>OX451737.1:284491819-284948316 GCA_948472305.1 Vicia faba
ATTTATATTATGTGTACTTACTTTATTTTGTTTATACTTACGTGTATATTACTTTATTTTATTTTAAGGGTTGAGTCCGCACATTGGAAACAGAAGCAAATGTTGAAGAGCAGTTTAGGTGATATGTGAAAATGTTGGGAGGCTATGAATGGAAATCTCAAGATACAATTGGGAAACATTAGAGCTTCATTTCATAAGATTTTTTATGAAGTTAAGCATGCATGCACTGGTCCATTTTACGGGAATTTATATGGATTGGCATCCAGAGTTACTTTGAGACATATTGTTGAAGAATGGGTGAGGGTTGACATTGTGAGTACAAACACCCAAATGTGTGGGTGTACTTGTAGAAAAGTATATGGGTTACCTTGTGCTTGTGAATTAGGGAGATGCACATTTAGTGGTGATCCGATACCAATTGAGGCTATTCACATCCATTGGAGAAAGTTAAGTATGGAAGGAAAGCAAGAGGTAGATGCAGATGATGGATCGGAGGTGGACATGACCAATGAAATTGAAGAAATTTGGAAAAATTCCAGGTCACAAGATGTTGTAGGAAAAAGAGCATTAAAAAGTAGGGTGTGTGAAATTGTTTATCCAACTATAACAAAGATGTTGCCACCGCCTGAAAAAATAAAAACCAAACGAAGGATGAAGAAGAATGAGACGAAACATGTGGGATACGATGTTTATCGTGACCCTTCATATTATGAGTATGTTGATCAAGCACGCTCGAGTTTCCAAAAATCTTCAAAGAAGGCATGTTCACAATTATCCCAAACCTCAAAGAAGAAACCATCTAATAATTTCATTGTACAATTTCTAGAATATATCAGACCATTTATTGATGACATTGTTGATGTCTTAAAGGATGGAAATCGTGGGTTTAGAGTCATTTCATCGTCGCATGGTTATGGCTCGGATGGATGGACAATTGTCCATCATGACTTTAATAATGAACTTAAAGGTCCTAGAAGCAATCTGTATGAGCAGTTATTTGGAGCTTGTCTTGCAGTAGTGAGAGAATCTTTGGTGATATCTACTTTTGGTCAGCAACCCAAAGAGAAATGGATGACATTACCAAATATGGCTTATGTAATAGCTAATCGGTATAATGTCATTATCGTCTCTTTAGGTTATCCTTCTTTAACTTTATTTTCTATGACAACTTCATATTTACCTAATGTGTCCATTTACTGCATTGGATAAGTAGACGGAAATCATTGGGTACAGGTAATTATTCGTTTCTTATTAGTTTTTGTTTCATGCCTTGTTGTTAAGTTACTTATGTATTTTTCGTTTAATCTTAATTTCCTAAAAGGGTAAACATGAATGAAGGATTTCCATTGCTACCCATCATATTGGATTGGAAGAAATTTCACACAAAATATGCGACTTCTTGGATGGTATGATTTGTCAGACGATTACAACATTGGCAACGCCTTACACCTGCAGTGCCCCATATTGTTAGACTATAATTGTAATGTGTTTTTTTTGGGATTCTATTGACATATGAATTCGTGCTAAATTTTGGATTGTAATGACTAAAATTTATATTTTAAATTATGTTGCAAGTCTCAAAAATAACATTAGTCTCAAAACAACATAAGTCTCAAAATAACATAAGTCTCAAAATAATACATAAGTCTCAAAATAATACATAAGTCTCAAAAGAATACATAAGTCTCACAATAAAATAAAAAAGCAAAGTAGATCATGCGTCAAACTCATAAGGCATCAGTCCTCTTTGAGGTAGTGGTTCGCCCTGAGCTACATGGAGTGACCGAAAAATCTCAGTGAACTGATCGCCCTCCTCATCTGCCTTGTGACGCTGTAAGTAGCGATGAAGCTCACATGATATATATGATAACCTCTGGTCTGATGGTCCTCCGTCATATACAGGAACTGGGATCTCTCTCACCTTATCCTGTGGTGGTGCTATCAAACGAGGATGTGACATCGTATAATACCAAGTCAAGTACTCATCGACTATATCATATGGTCAAGTGGCAAAAACTACATCACGAACCACATCCAAAACTCCCTGAACATATCCATCCCAATCAACATCCACATTAAATGACTCCACATCAGGAGGTGGGCAGGGTATGTACTGTCTATATCCAAATTGACATAAACATATGTCGGGTAAATATAGCACAACTATCTCATACCATTTCATACCACCCTTGTAGAGACATATATCATCAAATGGACAGGTCAACCTGTGATCAGAAAATGGTTGCCAAGTGACATCATCAGGTGACAATGCATCTAACATACGCCTAAACTCATCAACCTTATATGTTCCTTGCCTATAACTCCATTTCATCGCTCTCATTAGTGTACTACCTACACCACAAATCCCAAACAAACCTCTCTTCCCAATAGTGGAAAAATACCCGTGGATCCAACACTGTTACACACCATGAATATTATAAATTAAAATCATTTTAATAAATAAA
The DNA here is from genome assembly GCA_948472305.1 of Vicia faba. Lineage (NCBI taxonomy): Eukaryota > Viridiplantae > Streptophyta > Magnoliopsida > Fabales > Fabaceae > Vicia > Vicia faba. The sequence goes on from OX451737.1 coordinate 284,494,285, forward strand.
GATAAATCAAATTTAAATTATAATAAAACATTTTGTATCTGTAGAAGAGAGGCATATCCATCAACTTGCTTGCATGTATAGAAGGAAGCATCACCTAGATATCAGTAAAGTGTGACAAGTGCCACTGCTCCCCAGCAATATCTACCATATCCATCCAAGTCCCTAAAAAGTGGTAAATACTTTGCCTCTACAAGAGTAAAGGTCTTGTCATCAAGAATGGTGCAACCTAACAACACAATCAAATAGGCTCTAGAAGCACAGTCAAATCTATTAATAGCTCGCTGGCGCACAAATATCACCTTCAACCAATCCAGTCTGTAATATGGACCTCTACAAAATTGGATCTCCTCAGTTGCCTCTTCCAATGGAACACCCATCAGATTAATAGCTAGTCTAATAGCATCACTATTAGTGAATCCTTCTTGAGGGTCAACTAACTTACCCCTAATCGGTATGTGAAGAAGACATAAAGCGCCATTCAAAGTAATGTCCATCTCGCCAAATGGCATATGAAATGACGATGTTTCTGGATGCCACCTCTTTATGAAGGTTGATACAAGATTTTGGTCTATCCTCGACAAAATAGGTCTCTGGAGAGAGGACAAACCAAAGACAGTCAACCAAGTATGAATCACGGGTGGGAGCATGTGTGGAATCCATCCTATCAATCTGCTACCATGTGCAACAACCTTTAACTATTTCTTCAGTTGTCTCTCCTGAAAATAATTTATAATATACATGTTATAAAATACATAAGTACTTACAAACAAAAATGATTCAAGATAACATGATAGCGATTATTTTACCTCTCTGGACCATAAATGGCGAACAACATTACCCTTATACCTCATCAAAAGAGACGTATTAATCGGTCCTTCAGAGAAAGCTGGCTGCAGTGGACCCGTATCAGGCTCCTAATGTCCCTTTCCATCTTTTGTCGCCCGTCAAGGTTGTCCTTCTTCAATCCTTCGTGGCATATTGTTGTCACTCGAGCCTCATATTCTGCGAACCACTGAAAACAAATAAACAAATATGAATAAACATAATCGGATAACGCATCCAAGGGTTATCCGAAATAATAAAATAAGAACCTGATAATGCATCCAAGGGTTATCCAAAATAAGGAAATAAGAAACGGATAACAGGGCTAGAGGTTATCCGGTTGCAAAGTATGAAACCCGTAGAACCCATGATTGTGTTATCCGGTGTGTGTGTTTTTTCCTCATGTAAATCGGATAACTTACTAATGGGTTATTCAGAGTGTTAGGTTAAAAACCAGATTTGAGGCACTTGTGTTCTCCGATTTGTGTTTTCAGGGAATTATTCTATCGTTCTTTTAAAGTGAAAGGAGGAAAAAGTGAAAATTTTGAAGGTGCTATTATTTATACAAGGATATTTTCGTCCAAATTTTTTATCTGTAGGGGTAAAAGGATAAATGTAGGAGTACAAGATAAAATTTTCCTTTCACTGCCTCAAGTACTGTTAACCAGATCTCTTATTATTACCGTAATAAAAAATATATTTAGTAATACCATTTCCATTTTTTTAATATTAAATGGAGGGTCTAAGCCCCAACATAAAAGACATTAACCATTATGCCTTACATAAGTTGCATTAAGAATCTCAATTAACATTTGATTCAACTAACTAGGACACTCATTGATGTATGAAAATTAAAGCAAGTAAACCAATAAAAGAAAAGAGACACAAGTATTTGTCTCCATAATTCCCCACTTTCGTCCTCGTATGTGGGTACATCTGCGTCTAATTCCAATGGAATTAGGATAATTCTTACTATACAAAAAGTTGATACAAGAGAAGTGTTCAAGATCAACTCCATAAACCCTATTGCTTGTTGTTGATCCAACCCTTCTCTTCCTTGGATCTTAAGAAAGACCAAGACACAGTAGATCCTAATGATTTGTTAATATTGCTACTCATTTGCATTCTTTATCTCCAATATTTCATGCACGCACAATCAATTGTATCTATTACAACATAAGACTTCAATTATGATATGTATTTCCCACGCTACTTCTTTTATGTTCTTTATCTTCAAAGGAACCTTTGTGTTCTTTATCTATAAAGGGCTTCACTTGGTCGCAATCTTATTTTAAATGTCTTGCACGAAAACCCCAAAATCAATCAATAATCTTGGAGGCTAAACCCTCGGTTTTTCTGGATGAAAACCCCTACAAATCCTAACCCAATATTCTCGGCTACACGAGAACCTAATTGGATGTTATCAAATCTCGCATAGATGGCACCCCAACAAAGAATTGTTACAATGGTTTATTAGTGTGTATGCATAGGTTAGAGGTTAAAGATGAAGAGCAATTTCAGGATATTTCTATGGTATCACCAAGTTGGAATGATGCGTGAATGACATATTTATAGTTGGAAACTTTTTAGGCAAATGAGGGATGTTTTGGAATGAAAAAAATATGCAAAAATGACCCACATAACACTATGTGTAATGCCTGTAATTTAATTAATCATTTAATTAAATTATTTTTGGAATATTTGTGAAGTTGTGTTATGATGATAGTTGATGTGTTGAGATTAGTTGGAATTAATTATTTTATTAAGTTGTGGAATAATATTAGAATGATAATATTATTTGATGTGGGATTGTTTTAAAGGATAGAAGTAGTAATAAGGGGGTGTAGTAGTCTTACGCCCATTAAGGAATAAAGAGAATAATAGGGTTATTTTATTATTGTTAGAAATAATAATAAGAAAAGAAGAAGCAGTAAGAGAGAAAGAATAAGGGTTGGAAGAAGAGAACGTGAAAGTTGTTGGAAAGGAGGAAAAGAGGCAGAACAAAAATCAATTGGAGAAAGTTATAGAGCAACCTTCAGTCCAAGGTAAAGGTGGGGTTATGACTCTATAATAGGGTTTATGATGATTGGTTTATGGGATTAGATGTGAAAATGTTATCTTGTTCATGATTGAATTATATGTTGTTGTATGATGAGAATCGATGATTGAAAGATGAATAATGATGCCCTAATGTTGTATGTTTGATGTAGAATTATAGGATCATTGTAATTGATGATTATCTATGATTAAAGGATGTTTTTAGGGCCTAAAGTATGGAAACCATAGTGAAAACGTAGTGAAATCGCAGAAAATATTCATGACAGAGCAGTATGTGTCGACCCCAAATGTTATGTGTCGATACAAGAAGGCCTTTAGACTTAGGATGAGTCGATATGAAGGAGTCATGCATCGATACATGAGGGCTTTTAGACTCAGGATGAGTCAATATGTAGGAGCATGTATCGATACATGCAGTGTTGCAGACTCAGTATGAGTTGATACAAGAGAGTATGCATTGACTCATGTAGCGTGTTAAGTTTAGTACGCGTCGACCCAAGGCTTTACGCGTCGATCCATGTTGTCTGGTTTTTGACAGATTCGTTTTCCAAAGGCTGTAACTTAAGTTTTCGGACTCCGTTTGAGGTGTTGTTCGAAGCGTTGAATAGCTAATGCGATAAAATTCATTCTTAAGGATTAAAATGAAGAATAGGAAGGATAATCCTAGTATCCAAATTAGGATTAGAGTTAGTTCCCGCGTTAATCTCTATGTTGATTGTTGTGAAGAATGATGAGGATGAGATGGTTATAGATTTCTGTTTGGTTCGGAACAGCCAGATTAATAAGGATAATAAGGTAGTATTACATAATGAATAATAGGTAGAGGTAGTTTATAAGTAAGCCTTAGATGATTAATTAATTATAGGTAATATCATGTTGTAGGCTGTTGTACCCCAAAATTTGCCCTCCCATTTCCTCAACATTTTCTCATCACAAGACCTTTGAAGATCAAAATCCAGTTAGGGTTTCCCCTGCTCAAGACTTCTCCTTGCACTGTGGACTCAAATTAGGGTTTGTGTTTGCTCAAGGATGTTTTGACATAAAATGCCTAGGATTAATTTCATGCTTCATGTTGGACTCCCAAGTTTACCCATGCCAAGTTTCAAGTTTTGATTCCAAGTTTTGCCCAGTCAATTGGGCAGTTGACCTAGAAATCAACTGTATTGGGGAAAAAGTCAACTGTGGCCAATTGACAGTCAAATATCATGAAATTTGATCCATATCAACATTATGAACTCATATGGACCATTTGATCAAGTTTGGATCACAATTCCACAAGAAATTTGATCAGATCACCAAAAGGGCAAAATGGTCATTTTTAGGGTTTTGACTGCACAAAGGCAATTTTTGACTGTTTGACCTATCCAATGACAAATCAAGCTCACATATGGACTCAAGGACTCAATGAAATGGTCTTGACACATTCATCAAGCTCAAAAGATCCCAAGTACACAAGATTGACAGTTGAATTTCCCAGTCAATTGATCAATTTTGACTGTACACTGAAAAGTCAAACTTTGACTTTTTGGTCCAAATCAAGAGTCAAGATTCATTTTTCATCAAAACATGCCAAATCATGAAACTTGTTCACCAAGAAATCACAAAATGCAAATTAGGGTTTGAAAATGGAATTTTTCATAACTTAGAATTTTTCTAAGTTATGAAAAACCCTAATTTTTTCCCAACTTTGCCCCATCTTTTCACCAAGATCCATTTGGATTCAAACAAAAGTCAAAACATGAAAGTTGTAGCTTGTTGCATAATCTACAACTTTGATTCACAAAGTTTTCTCATTTGAATCTTGTATCTCAAGTTACAATTTTTTGAATAAGGGCACTAAACCATTTTTAACTTAGTGAAATTTTAACCTATTTTGACAAGGTTTTCTACCCCACTTCAAGGCCATTTTTCATACCCTTCCACTTGGAATTTCAATTTGCATTTCAAAGATGGATTGTAGTACACATTCCAAGCTTTCCAAAATGTCCAAGAACTCCTCAAACAACCTCATAACTTGAGAGATTCGAATTTCATAAGTTGGCAAAAATTCACTTTTTGTTCTTCATCAAAACATGTCCATAACCTTACCATTTGAACTCAGCATGCTTTAGGCAAGATTACAGGTCCTTAAACCAAGTTACACTCCATAATTTAATGCATATTCAATGTGTTAAAGTGTTGTTCTTTGAGTGCAAGCATTGTATGAGGGTTTAATCCCAATATGGATAAAGTAAATTGGCCATTTTTGTATAAAGTAGCTTTATGTCAAATTAGAAATCCAACAAGTACATGGAAAATCTGCTTGGCACAAGATTATGTGCATAACACACTGATCAAGAGAAGCTTATGCAGCACATTAGGGGGTCCTCTACTGACCTAGAAAGCCAAGTTGCATTTTGTTGCTTCACATAGAAGAAAAGTCCATAACTTATAACAACTCTCATACCAGCATAGACACACAACACAAAACTGATCAAACACATTCCAAAGAACAGATCCAAGCTTTTGCACGAGCCCTTGACCTCCAAAGCACCCTCCATCTCAGAATCATCCTCAAACTGCAAAAACAGAGTTGCCTCTGCAGTTTGAGTGCCAACTCCCATTTCCCTCGAGCATTCTTACCAAAATCAATTCATACACATTCCCTAGCATGTATGCAAGCTAACCATGACCTAAAACCTGACCTGTAATCCCTCTAACAGCTTCCACCATTTTCATTTTTTCCTTTTGCAGTTGAAGTTCCACAGCTCGATACAAGAAGTTTCAAGACAAAGTAAGCATTGAAACAACATCCTTGGACCTCAAGGAAGCTTTTCCAATCATCACCTTGCACTAGAAGTTCCTCATTCTCCAGATAGAAGTTCAACTGCACAGGTAAAACTTTGAACTCGTATCTCTCTTATCATGTATCTTTAGTCTTAAGTTTGTGAAGAAACAAGGTTCTACTCATAGCCCTGAACATGTACATATCTTTACATTTCATTTCTTTTGCCTGAGTAGAGAGAATTTGGAGTTTGAAAATGGCAGAAAAACTAGGTTAAGATTTGGGGGAGGAGAAATTCTCCCTCATCTTAGAGAGTTAGGTCAAGTTCTATACATGGTTGGAATCGTCTCTTCATGCTGAGCATTTTTCATGTTATGAGTTTTTGTTAAAAAGCCAGGAATCAGGAGTTAGCAGCTGGAGTACAGGGCGCGCGTTTTGAATGTTGTTGAACGAAGGTTGAAGATGAAGCCACATGGGCTGGGCCTGTGTGGTTTCTTCTTTTTGCACCCTATTTCCATTTTCTCACCCCCTAAGCCCATTTGCCTTATTTTTAATTCTTTTTGACTTTTTTCTTTTTTGTTTGACTTGTTTATTTTTTCTCAGCATATTAAAATTTTGAAAATATTTTTCTCACCATTTTTTGATTTTTATTTGATTTTATTTGATTTTATTTGATTTTATTTGATTTTCCTTTAGTTTATACATAAATATATATACATATTATTATTTAGGATAAATAGAAAATATGTAAAAATACTTCTATTTTTATTTTTATTTTATATAACCCTCTGAAAATATTTCACATAAAAAAATACTATTTTCAAAAATTAATTATTATTATTATTTATATATATAATACATATTTAGGATAATATGAATATACATATATATATATATTAATATACTTAGAGTAAAAATACCAAAAAATGTACATATTTTATTTTTTTATTTAAACACTAAAAAATACCCTCTTTTTACAAATATACTATATTTTATTTTATTTTTGTACATAATAAATAAATACTTGTATTAAATTAAATAATAATACATTTTCTTTAAAATTAGGGTTTTTGCCCTAAAAGTTAAAAATACTCAAAATAACACCTTTTTATTTTCTTATTTTATTTTACATAAACCATACTTTTCTCATACAAATAAAAACTTTCTTTTTGCATTTTGCATATTTATTTAATTTCCATTTAATTATGCAATTTATTTACCTTGCAAATATTCAAAAATGATGTAATAATTTAGATTTACATTACTTGTCAATATCCCCATTTGAACCTTTGTACCCCCCTTCCCATATTTGGTTTTGTAATAGCTTAGTAAATTTATTTTCGCACTTTATTGCTTTCTAATGATAACATGTTAGAATTAGGGTTTGTATGCGAAAAACGACAAAAAATAGTTATGACCTAATCTCAAGATAAACAAGCATGAAAATGGACACACAAATCACACTTGCACCCCCTAGGGTACTCCACTTGTTGCCTTTCAAAATTGGGCCATATTGCATGTTAGGTCTCTTTGGGCAAAACAAACAAATTGAATGATCATAGTCCATCGATAACATTTTTTTCAAAACAAACAAAAACAAATGATCAAGTCCCTTAAAGAAAATGCCCAAAGATACTTGGCACCATTGCAATTATGGTCTAAACGATGACCCGCGCCTGTCCCTTTCACATCCTAACACAAGGTTGTCCACCAAATACAATGGTGGAACAAACTTGTTAAAAGGGTTAAAACATAGCAATAATCTTTGAGAAATTTAGGAGTAGATAACCTCTTAGTTACTTGAATCAAACTTGCAAAACAAAACACTTGCCTATTTCAAAAAAAACCACACAACACTACACTTTCAAAACAACTTTCAAAAGCAAATGAAAACCTTTTCAAAAGACATACATCTTTGTATACATCCCCACATGGATCATTACAAAGGTTGCCACCACATTGGCCTCTTTTCAAAACATTTTCAAACCCACACACTCAAGCACCATTTAAAACAATTGAAAACAAAAGGCAAGTGATCTAAGCAAGTAACTAAGAGCCCATGGATAACCATGGATAGAAAGCGTGCTAATACCTTCCCTTTCTATAATCTACTCCCCGAACCCAAGAAAACATCTCAAAAGGTTTTTGCTGTGCTTTTTAACCTTTCCTTAGGATAAAATAAAAAGTCGGTGGCGACTCTTGCTCAACCGAAACATTTGCGAAAACAAACGCAAAATCTCAAGTCAGTTCTCCCACCGTATCACAGAACTGGCGACTCTGCTGGGGAAAACAATTTAAAAGTGGAGTAACCTTAGGGATTAGATCACCTTTGTTTTCAATTGTTTGCCTTGTTTGCTTTTATATTTGTGGGCTTTGCATCGGAGTTTCATAGATCCTAACTCGGATCTGGGGAATACCCTTTTAGGTAGCATAATCTGTGAGGGACCTGTCCGGCGTAGACCGACGTGGGTGAAGCAGTGGCTACGTTGGTGTGGCATCTTAGTCTGTACCTATATCCCTTGTGTTGAAACGGGGAGAATATAGGTCTTCTAAGGGGTCATTAAACACCAACCAACCTTAGAACCCTAAATTGACCAACTTGGCTATTAGGACAGTAGCAATATGCTACACTCATTGAGGCTAAACTCTCGAGATGGTTCTGGCCGCGAGAAAAGATTGCGATGCTGGAGTTATGACCGATTGAGAGTAGCCAATGATTTGAGATCCTCTAGAACCCGGTTACTTTTGATAGGACAGGTTTTAACCAACAAAACCAAAAGAGGGTAATACCTGAAACTCATGCTGGCCTGAAACCTAAGGGTGTCTTGTGTGACTTGTGTGCCTTATTTACCCATGTGAATACTTGTGGTGTGCTTCATCATAGCATCATGCCATCATACCATTGCATGCATCCTGTATAAAGGGCTAACCCATTTCAAAGACAAAAAAAGGTTTCATCTTTGCTCTGTTTTGTAGGACATCATGATGCCCGTGCGTAGGAATACTGTCCGGCTCAACTTTGTTCAACCACCAGTGCTACTCAAGGATTTGGTTGGAAGGATTCCAAACACTTCTTCCTTCATCAACAGACATGGTTCTCTCCTTGGCTTGGTCACTACAAAATGGGACCAACAACTGATAAGTGTTCTGACCCAGTTTTATGACCCTCTGTACCATTGTTTCACCTTTCAAGACTTCCAGCTGGTTCCTACCCTGGAAGAGTTCTCTTATTTGCTTGGGATCCCTGTCTTGGAACAAACTCCATTCACTGGTTTGGAAAAGACTCCTAGGCCTGAAGAGATTGCTGCAATTCTCCCCTTGACCAAAGAAGAGGTATTGTCCAACTGGGAAACTAGAAATGGGGTCAAGGGCTTTTTGGTCAAATTTCTGGTTGGCAAGGCTAATGATTTCTGGAATGACTTGGACTTCAAGGCGTACGAGGATATTCTGGCTCTTTTGATCTATGGTCTGGTATTGTTTCCCAACCCCGACACCTTTATCAGTATCCATGTCATAAGGATCTTCATGTCTCGGAATCCGGTACCCGCTCTTTTGGGTGATATTCTACAACAACTCTATGCTCGTACTACTCGAAAACGGGGAACTCCGTGGTGTTGTGCTCCTTTGCTAGTAAGGTGGTTTATTTCGCACCTTCCTAAGTTCGTGCTGAAGAATGAAGAAGGAAAAGGTTGGGCTTGGAGGTTAATGTCTCTCACTGATAATGACATCACCTGGACTCTCAGAGGTTTGGAAGAGGTAGTTGTTATTGACCGTTGCGGAGAATACCCTAATGTTCCGTTGATTGGTATCCAAGGAGGAATCTCTTACAATCCGTGTTTAGCTCTCCGTCAGTTTGGAAGAGCCAGAGGAGATGGGCCTCATGAAATGCTGGTTCCTCACTTCCATTTTGAGTTTCAGGCAGACAGTGACAAACTACGCCAGGGATTCATTAGAGCCTGGGACAGAATCCACAAAGCCAACCCGCATGAGTTGGGACCAAAGACTTATCTGCCATTGAAGCCCTATTGCAAATGGGTCCGCATCCGTGCTCAAAGGTTAGGTATGCCCTACGAAGCTATTAGACCTCTCATTCTTGAGCCTCCTGTTGAAGATGGGGTTCCTCCAACTGTCCTCCCTCCTCAGATACCTACTGATTTTGACACCATGAAGAGATCTTGGGCACAACTAAAGGAAGAACGAGATTTCTATCGGGAGAAATTCAACGAGCAGGAACGGAAGATGCAGAGGCTGACTAAGCAATTGGAGGAAGAACGGGTCCTGAACAACTACATCAGCACTGAAAAGAGGAGGCCATGGGAGCATTGATGAGCTTTGGATGTTTCCTTTTACAGTTTTATTTCCTTTCCAGTATTTTTCATTCCTGTAATGCCTAAGGGCAAGTTGTTGAACAATTGAAATTTTAATCTAATGAAGTGTGTTTCCCTTTTTGTCTACAAAGTTGAATCTTGTTTGTCTTTGAAAACATAAAGCATACACATTCCATTGCACCATATGCATAACAGGTACCCTATTTCACAGGTTGCTTAATCTCCTTCGCTGTTTATTTTTGCACAGTCATCATGAATCCAGACTCATCCAGTGAGCAAGCAATCAAGGCCCTTCAGGCCCAAAGTGCATAGTTTCAAGAGATGGTCCTAAGCCTAGCCCAAGGTCAGCAAGAGTTGAAGACTCTACTCCTGAAGAAGAAGAAGAAAAAGAGGACTGCGTTGTTCAACACCGGACACAGATTTGGGAACACACTCCATAATGAAGCTGATCCAACTACTTCTTCCGCTGAGAAAAACAGTCCCCAAGGGGGAGGAGCTCCTAGTCCCGCAGTCTCCGACAACGAGACGGACTATAACGAAGAACAATACCCACCTGCTGCTGACAGGTACAAGCAATTGGAGGACCGCTTAAGCGCCATGGAAATTCAGAATGTGCCGGGACTGGATTTCGGAGATCTGGGGTTATCTTCTGGGGTGGTAATTCCACACAAGTTTAAGGCGCCTGCCTTCGCCAAGTATGATGGAGTCTCCTGCCCAAAGCTGCATCTAAGGTCGTACGTGAGGAAGATCCAACCTTATACGGCGGATAAGAACCTTTGGATTCACTTCTTCCAAGATAGCCTCTCGGGGTCACAGCTTGAATGGTTCTACCAATTAGATGGAACTAGCATCCGACACTGGGAAGATTTGGCAAGCGCATTCTACAGACAATACCAATACAATTCTGATCTCGCTCCTACGCGTACCCAACTTCAGGGTATGTCTCTAGGAACGGGTGAAGGGTTCAAAGAGTACGCTCAAAAATGGAGAGATTTGGCTGGCAGGGTGCAGCCTCCATTGACTGATCGAGAGCTGGTTGATATGTTCCTAGGGACGTTGTCTGGTCCATTTTTCAATCATTTGGTTGGTAACTCCTCCGCTGGGTTTACAGATTTGATATTGACGGGAGAAAGAATTGAAGCTGGCATCAGGTCAGGCAAGATACAAAAGGCTGCCTCCACAAGTGTTGAGAAGAGGCCGTTTAAGAAGGAAGCAAGTGCCGTCTATGGTCCTAGAAGACAAATCAAGCCCGAAAATCGCCAAGCCGTCAATGCTTTGGTCATCTCGAAACCTGTTGCTGCTCCTCAGCAATACAATCAACAAAGAAGCGAAAGGCCCAAGAGGCAGTATACCCGACTGAGTATGACCTTATCTCAAATTTTACCCCAACTGTTACCCACCAACCTGGTGACCCTCAAAGAAGCTCCTAAGGTCGTCAACACTGCGTCTCCTAAGTATAACCCAAATGCCCGGTGTGCTTATCATTCTGATAGTCCCGGGCACACTACTGATGATTGCTGGGCCTTGAGAAACAAAGTGCAAGATCTGATCGACGCAAAGGAAATTCAGTTTGAAGCACCGGAGAGACCAAATGTTGTAACTGCTCCTATGCCCCAGCATAGAGTAAATGCCATTGAGGAAGAATTGTATGCTGTTTCGGTAAATGAAGTTGTTACCCCTCTGAAGACCGTTAAGAAGAACCTACTGCGGGCCGGTTTATTTCCGGGTTGCAGTGAAGGTTGCCTGTTCTGTGCTGTTTCCCTATCTGGTTGTCCCTTGCTGAGGTTAGGCGTCCAAAGCCTAATGGATAGCAAGGAGATTCTGTTTAAGAAGTCTGTTGTTCAGTTGGTTCCGGTAAAAGAAGTTTATGTGGTTACCATCTTCAATAATCCAATCAAGGCTCTCCCGAAGAAGCCTGTTCAAATCATGACTGTTGCACCTGTGGTTATTACTGTTCCGGGGCCTCTCCCCTACGTATCCGATAAAGCTGTCCCCTGGCATTATGGGGCAGACGTATATGTAAATGGAATCAAACAAGAATTCGACACTGGCGCCAGTATCTGCGATATCACTGGTCCAGCCAAGGTCACCCGCAGTGGCAGGCTCTTCTCGCCTGACATTGCACCGCCCGTTATTCGAAGACCCCTCCTTATAACACCTACAAGTGTACCTGTTACTGTTGCTGATCAAGTTGTTTCCCCTGCCGCCGAGTCATCTAATGCTCGGGGCAAAGGGATTGAAGAAGAGCCTGCCCGGATGGAGGCACCAATACCTATAAATGCTGAGGCCTCCCAACAAGAAATGGAGGAAATCCTGAAAATAATAAAGAAATGTGATTTCAATGTTGTCGAGCAGCTGGGGCATACGCCCTCCAAGATCTCCATGCTCTCTTTATTGCTATGCTCTGAGGCCCATGCTAAGGCCTTGATCTCATTTCTCAAGACGGCCCATGTGCCGCAGGAGACGTCTGCAGTCCAGTTCACTGATTGCGTAGCAAATCTGACAGCAGACAATGGCCTGGGTTTTTCAGATGCTGACCTGACTGTGAAGGGAAGAGACCACAATGATGCCCTGCATGTCTCTATCGAATGCAGGGGCACTACTCTGGCGCATGTATTGGTGGATACTGGTTCTTCTTTGAATGTTCTACCGAAAAAGTCTTTAGACCGTTTGGATTATGAAGGCCTAGAACTGAAGCCCAGCAATATCATCGTCAGGGCCTTTGACGGTTCAAAAAGGATGGTTCATGGAGAGGTTAACATCCCTATTCGTGTGGGCTCTCAAGTGTTTGACTCTACTTTTTATGTGATGGATATACGTCCATCGTACTCTTGTCTACTGGGTCGACCTTGGATCCATAAAGCTGGGGCAGTGACCTCTACCTTGCACCAAAAGCTGAAGTACCCTGTCAGAGGGAAGATCGTCACTGTGCAAGGAGAAGAGGAGTATATGGTGAGCCATTTGAATTCCTTCAGATACATTGAGATGGACGGGGAGTTTATTGAAACCCCCTTTCAGCATTTCGAGGAGGTGCATCCAATTTCAGCAGCAGCAGAAACAACAGTCAAAGAGAATGATTCCTTGAAGATGGCTTCCCTAAGGGATGCCCGGGCTGTGGTTCAGAAAGGCAATTGTGCAAACTGGGGTCAGCTTCCTGACTTCACTCAGAAGAATGACAAGTTTGGGCTGGGCTTTACTGCAGAGGCTCAGAGGGCTGTGCGCAAGGAGAAGGTCAGAAAGGCTCCGGTGTTTATCTCCAGCTCAAGGGTGAATGCTATCGAGGAGGATGTGGAGGAAGCAGAATTTGACAGTTGGATCTACCCGACTACCAGCAACGGACCAAGCAACTGGACGGCAAAGGATTTTACACCTATCACATTTGTCACGCAGTAATTGATTTCTTTTGATTTCCAAATTTGTAACAAACAATATGTTAAAACTTTGTTGGCTCGGTGTCCTACCCGGGGCATCGTAGCTCCATTTGTGAGGGCTTTTTGTATGACATTTTCATATATCATCAATCAAAACATTGGACGTTTGTTGCATTTCAAATCTTGTGCTCTTTTCCTTTCTGTGTTATATATATTGCAAAACAGTTATATTTACACACACTCACTTATACAGGTTTCAATCCACTCTGGATCTCACTGGTAACAGCTCTGCTACCGCCAGTTATGACTTCGAAAATCCGATCAACTTGGCCGAAGACGAAGGTGAAGATGATTGCGAAGTACCTGGTGAACTCGCAAGACTGCTACTCCAGGAAGAGAGGGCTATTCAGCCACATGAAGAGCCGGTGGAGACAATTAACCTGGGTACTGAGACAGATAGGAAAGAGGTCAAGATTGGTGCCAATCTAGAGCTCAGCGTGAAGCAACGATTGATCCAGATGCTACAGGATTACATGGAAATTTTTGCTTGGTCCTATGAAGATATGCCTGGTTTGGATGCCGACATTGTAGTTCATCACCTGCCAACCAAGGAAGACTGCCCTCCGGTAAAGCAAAAAGTCTGACGGATGCGTCCAGAGATGTCTGAAAAGATCAAGGCCGAGGTTATGAAGCAGTTTGATGCCGGGTTCCTTGCAGTGACTTCTTACCCTCAGTGGGTTGCCAATGTGGTGCCAGTACCGAAGAAGGACGGTAAAGTCAGAATGTGTGTTGACTACAGGGACTTGAACAGGGCCAGCCCCAAGGATGACTTCCCCCTACCTCACATTGATGTCCTTGTTGACAATACAGCTCAACACAAGGTGTTCTCCTTCATGGATGGTTTTTCAGGGTATAATCAGATCAAGATGGCTCCGGAAGATATGGAGAAGACTACCTTTGTAACTCAGTGGGGCACCTTATGTTATAAGGTCATGCCATTCGGATTGAAAAATGCTGGGGCAACCTATCAACGTGCCATGGTTGCTTTATTTCATGATATGATCCATCATGAGATTGAAGTATACGTTGATGACATGATTGCAAGGTCTCAAACTGAGGAGGAGCACCTTGACCATCTGAGGAAGTTGTTTGACCGACTCAAGTTATACAAGCTGAGGTTGAATCCCAACAAATGCACCTTTGGGGTAAGATCCGGAAAATTGCTAGGTTTCATTGTAAGTGATAAAGGTATTCAGGTGGACCCTGCCAAGGTAAAAGCCATACAAGAGATGCCGACTCCAAAAACATAGAAAGAAGTCAGAGGCTTCCTGGGACGACTGAATTACATTGCCCGATTCATCTCACATCTGACTGCTACTTGTGAGCCAATCTTCAAATTGCTGAAGAAAGATCAAGTAGTACGCTGGAACGATGAATGTCAGGCCGCCTTTGAAAAGATAAAGGAATATCTCCAAGAGCCACCCATTCTTATGCCACCGGTGGAAGGAAGACCTCTAATACTATACTTGACAGTACTTGACAATTCAATGGGGTGTGTGCTGGGGCAGCATGACGAGTCTGGCCGAAAAGAGCACGCTATTTATTACTTGAGCAAAAAGTTTACCGACTGTGAGTCTCGTTACTCACTGCTTGAGAAAACTTGCTGCGCTCTTGTATGGGCTGCTCGCCGGCTGAGACAGTATATGCTGACTCACACTACTTTATTGATTTCAAAGATGGATCCCATCAAGTACATATTTGAAAAGCCCGCTCTGTCTGGAAGAATAGCGAGATGGCAAATGATCTTGACAGAATATGACATCCAGTATACAACTCAGAAAGCAATTAAGGGAAGTGTACTGGCGGATCATTTGGCACACCAACCTGTGGACGATTACCAATCATTGAACTTTGATTTTCCGGACGAAGACATCATGGTGGTAACAGACTGTGAAGTACCTGGACCGGATGAAGGACCTGAGGAAGGATCCCGATGGTCTTTGCATTTTGATGGAGCCTCCAATGCTTTGGGTAACGGCGTCGGCGCTGTAATCATATTTCCCAAAGGAACTCATACTCCACTCACCGCCCGATTGTGTTTCAACTGCACCAACAACATGGCAGAATATGAGGCATGTATCATGGGTCTACAAGCTGCAATCGATTTAAGGATCAAATTTCTGAGTGTCTTCGGAGATTCCGCTCTCGTGATCAATCAGATCAAAGGCGAGTGGGATACAAAACACCCAAATCTTATTCCTTACAAGGAGTATGTGTTGACCTTGCTTCCCCACTTTGAAGAGATAACTTTTGAGCACTTCCCAAGAGAGGAGAATCAGCTAGCAAACGCACTAGCTACGATGTCTTCAATGTTCAAAGTTAAATGGGACAATGAGGCTCCCCGAATCATTATCTGGAAGTTGGATGAACCGGCATACTGCTGCGAGCTCGAGGCTGAGAAGGTGACCGAAAAACCCTGGTACCATGAGGTGAAGAGGTACTTGGAAGCCCAGGAATACCCTGAAGGTGCGTCTGTCAATGATAAGAAGTTCATGAGGAGGTTTGCTGCAAAATTCTTCCTCAGCAACGGCATTCTCTACAAACGGAATCATGATTCAACTCTGCTACGTTGTGTGGATAAGGCGGAAGCAGAGAAAATCATGATAGAACTGCATGAAGGCACATTTGGAACACATTCCAGTGGACACACCATGGCTAAGAAAATCCTTCGGGCAGGATATTTCTGGTCCACAATGGAGGCCGATTGTTACCAACACTCCCGAACTTGTCATAAATGCCAGATCTATGCTGACAAGGTGCATATCCCTCCGGTTCCTTCGAACGTCCTGACGGCACCTTGGCCTTTTGCAATGTGGGGCATCGATATGATCGGGGAGATCCGACCGACGGCATCCAATGGGCATCGCTTTATCTTGGTGGCGATCGACTACTTCACGAAGTGGGTTGAGGCAGCGTCCTATGCCACGGTAACCAAGAGCGTCGTGGCACGTTTCATCCGGCACAATCTGATCTGTCGGTACGGTATCCCGGAAAGAATCATTACGGATAATGGTACCAATCTCAATAACAAAATGATCACTGAACTCTGTGAACAATTCAAGATACAGCACCACAATTCTTCTCCCTACCGGCCGAAGATGAATGGGGCTGTAGAGGCAGCCAATAAAAATATCAAGAAAATTGTGCAGAAGATGACAGTGACCTATAAAGATTGGCACGAGATGTTACCGTTCGCTCTTCATGGGTACCGTACCTCAGCAAGGACGTCAACCGGGGCAACTCCCTTCTCCTTGGTCTATGGCATGGAGGCAGTCTTGCCAATTGAAATCCAGATACCCTCTCTCCGGATAATGAAGGATGCAGACTTGAATGAAGATGATTGGATCCAGACTCGACTTGATCAATTAAATCTGATTGACGAAAAGAGGCTCACTGCCATCTGTCATGGTCAAACGTATCAAAAACGGATGATCAGGGCATTTAACAAGAGAGTCAGACCACAAGAGTATCAAGTTGGGGACCTGGTAATCAAACGCATCATCCTTCCTCAAAGTGATCCCCGGGGCAAATGGACCCCTACATACGAAGGGCCATTTGTGGTTAAACGTGTGTTCTCAGGAGGAGCCATGATCCTAACCACCATGGATGGTGACGACCTTCCTCACCCCGCCAATGCAGACATAGTGAAAAAATACTACGCATGAATAAAAGACCCGCTAGGTTGACATACCTAGGCAAAAATAAGGGCTTCCCGGCGAACCAAAAGGGTTCGGGCAAAAATAAGGGATGAAATGAATAAAAATTTGTACACCCGGCAAGTCGAAAACCTGAAAAGGCGGCTTGGGCAAAAATGGGTATCCCGGTGGACTGAAAACCCGAAAGGGCGGTCCAGGCAAAAGTTAGGGATAAAAGCGTAACACTATGTCTCATTGGATCACTTCGCATCCAGAGTTCGGCATCCACTATCTGGCTCCAGATTTCGGCATCGACCAATCAGCTTCATCTTCAATTAGGCAGCAAAGCGATGAGACGTTCGAAGACATAAAGGCGATAGCAGAGTTGGAACCCAGTGGGATTGTTCACATAGCTGTTTTGTTTCCTTTTTCAAATTATAAACTCTATGTTATTTGGCGGCGTCCTATTACTAGGATGTCAGCCTCTTGTACAAAAACGCCTATTCACAGGCAAAGTTTAAATCAATACAAATTCACTTGTCCATACAAATTACCATTGTTTTCCTTTTTCTGTTTTGTCTTGCGAAGAACGTCCAATGTTCATTTTTGATATATGCATTTGACATTAAATTGCTGATTCATAAATATTTGCATATGAAACAAGAGATTGATTACAGGTGACATCAGAGACAGGGGCAATGTGAAGTTGTCTAATGCAGTCTGGTTGTTTTGTCCGCCAAGGTACCAAGGTAGGTTCAACTGAAGAATGTGGCCAAATCATCTCAACTCCCCGCAGAGTAAAACTAGGTTCAGTAGTACTTTCCCCAAGCAGAGTTGGTCCCCCGTCGATCCTAAAGTCACAATATTCCCCGGCAGGTCTTAAAGCTCATCCCCCGTAGATTCCGGAGGCTTGTTCCCTATAGTACACGGACGTCTCTCCCGAGTTTTATTTAGAGTTATTTCCTCACAAGGACTTATAACTGGGTTATCCTCCGCCAAAAACCACGGAAGACCGCCCTCGGCAAAGTTCCTTCAATCCCCAGCGGAGTTTATCGTCATTATCCTCAGCGGAATCCATCATTAAAGTCCTCAACAGGCCTCTCATCAAAACTTCGGCCAAGTATCTCTTCCACAGAGCAACTCCCCGGCCGTTCGTCAAGGATTTGTTTTCCTAAGACGAAATTACATTCATAAACATTTCACATTTTCATACATCTTGCTTACATATATTATAAAGCGCATACAACACCATCTCAGGTTGAACATCATGACATCATGCATATCATACATCATGACATTGCATACAACTTACGTTTTGCCTTTTCAGGAAAAAGACAATCCCAAAAAAAAAAAAAAAACAACTACCTTCAACTGTCACAATTCCAGATTCAATACCTGTATCTAGCCAGGGCACATCTGAGAGTGATCAGTTTCCAGACTCGATTCCTGTATCTAGCCAGGGCACGTCTGAAGAGTTCGAAGATTCGATTCCTGTATCTAGCCAGGGCACATCTATCAACTACAACATCCCCAGATTCGATTCCTGTATCCAGCCAGGGCATATCTGTTGACCATGTTTCCAGACTCGATTCCTGTATCTAGCCAGGGCACGTCTGAAGAGTTCGACGATTCGATTCCTGTATCCAGCCAGGGCACATCTATCAACTACAACATCTCCAGATTCGATTCCTGTATCCAGCCAGGGCATATCTGTTGACCACGTTCCCAGACTCGATTCCTGTATCTAGCCAGGGCACGTCTGAAGAGTTTGAAGATTCGATTCCTGTATCCAGCCAGGGCACATCTATTAACGACTATTTCCAGATTCGACTCCTGTATCCAGCCAGGGCACATTCGTGAGCAACTAATTGTAGATTCGATACCTGTATCTAGCCAGGGCATATCTGCATAAGGAGACTGAAGATCAAACACCTGTAACAAGCCAGGAAAACATCCGTCTTTCTCAAATACACAAGTTCTCGCTAAGGAATCTCTTATGCGATCGACACTTCCAAATGGCATCTATAAGCCCATTCCCGACAAGGTTCTGTCACGTCTCCAGATGGCATCTATAAGCCCATCTCCCTATCTACCACCTCTCCAAATGGCATCTGTAAGCCCATTCCTGACATCACATTGCTGATACTTCAACATGGGAGTGCAAATTTCCGGGCACTCTAGTGTCCAATCTCCTTTTACCCTCGAGTCGCGAAAGGCAAACTTGCCAATCTAACTCTTCAGGTTCAAGAAGATTGAACAGGGGCAACTATTGTACCCCAAAATTTGCCCTCCCATTTCCTCAACATTTTCTCATCACAAGACCTTTGAAGATCAAAATCCAGTTAGGGTTTCCCCTGCTCAAGACTTCTCCTTGCACTGTGGACTCAAATTAGGGTTTGTGTTTGCCCAAGGATGTTTTGACCTAAAATTCCTAGGATGACTTTCATGCTTCATGTTGGACTCCCAAGTTTACCCATGCCAAGTTTCAAGTCTTGATTCCAAGTTTTGCCCAGTCAATTGGGCAGTTGACCTAGAAATCAACTGTATTGGGGAAAAAGTCAACTGTGGCCAATTGACAGTCAAATCTCATGAAATTTGATCCATATCAACATTATGAACTCATATGGACCATTTGATCAAGTTTGGATCACAATTCCACAAGAAATTTGATCAGATCACCAAAAGGGCAAAATGGTCATTTTTAGGGTTTTGACTGCACAAAGGCAATTTTTGACTGTTTGACCTAGCCAATGACAAATCAAGCTCACATATGGACTCAAGGACTCAATGAAATGGTCTTGACACATTCATCAAGCTCAAAAGATCCCAAGTACACAAGATTGACAGTTGAATTTCCCAGTCAATTGATCAATTTTGACTGTACACTGAAAAGTCAAACTTTGACTTTTTGGTCCAAATCAAGAGTCAAGATTCATTTTTCATCAAAACATGCCAAATCATGAAACTTGTTCAACAAGAAATCACAAAATGCAAATTAGGGTTTGAAAATGGAATTTTTCATAACTTAGAATTTTTCTAAGTTATGAAAAACCCTAATTTTTTCCCAACTTTGCCCCATCTTTTCACCAAGATCCATTTGGATTCAAACAAAAGTCAAAACATGAAAGTTGTAGCTTGTTGCATAATATACAACTTTTATTCACAAAGTTTTCTCATTTGAAGCTTTTATCTCAAGTTACAATTTTTTGAATAAGGGCACTAAACCATTTTTAACTTAGTGAAATTTTAACCTATTTTGACAAGGTTTTCTACCCCACTTCAAGGCCATTTTTCATACCCTTCCACTTGGAATTTCAATTTGCATTTCAAAGATGGATTGTAGTACACATTCCAAGCTTTCCAAAATGTCCAAGAACTCCTCAAACAACCTCATAACTTGAGAGATTCGAATTTCATAAGTTGGCAAAAATTCACTTTTTGTTCTTCATCAAAACATGTCCATAACCTTACCATTTGAACTCAGCATGCTTTAGGCAAGATTACAGGTCCTTAAACCAAGTTACACTCCATAATTTAATGCATATTTAATGTGTTAAAGTGTTGTTCTTTGAGTGCAAGCATTGTATGAGGGTTTAATCCCAATATGGATAAAGTAAATTGGCCATTTTTGTATAAAGTAGCTTTATGTCAAATTAGAAATCCAACAAGTACATGGAAAATCTGCTTGGCACAAGATTATGTGCATAACACACTGATCAAGAGAAGCTTATGCAGCACATTAGGGGGTCCTCTACTGACCTAGAAAGCCAAGTTGCATTTTGTTGCTTCACATAGAAGAAAAGTCCATAACTTGTAACAACTCTCATACCAGCATAGACACACAACACAAAACTGATCAAACACATTCCAAAGAACAGATCCAAGCTTTTGCACGAGCCCTTGACCTCCAAAGCACCCTCCATCTCAGAATCATCCTCAAACTGCAAAAACAGAGTTGCCTCTGCAGTTTGAGTGCCAACTCCCATTTCCCTCGAGCATTCTTACCAAAATCAATTCATACACATTCCCTAGCATGTATGCAAGCTAACCATGACCTAAAACCTGACCTGTAATCCCTCTAACAGCTTCCACCATTTTCATTTTTTCCTTTTGCAGTTGAAGTTCCACAGCTCGATACAAGAAGTTTCAAGACAAAGTAAGCATTGAAACAGCATCCTTGGACCTCAAGGAAGCTTTTCCAATCATCACCTTGCACTAGAAGTTCCTCATTCTCCAGATAGAAGTTCAACTGCACAGGTAAAACTTTGAACTCGTATCTCTCTTATCATGTATCTTTAGTCTTAAGTTTGTGAAGAAACAAGGTTCTACTCATAGCCCTGAACATGTACATATCTTTACATTTCATTTCTTTTGCCTGAGTAGAGAGAATTTGGAGTTTGAAAATGGCAGAAAAACTAGGTTAAGATTTGGGGGAGGAGAAATTCTCCCTCATCTTAGAGAGTTAGGTCAAGTTCTATACATGGTTGGAATCGTCTCTTCATGCTGAGCATTTTTCATGTTATGAGTTTTTGTTAAAAAGCCAGGAATCAGGAGTTAGCAGCTGGAGTACAGGGCACGCGTTTTGAATGTTGTTGAACGAAGGTTGAAGATGAAGCCACATGGGCTGGGCCTGTGTGGTTTCTTCTTTTTGCACCCTATTTCCATTTTCTCACCCCCTAAGCCCATTTGCCTTATTTTTAATTCTTTTTGACTTTTTTCTTTTTTGTTTGACTTGTTTATTTTTTCTCAGCATATTAAAATTTTGAAAATATTTTTCTCACCATTTTTTGATTTTTATTTGATTTTATTTGATTTTCCTTTAGTTTATACATAAATATATATACATATTATTATTTAGGATAAATAGAAAATATGTAAAAATACTTCTATTTTTATTTTCATTTTATATAACCCTCTGAAAATATTTCACATAAAAAAATACTATTTTCAAAAATTAATTATTATTATTATTTATATATATAATACATATTTAGGATAATATGAATATACATATATATATATATATATATTAATATACTTAGAGTAAAAATACCAAAAAATGTACATATTTTTTTTTTATTTAAACACTAAAAAATACCCTCTTTTTACAAATATACTATATTTTATTTTATTTTTGTACATAATAAATAAATACTTGTATTAAATTAAATAATAATACATTTTCTTTAAAATTAGGGTTTTTGCCCTAAAAGTTAAAAATACTCAAAATAACACCTTTTTATTTTCTTATTTTATTTTACATAAACCATACTTTTCTCATACAAATAAAAACTTTCTTTTTGCATTTTGCATATTTATTTAATTTCCATTTAATTATGCAATTTATTTACCTTGCAAATATTCAAAAATGATGTAATAATTTAGATTTACATTACTTGTCAATATCCCCATTTGAACCTTTGTACCCCCCTTCCCATATTTGGTTTTGTAATAGCTTAGTAAATTTATTTTCGCACTTTATTGCTTTCTAATGATAACATGTTAGAATTAGGGTTTGTATGCGAAAAACGACAAAAAATAGTTATGACCTAATCTCAAGATAAACAAGCATGAAAATGGACACACAAATCACACTTGCACCCCCTAGGGTACTCCACTTGTTGCCTTTCAAAATTGGGCCATATTGCATGTTAGGTCTCTTTGGGCAAAACAAACAAATTGAATGATCATAGTCCCTCGATAACATTTTTTTCAAAACAAACAAAAACAAATGATCAAGTCCCTTAAAGAAAATGCCCAAAGATACTTGGCACCATTGCAATTATGGTCTAAACGATGACCCGCGCCTGTCCCTTTCACATCCTAACACAAGGTTGTCCACCAAATACAATGGTGGAACAAACTTGTTAAAAGGGTTAAAACATAACAATAATCTTTGAGAAATTTAGGAGTAGATAACCTCTTAGTTACTTGAATCAAACTTGCAAAACAAAACACTTGCCTATTTCAAAAAAAACCACACAACACTACACTTTCAAAACAACTTTCAAAAACAAATGAAAACCTTTTCAAAAGACATACATCTTTGTATACATCCCCACATGGATCATTACAAAGGTTGCCACCACATTGGCCTCTTTTCAAAACATTTTCAAACCCACACACTCAAGCACCATTTAAAACAATTGAAAACAAAAGGCAAGTGATCTAAGCAAGTAACTAAGAGCCCATGGATAACCATGGATAGAAAGGGTGCTAATACCTTCCCTTTCTATAATCTACTCCCCGAACCCAAGAAAACATCTCAAAAGGTTTTTGCTGTGCTTTTTAACCTTTCCTTAGGATAAAATAAAAAGTCGGTGGCGACTCTTGCTCAACCGAAACATTTGCGAAAACAAACGCAAAATCTCAAGTCAGTTCTCCCACCGTATCACATAGGCCTATGGCCAATGTTGCGAGATTGACGAGTTACTGTTGTACTGTTATATGGCTGAGTTGTTGATGAATTATGATGCATAAATGATGTTTGACGAATTATGATGATGAATGATGTTGATGAAAGATTTTGAGATGCCCCTAATAATTGGCAGCTATTAAGATGTAGGCTTATGGCCAACGATGATGTTGTGTTGAGATGTTGTTAATTATGGTGTTGTCATTACATTCATGATTGTGTCGCATACATTTCATTTCAAGATGGAGCTTATGCTCGTTAAGATGACCTGTATTGGCGAATATTAAGATGAAGGCTTATGCCTTGTTGATGCCTCTATTTATTGGCAGATTTTTTAAGATGGGAGTTCTGCTCCAATGGTACCACATGCATTTGTATAGTATTGAGTCGCATCATATGATTGCATAAAGAAGTTGTGTATTGATGTGGTGAATGTGTATATTGTTGGATTTCTGTTGTGATTATTGTTGTTTATAAGATGAGAAATAATGGTATTATGTGATCTAATTTAATATATTAATTATCATACGTTTTATTATATTGTTAGATATCTCATCCCTTCTGTTTGAATGTTACCCTTACGTTGGTAACATGCAGGTAATCGTGAGTGAAGGTTGTATACCTTCAGTAGTTCGAGTCGGTGTCATTGCTCTGATATGTAACACTCAGGGGGATGAACGCTTGTTGCTTTTAATTGTTGATTATTTAAGTTGTTGAACTTTAAGTTTATTATTATTAAATATGTGTTGTTTTGAAGTTGTTGTAACGATGGATAAAGATGTTATTAAGAATTCCGCTGCGTAGATGCTTAAATTGTTGAATTAAGAGATTAAAGTATTATGCCGATGGTTCATCCGAAGTTTTAAAGTGTTATGTATCCACGATGAATGCAATGAGTTTTTAAAGTTGAATTTGTGGCATCCTGATTCAAATTTGCATGAATGATTATAACTCCGATTTACATATATAATTGTCGGGTAGAATTGGGGTGTTATAAAGTTAGTATCAGAGCAAAAGGTTGGTCCGACCTTATCGTCGAGTCGTAGTTGTCTAACAATCAAGTATTGTTAATTCAAGTTTTAACCGTTGTTTATGTTGTAGTGATAAGTTGAGATGGCTAGAAGGAATGATGATGCACTTGTTGTTGCTTTAGAAGCAATGGCTCATGCGATGGAGAATCAGCTGAATGCTGACGAGAATGCTGGATCTCGTAGCTTGGCGACTTTCTAGAGAGAGAACCCGTCTGCCTTCAAGGGAAAGTATGATCCTGACGGAGCATTGGATTGGTTGAAAGAGATTGAGAGAATCTTCCGTGTGATGGACTGCACTCCAGGGTAGAAGTTTCGGTATGGTACTCATATGCTAGCAGTCGAGGCTGATGACTGGTGGCTAGAGACTTGTCAGAGATTGGAAGTTGCAGGTGAGAATGTCACTTAGGTTGTGTTCCGTAGGGAATTTATGAGGAAGTACTTTCCTAAAGATGTTCGTGGTAAGAAGGAAATTGAGTTCCTTGAGCTGAAGCAAGGGAATATGTCAGTTGTTGAGTATGCTGCAAAGTTTTCTGAGTTGGCTAAGTTTTATCCGCACTACGCTGAGGCAGATGATAAGTTTTCGAAGTGTATCAAGTTTGAGAACGAGTTGCGCCCAGAGATCAAGAAGGCAGTTGGATACCAGAAGATCTGTGTCTTTTCTGATTTGATTGACGGTTGCAGGATTTATGAGGAGGATAATAATACTCATTACAAGATTATCAGTGAGAAGAGGGGTAAGCACCAACAGAATCATGGTAACCCTTATGATACCCCAGCTGGTAAGGGTAAACAGAAAGTTGCTCAGGGTCAGAGGACTAGTGAGGCAGATGCTCCTGTTGGTGTGGTTTGTTTTAAATATGGGAAACCTGGGCATAAGAGCAATATGTGTACTACTGAAGTAAAGAGGTGTTTCAGTTGTGGTAAGAACGAACATGTTGTATCTGAGTGCAAGCATAAGGATGTGATTTGTTTCAATTATAGTGAAGAATGGCACATTGGTAGTCAGTGTCAGAAACCAGAGAGGGCAAAGACAAGTGGTACAATGTTTGCTTTGGTTGAGGATCAGGAAGCTGCTAAGGACAACCTTTTCAGAGGTACATGTTTCATTAATAGTACTCCTTTAATTACTATTATTGATACCGGTGTTACTCATTGTTTTATTGCTGCTGATTATGTTGAAAGATTGGGTCTGATGTTGTCTTCTATGAGTGGAGAAATGGTCGTCGATACTCCAGCCAAGGGGTCAGTGACTACTTCTTTTGTGTGTTTAAAGTGTCCCTTGTCAATTTTCGACAGAGACTTCGCTGTTGACTTGGTTTGTTTACCGTTAAGAGGTTTGGATGTGATTTTGGGTATGAACTGGTTAGAGCATAACTATGTTCATATTAACTGTTATGACAAGTCTGTGAGGTTTTCTACTCCTGAAGAAGAGGAAAATGGTTTATTGTCTGCTAGACAATTGAGGAAGTTGATGCAAGAAGAAGCACAAATGTTCTCGTTGATGGCGTCGCTATCTGTAGAGACTTAAGCTATAATTGAGGAATTACAGGTGGTGTGTGAATTTCCTGGAGTTTTCCCTGATGAAATTCATGATGTATCGCCGGAGAGGGAAGTTGGATTTTCTATTGATCTTGTACCTGGTACCATACCTGTGTCTATGGAACCATACAAGATGTCTACATCTGAATTGTCAGAGTTAAAGAAGCAATTGGAAGAGTTACTTGAAAAGAAGTTTGTAAGACCAAGTGTATCGCCATGGGGAGCTCCAGTGTTGTTAGTAAAGAAGAAAGATGGAAGTATGAGGCTTTTTGTTGATTATAGACAGTTGAATAAAGTGACGATTAAGAACAAGTATCCGCTTCCAAGAATATATGACTTGATGGACTAATTGGTGGATGCTCACGTGTTCAGTAAGATTGATTTGAGGTCGGGTTATCATCAGATTAAAGTGAAGGATGAAGATATCCAGAAGACGGCTTTTAGAATGCGTTATGGACATTATGAGTATTCAGTGATGCCTTTCGGTGTTACTAATGCACTGGGAGTATTCATGGAATAAATGAATCGTATCTTTCATACTTATTTGGATCGGTTCGTAGTGGTGTTCATTGATGATATTTTGATTTACTCTAAGTCAGAAGAAGAGCATGCATAACACTTAAGTGTAGTATTGCAAGTTTTGAAAGAGAAGAAGTTGTATGCAAAGTTGTCCAAGTGTGAATTCTGGTTAAAGGAGGTTAGTTTTCTTGGTCATGTGATCTCAGGTAGTGGCATTGTTGTAGATCCATTGAAGGTTGATGCTGTGTTGCAATGGGAAACTCCAAGCACTTTTGGAAGAAGTTGTGTGAAGAAAAGTTGTAGATTTCATGGAGATCTACAACTTTCACGTTGGAAGTTTCTCTTGAATCATCTTGCATCATGGTGAAAATTTGGCTCAAAGTTATGATAAAACACGAAATTTCCAACACTTCGAAAAATTTCTAAGTTTAGAAATTTTGACTTTTCAAAATGAAATCTTGACTTTTTGATTTCTTGATAAATAAGTTTCATATTTTGACATGTTTTGATGAATTATGATCTTTGGTACTTAAATTTGACCAAAAAGTCAAAGTTTGACTTTTCAGTATACAATTGACTTTTGATCAGTTGACTGCAAAATTCATTTGTCAATTCAATGGATTTGCAATATTTTGAATCATGTCATTAGGTCAAAATGATGCAATTGGAATATTGAGATCATGCCTTAAACCAATTGACCATTAGCTAGGTAAAAAATCAGAAATTGCCCTTTCCCAGTCAAAACCCTAATTTTGACCATTTTGCCCTTTTGAAGGTTTGTTCAAATTTCTTGAGGAATTGTGGTCCAAACTTGATCAAATGATACATGTGAGTTTAAAATGTTGACGTGGATAAAAAATTATGAAGTTTGACTGTAAATTGGCCATAGTTGACTTTTTCCCTAATATAGTTGATTTTTAGGTCAACTATTCAATTGACTGATCAAAAGTGTGATCCAAGGCTTGAAACTTGACATGAGTAATCTTGGGGGTCCATAATGATCCATGAAATTCATATGAAGCTTTGATAGTTCAAAAATCCTTGTGCAAACTCAAACCTTAATTTTGGTCATCAGTGCTTAAGGAGATGTCTTGAGCTGATCAACCCTAGTGCAGTCTTGAGTCGAAGGAGATCTTGTGAGTAAATTCTTGATAAGTGAGAGGGAAAATTTTGGGGTATAACACCCTCCTTCCACTTTATTGACTCGATTGGAAGCATAAAGTAAAAAGAGAAAACAAGCTAACAATCACAGAAATATTGCCTATAAAGTAGGACTTCCAGATCAACCACTGCCTACGATAGTAGGACTTCCAGTCATGCATCTCTATTCTGACTTCTCATGGCAAAGAAATTGAAAGACAGTGCGAAAATAAGATAAATGAGAAAAGGTACCAAATGGAAAAAGGTTTGTTGCCTTTTCCTAACAAAGCGTAAGAAACCCGAAGATCTTCGCATAATCTTCATCAACAAACAAAATAGTCCGAAATGGAATGCACATGATAAGTGTCGAAGCATCCTTAATGTGAAAATAAATCATAATCAGAAAGTGCGTAATGCCTATCCAAATAGCAAATAATAGTCCTGCATAAGATATAAGTCCAAACAAACAACTACAATCCATAAGTATCATGAAATGAGAATCCAAGTTCAAACGCGTTAGAAACCAATCTGAACCAAAAAGGAAGTAGGATAAAGGCTTTAATCGAATAATCAAAAGAATTAATTAATCAATTAATTGTGAGCAAAGGTGTGACAAATCGCTCTCTTGAACCGTCTTAAGAAGCTTGCACAAATACACAAATGAGTTAGTAATAACAAGGAGTGACAACCAAAGTTAAATATTCATATCATAACTCAAATCAAGCTTAATTCATGAAGAAACAAGTTCCAAACAAGTGTCAGAGAAACAAAAACAATTATCGGACAACAACATTTTGATTCATGAAAATACTCGAAAAGTCAAATTAAAATCATCAAAAATCAACACCGACATCAAGAAATCATCAAATTAAACCCAAACATGAATCAAGAAAAAATTAAATCACAATTTGCATGCATTTGTAAATACCGGGAAGCCACTTTTTGACTCATAAAAATCCTCTAAAATTCGAATTTAAAATCATCAAAACTCAACACCAACATCAAGCAATTATCAAATTAAACCCAAACATGAATCAAGAAAAAATTAAATCACAATTTGCATGCATTTGTAAATACCGGGAAGCCACTTTTTGACTCATAAAAATCCTCTAAAATTCGAATTTAAAATCATCAAAACTCAACACCAACATCAAGCAATTATCGAATTGGATTCAAACATTAAGCAAGCAAAAATGAAACCACAATTTGCATGTATTTGCGGATACTGGACAACAACTTTTCATGTGTCAGTATTCACCAAAAATCAATTGAAAATCAATGTTCGAACGCGTAAAATTGAACACCAACACTTGGAACTTCACTTGGAATTCACAAATAAATTTCAAAAATAAAAACCATACAGATACAATGATTTCCAAGCATCAAAACAAATATTATTCATGTGTCAACAACGAATAATCAACTCAGAATCAAACACTGACACATGAACTTCAACAATTATCAACTCAGAATCAAACACCGACACATGAATTTCAATAATTATCAACTCAGAATCAAACACTAACACATGAATTTCAACAATTATCAATAATTATCAACTCGAAATCCATGAGATCCAAGCAAATAAATCAAGTAATCAACTGATTCCAACAACTATCAATATCATCGACGTGAAGATTTTCAAGAATCACATAATTTCCATAATCCAAAAATTAATTCACGCTAAATTAACACAATCTCAATTAATTCACCAATTAAACTCAACACAACAATTGAATCCAAGTAATATCAAGAATCAACCTACCAATAGAGATGAAGAGGAGTTGATCGGAGAAGCAACGAAGGAAAGAAAATCGTGCGAACAAATCAATATGAGGGAGGGAGATCAAGGCCGATGGCAGTGGGGAGACGCGATCGACGCGATGACTCAGCGATGTGTGCACGAGAGGTTCGATGGTCTGACGACTTCGTTTTTCGACTTCGGTCGTCGGTTGGAGCTTCACGATGGTTGGAGCTTTGTCCAAAAATTGATCGAAACTTCAGAGAGATTTCTTCTCTTGAGAGCTTGCTTGACTATTTGAGAGTGAATTTATGATAATGATGGAATTCCTTTTGAAATTGAGAGAAAAACAATATATAGAGAGAGAGACTTGAGTCATGTTTGGAATTTGGAATTAGAAAAAAGGATTTTTGGAGCCAAATTTCCCTCTCTTTTCCATGTCAAATTTGGTTGTGCAGCTTTTTCATCATATTTTCACGTTCAACTTGAGAAGCGAGCCATAAACCTAAACTTTCTGAGCATAATTTGAACTCGAATATTGAAGCAAATTTATAGATGACAAAATTTTTGACATTGTGCCGTCAGAATCATTCTAAAATGTTGAAAATCAAGAAAGTTATGATTTTTGCAATATTTGAGAAACAGTTGATTAGAAATCCACTTCACCATATAATTTTCAAAGTATTTACATTTCCAGAGATCTTCCATACAAAATTGGCTCCCGACCCAAACATATGAAATGGAAAGGATGTCAAGGAGATTCTTATGCCCAAAGACCCACTAAAAATGTTGAACAACAAAAAAGTTGTGAATTTATGAACCTGAATTGTGAAATGCTGACTTTTGGCACAAACTATTTCTAATTAACTGAAACGCTTGACTTTCTTTGCAATACAAGGCATGTTGGAAAACATGGGAAATTGGAATGATAATGACTTGATTAGTCGCTGATTAAATAGCCCGGGGGAACGTGCCGAGTGCATTTCAATTCTAAAACCCTGAGTTCATGCTTTGTTGCATCGATTGACAAAACAAACGTCTTCTGTAGCTTGACGAAGCTTAAGAGAAGTACCTTGATCCCATGACCATAAAATTGATGATATTTATGTATGCATATGATAATGAAGTATAAGCCAAATAGGGTTGAAATGAAGATGGTAAATTTTATGGTACAATAGGCACCTGTTCAAAATATGAACTACAATCGAAACAACTTCTCCCCATAAAGATTTTGGCAAATTCTTCTTCTTCAGCATCCATATTGCCATATCCAATATGATTTTGTTTCTCCTTTCTGCAATTCCATTATGTTTAGGCGTATAAGGAGCAATTACCTCATGATCGACACCATGTTCTGCATAGAAATTTTCAAACATCTTGGATGTGTACTCGCCACCTCCATCTATTCGCATAACTTTGATCCCCTTCTCACTCTGGTTTTTGACAAGTATCTTGAATCTCTTAAATACTTTGAATCCTTCGTCCCTTCTCTTGATCACATAGATCCACAAATTTCGAATGTACCCATTGACAAACAAAACAAAATATTTGTTTCCACCAATGGTATATTCTTCAAATGGACCACATACATCTGAATGTACCACTTCGAGTATGCAGGTTGATCTTATTAGCATATTCCAAACAAAAGAATTTTTGGATTGCTTTCCGACTAAACAACCTTCACAGAGTTTTTCAGGAACCTCAAGACTTGGGATACCGGTTACCATATCTTGAGTAATCAGCTGATTGAGTGATCGAAGATTCAAATGTCCAAACCTCAAATGCCACAACAAACTATCCTTGTGGTCGACAATAATTTTTAGACATTGTACTTTAGTTGAACTGATCATGATCTTAGATATCCTCTTCTTTGACAGAGGAGATTTAAAGACCAAATTATTCTTGGTATCGAACAATTTTAAAGCCCCGTCTTTCATAATAATTGATAAACCTTTTTAGACAAGTTTTCCAACATCTTACAGGTTGTAGTTTATTCCAAGTACATAGAGAGCATCTTTGATCATAATTTTCCCTCTATTACTCATTCGAAAAACTATGTTTTCAGTACCTTTTGCTTACAATGCACTATTATTAACAAGTTTTACCTTGCTCTTCTTTGACTTGTCGGAATCTGCCAACCACATCTTTTGACCAGTCATGTGATTCGAACATCCTGAGTCGAGGAACCAGATCTTGGATTCGACATGGTTATCTGCTACTGTAGCCATAACCACCATACCTTCAGAATCATCTGAGTCTTGGTGTGCAAGGTTCACTCCTTCTTCCTTGCCCGTGATCCCTTATCTTTCATGTACCAACAATTCTTGGCCAAATGACCCCACTTTTCACAGTCATAATACTGCATATCTTTCTTATCTTCTTTGTTCTTTCGATAGTTTCCACCTCCTCTTTTCGAGGATTCAGAAGCTCTAACTTTGATCTGATACTTGTGAGGGTTCGACCAATACTTGTTTCCTTGATTCTTATCGACCTTGCCTTTGAATTTGTTGAAATCACCATTTATTTTCCTTGACTGAACTTGAAGAGCTTGTATCGAGTCTTGAACTCCTTTCCTTTCGACAATCCTAATCTCCCGCGCTTCTAACGAACCAATCAAATCTTCCAGTTTTAGGGTTTCAAGTTGATTAAATTCTTTAATATCTATAATAATGTGATCAAAGTGAGAGGTCAATGGTCACATCACCTTCTCAACTATCATCTTATCCGTTATGGTTTCACAACAGCCCTTCATGAGATGGACGAGTTTCTAGACCCTTCGACATATTCAACAACTTTTTCATCTTCTCCCATCGACAACAATTCATATTGTCGATGCAAGGTCTGCAACTTGATAACCTTGACTTTCTCACCTACTTCATAATACCTTACCAGAACATCCCATGTCTCATTCACCGTTTCAGCATGAGAGATTATGTCGAAGTTAACAACATCGACCGCCATCTGAATGCAATAAGTAGCCTTGCTATCTTTCTTCTTGACTTTGTTGTTGGCAGTTTTCTATGCTTCAATTGCATTTACAGCTAGCGCAGGAACGCCATCGGTAGCCACTTATAGGGTATCTTAGAAGCCAAACAAGGATTGCTTCTGTTTTTTCTATTGGATCCAATTTTTATCGTCAAGCATTGGAAGACAATTCAAAATGCTCTTATCACCAGTCATCTTCACTGTGGTTGATTCACTTGCCCTGGAAACACGATCTCTAATGTAAAACTCTTGAAAAAACTATCAAGAACAATAATTGAAAGCTCTGGATACCAATTTGTTAGTGCGTGAGGCACTTTTAGTGAGGAGAAAAAGAGAGAATAATAAAGAAATAAAGATTATATTATCTACTTGGATTGTACAAATAATGATACAAACTATAAATATTTATATATAACCCTAATTGGGTTTGGGCTTACCAACTTAGATTATATTTGATATTATATCTAATATCTCAACATATATAACTTGGATTCTATTTGATATTATATCTAATATCTAAACTTATCTAACTTGGTTTATATTTGATATAATATATAATATCTCAATAAATTTTATCTGATACCATTTGTTGGGGGGAGTTATTAGGAGCATTGATACAAAGTTGAGGATTATGCACCTTTGTGAGAGACACACTACTTATTCACTTAAAACTTTAAGGTGATAGGTGAGTGGGTTATCTCACTTACATATGCTCAAGTCACTACATTCTTATCCAATGTGAGATTATTTCCTCACTTACTCACACTTACATTACTATTCTAACACTTCCCCTCAAGTGTGAGTCTATAATGCTCCCCCACTTGTACCGTCGTTGACACCTTGCAACGAAATACCTCTTCTTGAGCATTTTGATATTAAGTTGGTGAGAAGTCACTATATTCCTGTTCAATGTGGGATTATTTCCCCACTTACTCACACTTGCATTATCATTCTAACACTCTCTCTCAAGTGTGAGTCCACAATGCTCCCCCACTTGTACTGTCGTTGACACCTTGCAACAGAACACCTCTTCTTGAACATTTTGACACTAAGCCGATCCCTTTATTTGGAGCATTGATACAAAGTTGAAGATTATGCACCTTTGTGAGAGACACACAATTTATCCACTTAAAACCTTAAGGTTATAGGTGAGTGAGTTCTCTCACTTATATATGCTCAAGTTACTACATTCCTATCAAATGTGAGACTATTTCCCCACTTACACACATTTGCATTATTATTATTATAACAATGTCTACATTAATAATTTAATAGCGTTTATATTTTTCATTATAAAATTTTTATAATTAATAAATAAGATAAAAGTTTATTGTTACTTAAAAGTAAAGAGAGTTAATAAAAAATAAAAATAAAAAATTAGTTTTTTTAATAAAAGTTTTCAAATGGAAAAAATTTCAAAGAAAAAGATGAGGAAGTAAGAACATTATCCATGACAAATTTATTAATAAAAAACGAAAAAATAGCTAATTCAAGTCCATCCCTTATAAAACCGCAACATTCACATAATTTGGGTTGAATTCTCACCCAATTTCACCTTACATATAAAAGCCTACATTTTATATACGATCAACACATTTATTAAACTCACGGTTATTGTGAGACACTTTGAAAAGAAAGAACGTAATGGTTATATTTGTGAATCCGCATATGAGTTACATATACCCAAAAAAATTGTAGACAATTCAAACTGATTTGCGTAAAGCAAAGTGCAATGGGTTGAGATTTTATTAAATATTTTAGCAAAAGGGTATGAATTAAACAAAGTTGATTGAAATAGTTAGTGAAAAAACATTAACATTTTTCGATTAGTTTGTGGGAGAATTGTTAAATTTTAATTATTTAATCTTTTTAACACAAATAATTTTTTTAGTAATAAAATTCATTAAACTAACCCTAATTTTTATTATAAAATTTTCTTCAATACATATCAACTTCTCTATATAAGATTTTTACCTAAAAAGAATCAATAAAAAGGAAAAATAAAATTTGTTTAAATCGTTAATGGGATAAAAGTTATGACTATTTGGCTAGTTAGTAGGAGAAAGGTTAAGTTTTACTGGATAGTTAAATAACTAAATTAGAATGAGAAATTAGTTAATTAGCCGAGAATTAAACAAAACTTAAGAGAAACAAGGTCATATAATATGCATACTAGTGTTTTGCATGTTATGGAGATTTTGATAAATTTGATGAGTAAGGAGGCTGCAGACACTAGTATTAGGACATATACCATAGAAGGTGAAATCTAGAAACCAAGATTGATGTGGGAGGAAATCATTAATTGTAAGAACATGTTTGGTGAAGGCGAATAGTGTTTGGAGGGATTTAATGTTGTTAAGGTAGAGAGTCAGAGAAAAGGTAGATCGGTTGTTATTAATCATTCGAAGATGGAGGTTTTTGGGGACTTTATTGATGCCTTGGATATGATTGATCCTCCGGTTATTGGTAAACGATTCTTTTGGTTTAGTTTGGATGGTAAAACTATCTTAAAACATTGTTGGATGCTTTGAGCTCTAGGTTTACATACCAACAATATGTAATGTTGAAATCAAAACTCATGTAGTTCGGATAAAAAAGTTTGAAAGTTGTGTGTTGGTTAATTTTAAAAGAAAAAAATTTTAAAGTAAAAAGCCAAAGCGGAAAAATGATGTGAATTTGTTTTATATTTTTTAAGTATTGAAGAAAGAAGTCATATCTTGATTAAGATTGATTGACAATTTGATTAAGAAAAGAGTTTTTGAAAAAAGGCATGGACCTGAGTCCAAGTTTATTATGAAAGCAGTTCAATTTGGAAAACAAGAATCCTTTGAAAAAGGAGAAGATTTTAAAAATTAAAGAATGGGAGGAGATGAAAAGACTATCCTAAGACATAAAGTAAAAGCTAGGGTAAGGAGGGTCTGATCAAACAAGAAGCTAACACTTGACATAATGAAGTCAATATAGAATTCTCATCCTTTGGATTAAAGCCACACATAAAGAATAGACCAATAATATACCAAGCATCATGTGAAAATAAATCACAAGCAGAGAAGTATCAGAGAAACTAAAGATATTAAAACTCAAAGCAAGACCTCTGATATTAAGCCAAGCCATGTATCACATAGATCATTTAAGATCACAATGATAACACCTGCACACAGAGGACTTCCCAATACAAGGACAAGGTAACAACACAAAAGCCAAGAGTCTCAATTACAAAGCTAAACTCTTAGGTAAACACCAAAGCCTCATCAAGTAAAGCAAATCAAACATTTCAACAATATAACACTTAAACATGCATCAAGGAAGCTCAAAAGAAAACATGAACAAGCATTGAATAGAAATGTGATCAAACATTGCATAAGATGACATTATAACAAACAAGGATCAAAGAAAACACAAAGAGGACCTAGAAAAGTGGCATTCATGTCATCAAAGTAAGATAAGAAGGAATAAGCCAACTAAACAACCATACATCAATCCATGCAAGATAAGGATCAAATCATACAAGAGATAAACATCTTTAAACCCTAAGATGTTACTTCACATGAACAAGTAAAGAGGAAAATAAAAAAAGCAATGATCAAGCAATCAAGTATACATGTAGTGAGGATACATCAATCAACCTTAAACTATTGCCCCTAACATGCATTTAGGTCTAACTAGAACCTAAACAAAGCATCAAGGGTCAAGAAGAAGAAAAAACAACCTAACTAGACAAGTAGAAGAGGTAAACACTAAAAGGAAGCATGCACTTTAACAAGGCTACTTGAGCAAAGAAACAAATAATAGGAGACAAGAGGTAAACACCTAAGTCTAAACATGATTTAAGACATCTAATCACATCACAAAAGGTCTCATTTTATCAAATATTATCTAACAAACAAACTATACATGGTAAGAAGAGACAAAACTCAAACAAGTTGCAAACATTAGCTCAAGTCCTAATCATGTATCAACCACTTATAAGGAAGAAACTTCACATAGAAGTAAACATCAATACATTTCAAATAATCCTTATGGGTTATGCACAAGAGGTATGGGCATTAGGAACACAAGAGAAGGCAAATGAATAAGCACAGTAGCATGTGAAGTTCTATGTGTCAATTGCCTACACAATCATGGCATAAGAAGGTGAAGTGAAGTTAAAAAGGTGTAAAGGCATACAAGTAAGCATAAATGTCTTAAATAACTAATCATCATCATCATTCAGTCATTCTTGGGAAAGAAGCACAACAAGATCACATAAGCACATGGTCACAAACATCCCAAATGAAGGACTAGTCCTTCAATCAAGAAATGTTAACAAGTAAGGCAAAGGGGTAGAAACGAGGTTCATGAGATAGGGAAAACAAAAACAAAAGGTTCAATTTAAAACACATATCAAAGTTTTCAAAAGTCCACACAAACACCACATTCAACAATGATCAAACAAAGAAAACAATTCCATCACACATTGTCATCTTTAAAAAGAATCCTCAAATCATGGTAAAGAAATGATCAAATAACATGTGATGAAGCATTTATATAAAAAAAATCAGAAGAATACACAATATATTACATATCTATCATGGCTTTAAAATATCAAGTATTCATGCATAGGAGAGGGTCACGCAATTAGCAAACTAACCCTTGTGTATCAACTAAATGGATGATCATCAACATATTATTCAAATGATCAAATAAGATAAGGAATGGAGGTATTCAAGTCAAATTAGTCAGAGATAAAGGACATGTAATATCAATCACACAAGTATCCTAAGCATCAAGAGAAATAGCATGAGAAGTTTAAGGAAAGGCACCAAAGATAAGCAAGCATACATGGCAAGTTTCAATCAATTGTGAACACAATAAAAGAAACATGGAATGACCTATAAAATTAAGTGGGAAGGCTTTACCACATGGTATATCAAGCAAGCATAAAGGGCCATCACCATACCTAAATGGTTGCACAAGTGCACCTCTAAAAAATGACAAAGCAAACAAGCATCAAAGCAATTAGGCATGCAATGTATCACACAAAAGAAATATTTAGGAGACTTCAAAAATGATGGGAAATTTTTCATAGCATCAAGAAGTCGGTGGCTCAAAGTGTTCTAAAAATGTTCCTAAGAGGATGTACAAAAATTACTCAAACCAACTCAAACATCAAGCAAATAACACAAACTATTGATCAAACAAGTTAAGCTCCAAAAGAGATTCAAACATGAACCAAAATGAGTGATCAAGGAATAAAATAAACACTTAAAAACCCTATATACATATGCATAAGTGTGTGCAAAAATAAGGATCAAGAATCAATTAGGAAGACTAACAATCAAACTCTAATTCACAGGACTAGGTCAATTAAACATCTTTTGCAATTAATTCAAATAAAAGTAGACATTTAAATGGAAAATAAAAATAAAATTATGGAAAATTAAATAAAACATTAAAATGTCAGAATATATTTGTTTTTGAATTTTTGAGAATAGAGAAATATTAAAATTAAATTAAAATTGACAAGTAAACAAAATTTAAATAAAAGACATGGCAAGGGTGTATATGCAATAATGAAGAGTAATTGAAAATAGTGATAAAGTGCATTTGGGCTTAAAACAGGGTGGTGCAAAAAGCGAGACATGCCAGGCCCAGTTCGCTTCAGTCCAACCAATCAACATTATCTCATTTTTATTTTATTCTGAAAAATGGAGATGTAACAAATATCATGTAGACTCCTTATCAATTGGGCAAGTACACTCTCAGTGACTAAAGGGAAAAATAAGAAACTAGCCAATCAGACACACCAACCAATCTTATGTTTTCTGATTTAAAAAAAATAAAAAAAAATGGAATGCAAGCATGGAAGAGAGAGAGAGAGAGAGGGTGTGTGTGAGAATTTTCATGACCAATCAGATGAAGACACACTTCATCTTCAACCTCCCAAAAAATGAAACCAGAAATCGTGTTCTAAAACCGTGATATTATACCGTTTTTGATCTCAAATAACTCACGCATCAATCCATGATATTGAATATAGTAAAAGGCAAAAATGTAGATCTCCATGAGTAGATCACAACCGACACAAATATATTTCAAAACAAAGGCTCAAGTAGAGAAATATGGCACGAAAGTCATGTATACAAACTGAAATCTCAAGATCCAAACATCATAGATTCACACAGTCAAACAATGCCATCATTTCAGGCTTTCCAGATGCAGATGAATGAACACATTTATGGCATTTTAAACAACTTAAATTTAAGCATGAGAGGTAGAGTTTGAATAGATCTTACCAAGTGGAGTAAGAGTCTACAACCCTTGTTTCCTTTCTCAGATTAGATAGAAACCCCAACACCAATGCTCTATGATCTTCATATGATATGAATGAAGCAAGAGGGAAGCAGAAAATACCAAGTAGTAAGAGCTTTGAAGAAGAGAAATGGAGAAAACAAAGAGAGGTTGCAAATATGATTTTATTGATTTATATTGTGTGTGTGAATGAAATGAGAGTGAGGATGAGTTAAACAGAGTGTGTGGGGTGAGGTAGAGAGGGTAGAAAGATTGTTGGAGGAAAAAAAAAAGAGAAAATAGAAAAAGTGAGGTGTGTGAGTTGTAATGCGTTTTACTCTCATTGTAGTGAGTTTTTGTTGCATTTTGGTGAGTACAAAAGAAAGTGAGATAAGTGTGAATGAATGATGTCACATGGGAGAGAGTTTTGTACCATTTTACATTTCATTTTTTGGCAAAAAGAAGAAAATGTGCATGCATGGTGTGAGGAGTTTGCTTGGCGGTTTTAGGCAAGAAATGTGTGACAAGGGCGTGTGAATGAGTGAACAAACCATGATGCATGAAAAGTTCAAGTTATGTGTATAAAAAATCAAAAATTCACTGCATGCTAAACAATAGTGATCAGTTAAGTTTCACCTCCCATAACTCACTCAATTCTTGATCAAATGAAATGTTTTTTGGCTCTTTGGAAAGCTTGAAGGAAGATAAACAAAATTGATATTGAGAGAAATTTGAAATAAGGCTTGGAGCACACTTGAATTTGGACACGAACGTTGGTGTTTGAAACTGATGTGAAGTGAGTGCAATTTTCACTAAGTGTTAGTGATTTTTAGTTTTGAATACCCTAACTTAAACTCATGATATCTTGCAAATAGGTGAACCAAAATAGATGAAATTTGAAGCATTGACAAGCTGAAATAAGATAAAACAAGTTTGGTGTTGAAGTTGTCTCGAAATAACACCTTGACCAATGAGAAAGTTTCCTTGAAAACATTTGAAGTTGATAAAAAACATGTCAAATCTTGTAAATATCGTCAATGATTTTTTCCAACTTTGATTAATGATAACTTGAGATTTATTGGACCAATTATGATGAAATTTAGGTCAGGTGAATGCTTGCAATAAGTAGAGCAACTTTTTTGTTGATTATAGATCAAAATGAATCCTTTAGCATAGGGAAATATGGACATAAATATGAATGAATAAAGCTAATCAAAAGTCAAAAACTTGCCAAAAATAGTAAGTTTCCAAAAACCCTAATTTCCAATTTTGGCAATTTTTGACTTTATTTGACTTTTAAGGATTCTCTTGATTTTTATTGAACAAATCTTAACCATTGACCATATTTGACTCATGGGACTCAAGTTTGACCATAAAAGTCAAGAGTTGACTTTTTCCTTTGCCTAGTTGACTTTTCCTAATACAGTCAATTCCTCTTGTCTTCTGACCAATTGAACTTCTTTGGATGATTTTAATTGATCAATACTTCACACATAGGTACTTTGGGACACATAGAAGGCCATGTAAACAAGTGTTTCTCAAAGAATCAGAAATAAACGGATTTAGTCCAAAACCCTAGCTTTAGTCCCAAAAGATAGGAGATAGATGACCAATGCTCAAAACCCTAATTCCTTTGAGGAAACGTGAGAATATTTTGAACAAAGATATCTTGTGTATTGAGATGATGCTCATGATGATGAGTGTTGTACCCCAAAATTTGCCCTCGCATTTTTTCCACAAGAAATCTCAGCTTCAGGCATTTCCTAACTTTTCAAACTGGCTCAAGAATCGGACAAACGGACTTTTCTCGTCAGTCAAACAAAAATTAGGGTTTTATTGATTTTTAGGGCTCTGGATTGTTTCACACAATTAGCTTAGGGTTGTGGTTGATTCTGGCGCATTTTGATCAGGCGAACGTTATTTGGCATTTAATCAGGAATTAAGGTTTTATGGGCATATTCTCAGAAAGATTAAATTTCCACAGCACTTTGCAAGTTATTCCAAGATTCGGGTTGAGTTAGCGTTGTTTTGATTTAATCAGTAAAAGAGGCAGTTGGGTTGAATTCATGTTGTTTTATTTGAGCCAGTCAAAAGAAATATGCAGTTTGGATCTACAGTGCTTGGTAAGAAATCAATAAGAAAGCATGGCGTCTGATCAGTTTTTGTGTTCGACTGTGCGTTGCTTTGAATGATGGAGACGTCAAGTTTATTTATTTTGATCGACGAAGAATCAATGTTTAACTGATTATTTATGATTCTAAGAATCAAATATCTGGAATTTAATTTTCATTTATTTTAATTTAAGGAATCAGGAATAATAAGTAAATAATTGAAAAGGAATTGAAAAGAATTAAATGAATCAATAAGAATTTTTATTTCATATTTAATATTTGTTACAATTATTATTTGGATACAAGTATTTATTTACGAAGTATTTAAAATAATAATGGTTTACAATAATTAAATTGAAAATAAAAACTATCCTATTTTTTCTAAATATTTTCTAAAGTCCCTATTTCTTCATTCTTCACTTCGCTCCGGTGTTCCATTTTTCATCTGCAAAAGAAAAAGAGAAAAGTCAAAAAAGCAGTTAAATTGAAACGACAGAAGAAATTCATCATTAAGAGTCACTGATTGAGATCAGTTAACCCTCTCTGCAAATCACGGGATTTCTCCCGGTTCACAAAGAGGGACGAGTTTATTTGCTAAAATTGAATGCACAAGTTTAAAAAATGCACAATTCAAAATTGTCAAAATTGCATAAAGTTCAAATCTCAATCAGCATGTTACAAAGCAAACAGCAAGTCCAAACCAAAGGTCCAAACTCAACTTTCTGCCAAATATAAAGCAACTATCCAAAAGGCTACTCAAAGCTATCAAAGAGGAAGATTTTGAAAGATATCAAAAAGCACAAAAGCTGTCAAGAAGAGATCAAATATGCAGAGGAAAGTATGATATGCAAGCAACTCATTTTCATCATTTCCCAATTGAAGTGACCCTTTCAGAAAAGTACACAAGAAAAACATTTAAAATTCTTTTAAGTGTACTATAGAGAGAGAAAAAGAAGAGATAAAATGCAGGTTTTTAGGCTTTAGGCAGGCATAGAAAAAAGATATAACACAAGAACACATACAGTTCAGGAGAGGCAGAATTTTTCACAAAAAGATACAAGAAAATATACAAAGACTCCCCACTGCACAAAAAACAAATACAGAGATACAAACTGCCAAGCTTGAGGCCTAACCAAAACCTGCTAAGGCCCTCAACATACAACATACATAGCATACTGCATAAACAGAAAAACCTGCTAAGCATTCAAACTGTCTAAACCTCATACCTGCATTAACCAAAACCAAGCATAAAACCTGCTAAGGCCATCAACCAAGAAAAAAAGAAGCCATACCAGCATACCAACCCCTGTCTAAACCTGAAACCTGCTGAAGCAAAACCAGTTACCAACCAAAAACCTCAAAACCAAGTTCAAGCTTGAAGCTCAACCCCGCCTGAAACCAAACCATGGCCTAATAAACCAAGCCAACTCTAAGCCTCAAAAACCCTTCATCATAGGCAGTAAATATTCAAGGCAAGCATACGAAAGTTCTAGGCAACTGTAAGAGAAGAGAGAAAGTACTCAGGCCCTCAGAACCCTAGGTTCTTCATGGGGCAAACAAAATATATTCCAGAAACAATAAGCAACCAAAGCAACTGAGATGGAAGAAGCAATCAAGGCAATTCTAAGGCCTCAGAAGAGGGCTTCATCATAGGCAAAAAGGCTCAACAGTCTCAAAGCAAAAATTCAAGGCAACACAAGTAAGAAGAAGAGGAAAAGTAACGAGCACACAGTGGCAAAGAAGAAGAAGAAATAGATGAATATCAAAATTAGGTTTTCAGTTCAAATCATCATAAAACCCTAAGCAAAGGAGAAAAGATACAGAGGTACCAAGTGTCGTCCAAGCCAGCTTCATCGTGCAAAACCTCTGCACCACTGAGCCTCCTCAGCGCTTCCTCGTCCTCTCCTCCCCATCGTCTTCCTCTCAAGGTAGCATATTCCCTCCTCATCTTTCTTTTCATCACCTCGTTAAAACAAACACAACGAACACGAAGATCAGAACATATAAATCATGACATGCAAAAATCTAAAAAAACACCTAAACAAGTTCGAAACAGTACACTACCATTGTTGAGGACTGTCTAATCCATCTGAGAGGAGAAGAGGTGGTAGCGGGGTAGCTCAGGCGGAGAGACATTGTCCAGTAGCCACGGCAAAGAAGATGAACGGAACTCCATGAACGCGCCGCTGCAAACCCTAAGCATTGTCAAACTGGATACTAAAACCATGAACCCTAAAAACCAACGCTTGCACTGTGGGCTTCGCCCGTTTCTGAATGCCCAAGCCCATTCTTTTCAAAAAACGTCTTTTAACATCTTGCACTAATTAACCACTCCTTTGTTTTACTTAATACTAATTGTATTCTACTATTACACTAATATTTTTTATTTTTAAACAAACTTAATTAAATAAAAATACAAAGTATGGCAATAGTCCTTCACTACAAAAATACTTAAAAACATATTTCTATATATACATAACTCTAATAAATTTAATAGAACCATTTTTTTATATACAATATAGTAAAAAAATTGAAAATACCTTTTTTCTTTTAAATGTTCCTTTTGTACATAACAATTAAAAATACATTTCTTCTTTAATATAAATAATTCAATTCATAACAATTAAAAATACATTTCTTCTTTAATATAAATAATTCAATTCATAGCACATGAAAAAAAACCTTTTTAACTTAGAAATATTTTCTTTTCTTAAAACATCATAATTCAATTAGAACTTGAACATTCAATTAAAACACATTTCTTTTGTGCATATTAAAAATATACAAATCCAAGATTCATTAAACGCATATTTAGGTCAAAACAAATACCTAACAATACTTTCATCAATTTCACATTATCGCACCTGTAAATAATCACATACTCATATACTTGTACACTTACACAATACATTCACATTGCTCCTACATACTTGTTTATCTTATACATTGATATTCGTCATTTACATTTGATCGCAAATTCGATTTGGTTGTAACTTATTGGATACTATAAGTCTCATCCCCATTCATACACTTGTACCCCCACTCCCGGATACTAACTTTGTAATAGCGTAGATTTTACATTCCGCAATTTACAGTTTTCCAATTATACCATGGTTAGACCTAGGGTTTGCATGTACATAAAATCAAACGCTAGATAACCTAATACAAGACAAATACACGAAATCAATGCACAATCACACTTGCACCCTCTAGGGTAATCCCACATGTTGCCTTCCAAAATGGGCCATGCTTGCACGTCGAGTATCTTTGGCAAAACAAAATCAAAATGATCATAAGTC
Source organism: Vicia faba (assembly GCA_948472305.1). Lineage (NCBI taxonomy): Eukaryota > Viridiplantae > Streptophyta > Magnoliopsida > Fabales > Fabaceae > Vicia > Vicia faba. The sequence goes on from OX451737.1 coordinate 284,538,373, forward strand.
CCTCAAAATGTTGCCTAAACGGAATGATCAAGTCCCACAAAGCAAATTGCCAAAGACACTTGGCACCATTGCATTCATGGTCCATACGATGACCCGCGCCCGTCTCGAACAAACTTCCTAAACGCAAGATTGTCCATCAAATTCAATGGTGGAACAAAATTGTAAAAAGGGGTTAAAACATAACAAAAACCTTTGAGTACAATAGGGTAGATAAAACTCTTAGTTACTTGAGATCGACTTGCAAAAACACTTGCCTTCTTTTCAAAAACCACAATCCACAACACTTTCAAACAAACTCTCAAAAACATTTGAAACATCTTTTCGAAAAGATCCACACTTTTGTAAAACACTCAAACACGAGTCAAATACATTGGTCGCCTAAGACAAGGCATCTTATTCAAAAACATTTTCAAAACGCTCACACACACACCATTTTCAAGCAATCGAAAATCAAGGCAAGTGATCTCAAAAACCAAGTAACTAAGAGCCCATGGATAACCATGGATGAAAAGGGTGCTAATACCTTCCCTTTTCATAATCTACCCCCCGAACCCACGAAATATCTCAAAAGGTTTTTGCTGTGCTTTTTTAACCTTTCCTTTAGGATAAAATAAAAAGTCGGTGGCGACTCTTGCTCAACCGAAACATTTGCGAAAACAAGCGCAAAACCATAGTCAGTTCTCCCACCGTATCACAGAACTGGCGACTCTGCTGGGGATTGATAATTTAGAAGTGGGGTTACCTTAGGGTTTAGATCACCTTTACTTTCTTGCTTTAATTGACTTGATTGCTTTATCTTTTGGGTTCTTTATTTGGGTTTGTTGTAAATCCTACACCCGGATTTTGGGCACCTTCTTAGGTAAATAGCAAAAAACTGTGAGGGAACTGTGCGGGGTATACCGACACGGTTGAAGCAGTAAGCTATGTTAGTGTGACATATTTGTGAGTACCGGTAACCCTTGAGTAGTCAAGGAGAGTACGGGGCCGCTGTGTGATGTCATGAAGCACTAACGAACTCTTAGAACCTTAATTGACCATCTTAACCTTTTTAGGGGTAGTGAGATGACCGACTTTGGTGCAGTCCGAAGTTGGTAGATCCTCGATACTACACTCTTTTGAGGATTGTTTTCTTGGAATATTTTGGTCGCCAGTAAGTGGTTAAACCGAAACAATGAACACCGAAAACAATCCAATGATATTGAGCTCCTTAGAACCCGATTTCTATTTAGGACAGGATGAGCCAACTAACTTCAAGAGGGTAGTACCTGAACCTCATGCAAGCCTGAACCTAAGGACTTGTTTGCTTTGTGTGAATATGTTTGTCTGTATATACACTCACTTGCTTTTCTGCATACATGTACATAACATCATGACATCATACCATAGCATTTTCAATAACCATTTCAAGGATCTCGAGGGTTCTGTTGATGCAGGGTTACGTTGAACCAGACGTCTACCAAGGGGCAAGAGGTTTTCTCCTCTAAACCAAGCTCTCCAATCAAAGATCAAGTGCAACAGCTTGAATCGGTGGCTATGACCCACTCGACATGGTGAGCTTGATTCTCGTGGAAAGACATCCACCGATACAAAGTTCCCCAATCAAAGTTCAAGTACAATAGCTTGAATCAGTGGCTATGACCCACTCGACATGGTGAGCTTGATTCTCGTGGAAAGACATCCACCGATACAAAGTTCCCCAATCAAAGTTCAAGTACAACAGCTTGAATCAGTGGCTATGACCCACTCGACATGGTGAGCTTGATTCTCGTGGAAAGACATCCACCGATACAAAGTTCCCCAATCAAAGTTCAAGTACAACATCTTGAATCAGTGGCTATGACCCACTCGACATGGTGAGCTTGGTTCTCGTGGAAGGACGCCCACCGGTGCAAACGTCTCCAATCCAAGAGCAGAGTTCAACCTCTAACATTTTCTTGTGTTTACCCCAAGAGATCCCTGAAAGCATGCATCCACATATCATGCATTGCATTTTGACAATCTTTCCTTTTTCAGGTTTCCTTACTCTCCCGCTGTTTATTTCAGCAAGAGATGGCTCTAGAAAGGTCTGTCAAAGACATCCAAGACCAGACTGCTCAGCTGCAGGAGATGTTCCTGAACTTGTCTCTGGGGCAAAAGGAGATGAAAGCTCTCCTCACCAAGGGCTTGGAGAATTCCAACAATGCCAGGAGTGATCAGCTTGCGGAGCTGCAGTTTGATCTGATAACCTTGAGGACCCAAGTGATGGGACAGTTGGTGGGCCAGATGGCTCTCATCCAAGACCTATCCCAAAGACAAGAGGAACTCAGAGTTCTTGTCCGCCAACTGCTTCCAAACAACCAACTGGGGCAAACATCTGAGGTCGAAGAGCAAGTCACCGTTCAACCTCCATCCATTCAAGAAGACAAGGGGAAAGCTCCTTTGCTTGCTTCAGGGTCACAAACCCATCAACAACCTCGCCAGCGTCAACGGGGCAATCGGCGTAAGCAAGAAAAGTCGGGAAGACAGTTTACGGAGACTGAAATACCATCATTCTTCATACTGAAGCGCCTGTTGGAGGTCAATTTGCTCACCATGAAGGACCCTCCTCAGAAGCCCAATATCTCCTCTCCTCACTATAATCCCGACGCATTCTGTGTTTACCACTCCTACAGCCCGGGACACGACACCAACGACTGTTGGGCCTTGAAGAACAAGATTTAAGATCTGATCGACATTGGGGTGCTGGAATTCATGCCAGACGGCGAGATGAAAATCTTCCGTTAAAGGGTTCTCCACTTGAAGTGACGAAGCTCGAGCTGAAAGACTTTTGCTTCTTTTTGAATTTTCAAAGTTGTAATTTCTTTTGCTGTCAAACAATTATCTGTTGATGTTAAACTCTGTTTTCATTAATGCATTGCATATGCTTGTCTTGAATTCATCCATTCGTTTCACTACTCTTATGCTTTTCTTTATGATATTTGACTCTTGATAAAAAGCTGTAAGCCTTTAGAGGGAGGATGACGAAACAATACCATGATCTTATACAGTATGCTTTTGAACAGACCTTGCTGATGATGTACAGGCATTTCTTTCAATTCCCAAACACTGGAGTTATAAGGAAGTTAATCCCTAGTCAACCCCTTCGAGCCAAAGAAGTAGGAGTTTTCTGTTCTAAACAATCAAAACCTTTGATATAAACCCGGGGCAGGGTAGTATCTCAGTTAATTCGAAAGAAAATGCGCATTGAAGTCGCAAACTCGCAAGTTCATAATACCATGAACGAAGTCAAAAAGAGAAAGAATTCCCTTGGAGTCAAAAGACAAGGGTGGTTCCCTATCACATAGACAGTCAATCTCTCAAAAGAGAAAAAAAAACCCACTGAGCCAAAACCTATAAAGGAGGCTTAAGAAAGCTGGGACATCCCGCTGACAGTAATCCCGGAAAACGGTAACAGTCAGGCAAAAGTTAGGGATAACAAATCAAAATCAAAATAGTGAGGTCATTACAAAATCCTCAACAACATGAAAAAATGTTGAAAAAGAAAAAAAGAGATGATGACTGTCTCCCCAAATTCAACTAGCGAACCGTCGCCCGAAAGTCGTTCAAAACTCAAAACAAAGTATGACGCAATTAACTGAGCTTAGGTTGGAGAACATCACGAAGAGCGGGTGGGTACAAATATACTTTGAGCCTTTATCCTTTGTTTCTTAAACCGTGAACCAGGCCACGTTACAACCCTTCAAAAGTCCTAATTGAAGCATGGGTCAGTTCGAAAGCATACTGTTACAAAAGGTATCGTGACTCCTGTAGGGCTTTGCTCTAAATCTTGTGTTAACTTGTCTTATGAAAAGTTTGCTGCTAAAAACGCATTTTTCGAAACTTCGAGACAAACATAAACTTTGCATTATACGAATATCACTGTCTGCATTTGACCTTTTTGTTTGACAGCGAAGAAATTTATACAGCGAATGCTCGGAGGAACGAAAACTCTCTCAGTAAGTCAAAATCACTTCAAGAGGATAACACTCCCATCAAATCTCCTATCAACAAGGGGCATGACATATCACAATTCAATTAACCTGGGGCAGTCCAGTCAAGGTCCAACAGGTCTTTCAAAATCCAGTTAACCTGGGGCAGTCCAGTCAAGATTTCAAGAAATCTCTCAATATGCAGAGTAATCTGATTCAAGACTCCTTCTTCACCACTTGGGGCATTCGAATGTCAAAAGTGTTCAACAAATCAACTACAACATTTCCAGATTCGATTCCTGTATCCAGCCAGGGCATATCTGTTGACAACATTTCCAGATTCGATTCCTGTATCCAGCCAGGGCATATCTGTTGACCACATTTCCAGATTCGATTCCTGTATCCAGCCAGGGCATATCTATCAACTATCACTTTTCCAGATTCGATTCCTGTATCCATCCAGGGCATATCTGTTGATCATATTTCCAGACTCGATTCCTGTATCTAGCCAGGGCACGACTGAAGAGTTTGAAGATTCAATTCCTGTATCCAGCCAGGGCATATCTATCAACTATCACCTTTCCAAATTCGATTCCTGTATCCAGCCAGGGCATGTCTGAAGAATTCCAGATCAACACCTGTAACAACCCAGGAAACATCTGTGAACGACCGATTGTAGACCAACACCTGTAATAAGCCAGGAATTTATCTACATCACCACTTGGGGCATTCGAATGTCAAAAGTATTCAAAACCCGATGCAGTTTTACACAAGCTCATCTTCAGGAAGCCCTACACCGGTTCCTTCTCAAGATTTCTGAAAACAGTTCACGGGTTCTCCAAGTAACGGATGTTAACCTATCACTTGTTCAGATTCTTCTCAAGACTTCTGAAAATAGTTTATGGATTCTTCCCAACAATGGATGTTAATCTATCATCTTGTTCAGATGCAACCTTTGAAAACAGTTTACGGACGCTTCCCAACAACGGATGCTGCTCTATTGCTTATTCAACTTCAAGATTTCTGAAAACAGTTCACGGGTTCTCCAAGTAACAGATGTTAACCTATCGCTTGTTCAGATTCTTCTCAAGCTAGCTCCACTCAGAGTCAAGCTTCATTATCTCCAGCAAAGCTAAAACTTCAAATTATCAATCCCCAGCGGAGCCAGACCATTGAACCTTCTCCCCACAGAGTTTTGGGAGGGCAAATCTTGAGTTCCCCAGTGAAGTCGCCAGAGTTACTTCCCACCAAGCTGAAGATTCTCAATCTTACCTCCCCAGCATGAGCCTATTAGGTTGGAACTCCCCAGTAGAGGTCATCAGGAATTCTCTTCCCCAGCAGCAGCCAAGGATTTATTTTCCCCGGCAACAGTCAAGATGCTTTTATCTTCAGCCATCTCGGATTCATTTATCCTTAGCAAGATTAGCTCATCAGCTTACATGCGCATTCATCACATTCATGTCATAAACATTGATGTCACATACATTGCATCATGCATCATAACATTGCATACGGCTAACCCTTTACTTTTCAGGTAAGAGCAGTCGACAGACACAGATCATCTCCCGAGATTCATCCAGAGATAGTTCAGATGTGACCCGGACACGGCGACGTTCTGATACTTATTCCGGATCCATTCAAACGCATCATCAGGAAACCCTACACCGTTTCCTCTTCAACTTCAAGACTTCTGAAAACAGTTTACAGATTCTTCCCTACAACGGATGTCAATCTACCAACTTGTTCAGACTCTTCTCAAAACAGTTTACAGATTCTTCCCTACAACGGATGTCAATCTACCAACTTGTTCAGACTCTTCTCAACTTTTGAAAACAGTTTACGGACGCTTCCCAACAACGAACGTTGCTCTATTGCCTATTCACACCAACTCCTGAAAATAGTTTACGGAACGTGGACGTCAATCTGTTGCTTGTTCGGACCCCAATTCAGAGATGTTCCGAAACATGGAGGCCCTTCTGATACTTGTCCACTCACTTTTGACATACAGTTCAACATGTCCAGATGGCATCTATAAGCCCATCCTCCTACCAGCAGTCACCAGATGGCATCTTTAAGCCCATTCTCAGATGGCATCTCTAAGCCCATTCCCCGACAAGATTCTATCGCACCAGATGGCATCTTTAAGCCCATCACCAAATGGCACCTGTAAGCCCATTCACCTCTACCATCACATCGACGAGTGCAAATTTTCTGGGCACTTTAGTGTCCAATCTTCTTTTACCTTCAAGTCGCGAAAGGCAAACTTGCCAATCTAACTCTTCAGGTCCAAGAAGATTGAACAGGGGCAACTGTTGTACCCCAAAATTTGCCCTCGCATTTTTTCCACAAGAAATCTCAGCTTCAGGCATTTCCTAACTTTTCAAACTGGCTCAAGAATCGGACAAACAGACTTTTCTCGTCAGTCAAACAAAAATTAGGGTTTTATTGATTTTTAGGGCTCTGGATTGTTTCACACAATTATCTTAGGGTTGTGGTTGATTCTGGCGCATTTTGATCAAGCGAACGTTATTTGGCATTTAATCAGGAATTAAGGTTTTATGGGCATATTCTCAGAAAGATTAAATTTCCACAGCACTTTGCAAGTTATTCCAAGATTCGGGTTGAGTTAGCGTTGTTTTGATTTAATCAGTAAAAGAGGCAGTTGGGTTGAATTCATGTTGTTTTGTTTGAGCCAGTCAAAAGAAATATGCAGTTTGGATCTACAGTGCTTGGTAAGAAATCAATAAGAAAGGATTGCGTCTGATCAGTTTTTGTGTTCGACTGTGCGTTGCTTTGAATGATGGAGACGTCAAGTTTATTTATTTTGATCGACGAAGAATCAATGTTTAACTGATTATTTATGATTCTAAGAATCAAATATCTGGAATTTAATTTTCATTTATTTTAATTTAAGGAATCAGGAATAATAAGTAAATAATTGAAAAGGAATTGAAAAGAATTAAATGAATCAATAAGAATTTTTATTTCATATTTAATATTTGTTACAATTATTATTTGGATACAAGTATTTATTTACGAAGTATTTAAAATAATAATGGTTTACAATAATTAAATTGAAAATAAAAACTATCCTATTTTTTCTAAATATTTTCTAAAGTCCCTATTTCTTCATTCTTCACTTCGCTCCGGTGTTCCATTTTTCATCTGCAAAAGAAAAAGAGAAAAGTCAAAAAAGCAGTTAAATTGAAACGACAGAAGAAATTCATCATTAAGAGTCACTGATTGGGATCAGTTAACCCTCTCTGCAAATCACGGGATTTCTCCCGGTTCACAAAGAGGGACGAGTTTATTTTCTAAAATTGAATGCACAAGTTTAAAAAATGCACAATTCAAAATTGTCAAAATTGCATAAAGTTCAAATCTCAATCAGCATGTTACAAAGCAAACAACAAGTCCAAACCAAAGGTCCAAACTCAACTTTCTGCCAAATATAAAGCAACTATCCAAAAGGCTACTCAAAGCTATCAAAGAGGAAGATTTTGAAAGATATCAAAAAGCACAAAAGTTGTCAAGAAGAGATCAAATATGCAGAGGAAAGTATGATATGCAAGCAACTCATTTTCATCATTTCCCAATTGAAGTGACCCTTTCAGAAAAGTACACAAGAAAAAAATTTAAAATTCTTTTAAGTGTACTATAGAGAGAGAAAAAGAAGAGATAAGATGCAGGTTTTTAGGCTTTAGGCAGGCATAGAAAAAAGATATAACACAAGAACACATACAGTTCAGGAGAGGCAAAATTTTTCACAAAAAGATACAAGAAAATATACAAAGACTCCCCACTGCACAAAAAACAAATACAGAGATACAAACTGCCAAGCTTGAGGCCTAACCAAAACCTGCTAAGGCCCTCAACATACAACATACATAGCATACTGCATAAACAGAAAAACCTGCTAAGCATTCAAACTGTCTAAACCTCATACCTGCATTAACCAAAACCAAGCATAAAACCTGCTAAGGCCATCAACCAAGAAAAAAAGAAGCCATACCAGCATACCAACCCCTGTCTAAACCTGAAACCTGCTGAAGCAAAACCAGTTACCAACCAAAAACCTCAAAACCAAGTTCAAGCTTGAAGCTCAACCCCGCCTGAAACCAAACCATGGCCTAATAAACCAAGCCAACTCTAAGCCTCAAAAACCCTTCATCATAGGCAGTAAATATTCAAGGCAAGCATACGAAAGTTCTAGGCAACTGTAAGAGAAGAGAGAAAGTACTCAGGCCCTCAGAACCCTAGGTTCTTCATGGGGCAAACAAAATATATTCCAGAAACAATAAGCAACCAAAGCAACTGAGATGGAAGAAGCAATCAAGGCAATTCTAAGGCCTCAGAAGAGGGCTTCATCATAGGCAAAAAGGCTCAACAGTCTCAAAGCAAAAATTCAAGGCAACACAAGTAAGAAGAAGAGGAAAAGTAACGAGCACACAGTGGCAAAGAAGAAGAAGAAAGAGATGAATATCAAAATTAGGTTTTCAGTTCAAATCATCATAAAACCCTAAGCAAAGGAGAAAAGATACAGAGGTACCAAGTGTCGTCCAAGCCAGCTTCATCGTGCAAAACCTCTGCACCACTGAGCCTCCTCAGCGCTTCCTCGTCCTCTCCTCCCCATCGTCTTCCTCTCAAGGTAGCATATTCCCTCCTCATCTTTCTTTTCATCACCTCGTTAAAACAAACACAACGAACACGAAGATCAGAACATATAAATCATGACATGCAAAAATCTAAAAAAACACCTAAACAAGTTCGAAACAGTACACTACCATTGTTGAGGACTGTCTAATCCATCTGAGAGGAGAAGAGGTGGTAGCGGGGTAGCTCAGGCGGAGAGACATTGTCCAGTAGCCACGGCAAAGAAGATGAACGGAACTCCATGAACGCGCCGCTGCAAACCCTAAGCATTGTCAAACTGGATACTAAAACCATGAACCCTAAAAACCAAAGCTTGCACTGTGGGCTTCGCCCGTTTCTGAATGCCCAAGCCCATTCTTTTCAAAAAACGTCTTTTAACATCTTGCACTAATTAACCACTCCTTTGTTTTACTTAATACTAATTGTATTCTACTATTACACTAATATTTTTTATTTTTAAACAAACTTAATTAAATAAAAATACAAAGTATGGCAATAGTCCTTCACTACAAAAATACTTAAAAACATATTTCTATATATACATAACTCTAATAAATTTAATAGAACCATTTTTTTATATACAATATAGTAAAAAAATTGAAAATACCTTTTTTCTTTTAAATGTTCCTTTTGTACATAACAATTAAAAATACATTTCTTCTTTAATATAAATAATTCAATTCATAACAATTAAAAATACATTTCTTCTTTAATATAAATAATTCAATTCATAGCACATGAAAAAAAACCTTTTTAACTTAGAAATATTTTCTTTTCTTAAAACATCATAATTCAATTAGAACTTGAACATTCAATTAAAACACATTTCTTTTGTGCATATTAAAAATATACAAATCCAAGATTCATTAAACGCATATTTAGGTCAAAACAAATACCTAACAATACTTTCATCAATTTCACATTATCGCACCTGTAAATAATCACATACTCATATACTTGTACACTTACACAATACATTCACATTGCTCCTACATACTTGTTTATCTTATACATTGATATTCGTCATTTACATTTGATCGCAAATTCGATTTGGTTGTAACTTATTGGATACTATAAGTCTCATCCCCATTCATACACTTGTACCCCCACTCCCGGATACTAACTTTGTAATAGCGTAGATTTTACATTCCGCAATTTACAGTTTTCCAATTATACCATGGTTAGACCTAGGGTTTGCATGTACATAAAATCAAACGCTAGATAACCTAATACAAGACAAATACACGAAATCAATGCACAATCACACTTGCACCCTCTAGGGTAATCCCACATGTTGCCTTCCAAAATGGGCCATGCTTGCACGTCGAGTATCTTTGGCAAAACAAAATCAAAATGATCATAAGTCCCTCAAAATGTTGCCTAAACGGAATGATCAAGTCCCACAAAGCAAATTGCCAAAGACACTTGGCACCATTGCATTCATGGTCCATACGATGACCCGCGCCCGTCTCGAACAAACTTCCTAAACGCAAGATTGTCCATCAAATTCAATGGTGGAACAAAATTGTAAAAAGGGGTTAAAACATAACAAAAACCTTTGAGTACAATAGGGTAGATAAAACTCTTAGTTACTTGAGATCGACTTGCAAAAACACTTGCCTTCTTTTCAAAAACCACAATCCACAACACTTTCAAACAAACTCTCAAAAACATTTGAAACATCTTTTCGAAAAGATCCACACTTTTGTAAAACACTCAAACACGAGTCAAATACATTGGTCGCCTAAGACAAGGCATCTTATTCAAAAACATTTTCAAAACGCTCACACACACACCATTTTCAAGCAATCGAAAATCAAGGCAAGTGATCTCAAAAACCAAGTAACTAAGAGCCCATGGATAACCATGGATGAAAAGGGTGCTAATACCTTCCCTTTTCATAATCTACCCCCCGAACCCACGAAATATCTCAAAAGGTTTTTGCTGTGCTTTTTTAACCTTTCCTTTAGGATAAAATAAAAAGTCGGTGGCGACTCTTGCTCAACCGAAACATTTGCGAAAACAAGCGCAAAACCATAGTCAGTTCTCCCACCGTATCACAGAACTGGCGACTCTGCTGGGGATTGATAATTTAGAAGTGGGGTTACCTTAGGGTTTAGATCACCTTTACTTTCTTGCTTTAATTGACTTGATTGCTTTATCTTTTGGGTTCTTTATTTGGGTTTGTTGTAAATCCTACACCCGGATTTTGGGCACCTTCTTAGGTAAATAGCAAAAAACTGTGAGGGAACTGTGCGGGGTATACCGACACGGTTGAAGCAGTAAGCTATGTTAGTGTGACATATTTGTGAGTACCGGTAACCCTTGAGTAGTCAAGGAGAGTACGGGGCCGCTGTGTGATGTCATGAAGCACTAACGAACTCTTAGAACCTTAATTGACCATCTTAACCTTTTTAGGGGTAGTGAGATGACCGACTTTGGTGCAGTCCGAAGTTGGTAGATCCTCGATACTACACTCTTTTGAGGATTGTTTTCTTGGAATATTTTGGTCGCCAGTAAGTGGTTAAACCGAAACAATGAACACCGAAAACAATCCAATGATATTGAGCTCCTTAGAACCCGATTTCTATTTAGGACAGGATGAGCCAACTAACTTCAAGAGGGTAGTACCTGAACCTCATGCAAGCCTGAACCTAAGGACTTGTTTGCTTTGTGTGAATATGTTTGTCTGTATATACACTCACTTGCTTTTCTGCATACATGTACATAACATCATGACATCATACCATAGCATTTTCAATAACCATTTCAAGGATCTCGAGGGTTCTGTTGATGCAGGGTTACGTTGAACCAGACGTCTACCAAGGGGCAAGAGGTTTTCTCCTCTAAACCAAGCTCTCCAATCAAAGATCAAGTGCAACAGCTTGAATCGGTGGCTATGACCCACTCGACATGGTGAGCTTGATTCTCGTGGAAAGACATCCACCGATACAAAGTTCCCCAATCAAAGTTCAAGTACAATAGCTTGAATCAGTGGCTATGACCCACTCGACATGGTGAGCTTGATTCTCGTGGAAAGACATCCACCGATACAAAGTTCCCCAATCAAAGTTCAAGTACAACAGCTTGAATCAGTGGCTATGACCCACTCGACATGGTGAGCTTGATTCTCGTGGAAAGACATCCACCGATACAAAGTTCCCCAATCAAAGTTCAAGTATAACATCTTGAATCAGTGGCTATGACCCACTCGACATGGTGAGCTTGGTTCTCGTGGAAGGACGTCCACCGGTGCAAACGTCTCAAATCCAAGAGCAGAGTTCAACCTCTAACATTTTCTTGTGTTTACCCCAAGAGATCCCTGAAAGCATGCATCCACATATCATGCATTGCATTTTGACAATCTTTCCTTTTTCAGGTTTCCTTACTCTCCCGCTGTTTATTTCAGCAAGAGATGGCTCTAGAAAGGTCTGTCAAAGACATCCAAGACCAGACTGCTCAGCTGCAGGAGATGTTCCTGAACTTGTCTCTGGGGCAAAAGGAGATGAAAGCTCTCCTCACCAAGGGCTTGGAGAATTCCAACAATGCCAGGAGTGATCAGCTTGCAGAGCTGCAGTTTGATCTGATAACCTTGAGGACCCAAGTGATGGGACAGTTGGTGGGCCAGATGGCTCTCATCCAAGACCTATCCCAAAGACAAGAGGAACTCAGAGTTCTTGTCCGCCAACTGCTTCCAAACAACCAACTGGGGCAAACATCTGAGGTCGAAGAGCAAGTCACCGTTCAACCTCCATCCATTCAAGAAGACAAGGGGAAAGCTCCTTTGCTTGCTTCAGGGTCACAAACCCATCAACAACCTCGCCAGCGTCAACGGGGCAATCGGCGTAAGCAAGAAAAGTCGGGAAGACAGTTTACGGAGACTGAAATACCATCATTCTTCATACTGAAGCGCCTGTTGGAGGTCAATTTGCTCACCATGAAGGACCCTCCTCAGAAGCCCAATATCTCCTCTCCTCACTATAATCCCGACGCATTCTGTGTTTACCACTCCTACAGCCCGGGACACGACACCAACGACTGTTGGGCCTTGAAGAACAAGATTTAAGATCTGATCGACATTGGGGTGCTGGAATTCATGCCAGACGGCGAGATGAAAATCTTCCGTTAAAGGGTTCTCCACTTGAAGTGACGAAGCTCGAGCTGAAAGACTTTTGCTTCTTTTTGAATTTTCAAAGTTGTAATTTCTTTTGCTGTCAAACAATTATCTGTTGATGTTAAACTCTGTTTTCATTAATGCATTGCATATGCTTGTCTTGAATTCATCCATTCGTTTCACTACTCTTATGCTTTTCTTTATGATATTTGACTCTTGATAAAAAGCTGTAAGCCTTTAGAGGGAGGATGACGAAACAATACCATGATCTTATACAATATGCTTTTGAACAGACCTTGCTGATGATGTACAGGCATTTCTTTCAATTCCCAAACACTGGAGTTATAAGGAAGTTAATCCCTAGTCAACCCCTTCGAGCCAAAGAAGTAGGAGTTTTCTGTTCTAAACAATCAAAACCTTTGATATAAACCCGGGGCAGGGTAGTATCTCAGTTAATTCGAAAGAAAATGCGCATTGAAGTCGCAAACTCGCAAGTTCATAATACCATGAACGAAGTCAAAAAGAGAAAGAATTCCCTTGGAGTCAAAAGACAAGGGTGGTTCCCTATCACATAGACAGTCAATCTCTCAAAAGAGAAAAAAAAACCCACTGAGCCAAAACCTATAAAGGAGGCTTAAGAAAGCTGGGACATCCCGCTGACAGTAATCCCGGAAAACGGTAACAGTCAGGCAAAAGTTAGGGATAACAAATCAAAATCAAAATAGTGAGGTCATTACAAAATCCTCAACAACATGAAAAAATGTTGAAAAAGAAAAAAAGAGATGGTGACTGTCTCCCCAAATTCAACTAGCGAACCGTCGCCCGAAAGTCGTTCAAAACTCAAAACAAAGTATGACGCAATTAACTGAGCTTAGGTTGGAGAACATCACGAAGAGCGGGTGGGTACAAATATACTTTGAGCCTTTATCCTTTGTTTCTTAAACCGTGAACCAGGCCACGTTACAACCCTTCAAAAGTCCTAATTGAAGCATGGGTCAGTTCGAAAGCATACTGTTACAAAAGGTATCCTGACTCCTGTAGGGCTTTGCTCTAAATCTTGTGTTAACTTGTCTTATGAAAAGTTTGCTGCTAAAAACGCATTTTTCGAAACTTCGAGACAAACATAAACTTTGCATTATACGAATATCACTGTCTGCATTTGACCTTTTTGTTTGACAGCGAAGAAATTTATACAGCGAATGCTCGGAGGAACGAAAACTCTCTCAGTAAGTCAAAATCACTTCAAGAGGATAACACTCCCATCAAATCTCCTATCAACAAGGGGCATGACATATCACAATTCAATTAACCTGGGGCAGTCCAGTCAAGGTCCAACAGGTCTTTCAAAATCCAGTTAACCTGGGGCAGTCCAGTCAAGATTTCAAGAAATCTCTCAATATGCAGAGTAATCTGATTCAAGACTCCTTCTTCACCACTTGGGGCATTCGAATGTCAAAAGTGTTCAACAAATCAACTACAACATTTCCAGATTCGATTCCTGTATCCAGCCAGGGCATATCTGTTGACAACATTTCCAGATTCGATTCCTGTATCCAGCCAGGGCATATCTGTTGACCACATTTCCAGATTCGATTCCTGTATCCAGCCAGGGCATATCTATCAACTATCACTTTTCCAGATTCGATTCCTGTATCCATCCAGGGCATATCTGTTGATCATATTTCCAGACTCGATTCCTGTATCTAGCCAGGGCACGACTGAAGAGTTTGAAGATTCAATTCCTGTATCCAGCCAGGGCATATCTATCAACTATCACCTTTCCAAATTCGATTCCTGTATCCAGCCAGGGCATGTCTGAAGAATTCCAGATCAACACCTGTAACAACCCAGGAAACATCTGTGAACGACCGATTGTAGACCAACACCTGTAATAAGCCAGGAATTTATCTACATCACCACTTGGGGCATTCGAATGTCAAAAGTATTCAAAACCCGATGCAGTTTTACACAAGCTCATCTTCAGGAAGCCCTACACCGGTTCCTTCTCAAGATTTCTGAAAACGGTTCACGGGTTCTCCAAGTAACGGATGTTAACCTATCACTTGTTCAGATTCTTCTCAAGACTTCTGAAAACAGTTTATGGATTCTTCCCAACAATGGATGTTAATCTATCATCTTGTTCAGATGCAACCTTTGAAAACAGTTTACGGACGCTTCCCAACAACGGATGCTGCTCTATTGCTTATTCAACTTCAAGATTTCTGAAAACAGTTCACGGGTTCTCCAAGTAACAGATGTTAACCTATCGCTTGTTCAGATTCTTCTCAAGCTAGCTCCACTCAGAGTCAAGCTTCATTATCTCCAGCAAAGCTAAAACTTCAAATTATCAATCCCCAGCGGAGCCAGACCATTGAACCTTCTCCCCACAGAGTTTTGGGAGGGCAAATCTTGAGTTCCCCAGTGAAGTCGCCAGAGTTACTTCCCACCAAGCTGAAGATTCTCAATCTTACCTCCCCAGCATGAGCCTATTAGGTTGGAACTCCCCAGTAGAGGTCATCAGGAATTCTCTTCCCCAGCAGCAGCCAAGGATTTATTTTCCCCGGCAACAGTCAAGATGCTTTTATCTTCAGCCATCTCGGATTCATTTATCCTTAGTAAGATTAGCTCATCAGCTTACATGCGCATTCATCACATTCATGTCATAAACATTGATGTCACATACATTGCATCATGCATCATAACATTGCATACGGCTAACCCTTTACTTTTCAGGTAAGAGCAGTCGACAGACACAGATCATCTCCCGAGATTCATCCAGAGATAGTTCAGATGTGACCCGGACACGGCGACGTTCTGATACTTATTCCGGATCCATTCAAACGCATCATCAGGAAACCCTACACCGTTTCCTCTTCAACTTCAAGACTTCTGAAAACAGTTTACAGATTCTTCCCTACAACGGATGTCAATCTACCAACTTGTTCAGACTCTTCTCAAAACAGTTTACAGATTCTTCCCTACAACGGATGTCAATCTACCAACTTGTTCAGACTCTTCTCAACTTTTGAAAACAGTTTACGGACGCTTCCCAACAACGAACGTTGCTCTATTTCCTATTCACACCAACTCCTGAAAATAGTTTACGGAACGTGGACGTCAATCTGTTGCTTGTTCGGACCCCAATTCAGAGATGTTCCGAAACATGGAGGCCCTTCTGATACTTGTCCACTCACTTTTGACATACAGTTCAACATGTCCAGATGGCATCTATAAGCCCATCCTCCTACCAGCAGTCACCAGATGGCATCTTTAAGCCCATTCTCAGATGGCATCTCTAAGCCCATTCCCCGACAAGATTCTATCGCACCAGATGGCATCTTTAAGCCCATCACCAAATGGCATCTGTAAGCCCATTCACCTCTACCATCACATCGACGAGTGCAAATTTTCTGGGCACTTTAGTGTCCAATCTTCTTTTACCTTCAAGTCGCGAAAGGCAAACTTGCCAATCTAACTCTTCAGGTCCAAGAAGATTGAACAGGGGCAACTGTTGTACCCCAAAATTTGCCCTCGCATTTTTTCCACAAGAAATCTCAGCTTCAGGCATTTCCTAACTTTTCAAACTGGCTCAAGAATCGGACAAACGGACTTTTCTCGTCAGTCAAACAAAAATTAGGGTTTTATTGATTTTTAGGGCTCTGGATTGTTTCACACAATTATCTTAGGGTTGTGGTTGATTCTGGCGCATTTTGATCAAGCGAACGTTATTTGGAATTTAATCAGGAATTAAGGTTTTATGGGCATATTCTCAGAAAGATTAAATTTCCACAGCACTTTGCAAGTTATTCCAAGATTCGGGTTGAGTTAGCGTTATTTTGATTTAATCAGTAAAAGAGGCAGTTGGGTTGAATTCATGTTGTTTTGTTTGAGCCAGTCAAAAGAAATATGCAGTTTGGATCTACAGTGCTTGGTAAGAAATCAATAAGAAAGGATTGCGTCTGATCAGTTTTTGTGTTCGACTGTGCGTTGCTTTGAATGATGGAGACGTCAAGTTTATTTATTTTGATCGACGAAGAATCAATGTTTAACTGATTATTTATGATTCTAAGAATCAAATATCTGGAATTTAATTTTCATTTATTTTAATTTAAGGAATCAGGAATAATAAGTAAATAATTGAAAAGGAATTGAAAAGAATTAAATGAATCAATAAGAATTTTTATTTCATATTTAATATTTGTTACAATTATTATTTGGATACAAGTATTTATTTACGAAGTATTTAAAATAATAATGGTTTACAATAATTAAATTGAAAATAAAAACTATCCTATTTTTTCTAAATATTTTCTAAAGTCCCTATTTCTTCATTCTTCACTTCGCTCCGGTGTTCCATTTTTCATCTGCAAAAGAAAAAGAGAAAAGTCAAAAAAGCAGTTAAATTGAAACGACAGAAGAAATTCATCATTAAGAGTCACTGATTGGGATCAGTTAACCCTCTCTGCAAATCACGGGATTTCTCCCGGTTCACAAAGAGGGACGAGTTTATTTTCTAAAATTGAATGCACAAGTTTAAAAAATGCACAATTCAAAATTGTCAAAATTGCATAAAGTTCAAATCTCAATCAGCATGTTACAAAGCAAACAACAAGTCCAAACCAAAGGTCCAAACTCAACTTTCTGCCAAATATAAAGCAACTATCCAAAAGGCTACTCAAAGCTATCAAAGAGGAAGATTTTGAAAGATATCAAAAAGCACAAAAGTTGTCAAGAAGAGATCAAATATGCAGAGGAAAGTATGATATGCAAGCAACTCATTTTCATCATTTCCCAATTGAAGTGACCCTTTCAGAAAAGTACACAAGAAAAACATTTAAAATTCTTTTAAGTGTACTATAGAGAGAGAAAAAGAAGAGATAAGATGCAGGTTTTTAGGCTTTAGGCAGGCATAGAAAAAAGATATAACACAAGAACACATACAGTTCAGGAGAGGCAAAATTTTTCACAAAAAGATACAAGAAAATATACAAAGACTCCCCACTGCACAAAAAACAAATACAGAGATACAAACTGCCAAGCTTGAGGCCTAACCAAAACCTGCTAAGGCCCTCAACATACAACATACATAGCATACTGCATAAACAGAAAAACCTGCTAAGCATTCAAACTGTCTAAACCTCATACCTGCATTAACCAAAACCAAGCATAAAACCTGCTAAGGCCATCAACCAAGAAAAAAAGAAGCCATACCAGCATACCAACCCCTGTCTAAACCTGAAACCTGCTGAAGCAAAACCAGTTACCAACCAAAAACCTCAAAACCAAGTTCAAGCTTGAAGCTCAACCCCTCCTGAAACCAAACCATGGCCTAATAAACCAAGCCAACTCTAAGCCTCAAAAACCCTTCATCATAGGCAGTAAATATTCAAGGCAAGCATACGAAAGTTCTAGGCAACTGTAAGAGAAGAGAGAAAGTACTCAGGCCCTCAGAACCCTAGGTTCTTCATGGGGCAAACAAAATATATTCCAGAAACAATAAGCAACCAAAGCAACTGAGATGGAAGAAGCAATTAAGGCAATTCTAAGGCCTCAGAAGAGGGCTTCATCATAGGCAAAAAGGCTCAACAGTCTCAAAGCAAAAATTCAAGGCAACACAAGTAAGAAGAAGAGGAAAAGTAACGAGCACACAGTGGCAAAGAAGAAGAAGAAAGAGATGAATATCAAAATTAGGTTTTCAGTTCAAATCATCATAAAACCCTAAGCAAAGGAGAAAAGATACAGAGGTACCAAGTGTCGTCCAAGCCAGCTTCATCGTGCAAAACCTCTGCACCACTGAGCCTCCTCAGCGCTTCCTCGTCCTCTCCTCCCCATCGTCTTCCTCTCAAGGTAGCATATTCCCTCCTCATCTTTCTTTTCATCACCTCGTTAAAACAAACACAACGAACACGAAGATCAGAACATATAAATCATGACATGCAAAAATCTAAAAAAACACCTAAACAAGTTCGAAACAGTACACTACCATTGTTGAGGACTGTCTAATCCATCTGAGAGGAGAAGAGGTGGTAGCGGGGTAGCTCAGGCGGAGAGACATTGTCCAGTAGCCACGGCAAAGAAGATGAACGGAACTCCATGAACGCGCCGCTGCAAACCCTAAGCATTGTCAAACTGGATACTAAAACCATGAACCCTAAAAACCAACGCTTGCACTGTGGGCTTCGCCCGTTTCTGAATGCCCAAGCCCATTCTTTTCAAAAAACGTCTTTTAACATCTTGCACTAATTAACCACTCCTTTGTTTTACTTAATACTAATTGTATTCTACTATTACACTAATATTTTTTATTTTTAAACAAACTTAATTAAATAAAAATACAAAGTATGGCAATAGTCCTTCACTACAAAAATACTTAAAAACATATTTCTATATATACATAACTCTAATAAATTTAATAGAACCATTTTTTTATATACAATATAGTAAAAAAATTGAAAATACCTTTTTTCTTTTAAATGTTCCTTTTGTACATAACAATTAAAAATACATTTCTTCTTTAATATAAATAATTCAATTCATAACAATTAAAAATACATTTCTTCTTTAATATAAATAATTCAATTCATAGCACATGAAAAAAAACCTTTTTAACTTAGAAATATTTTCTTTTCTTAAAACATCATAATTCAATTAGAACTTGAACATTCAATTAAAACACATTTCTTTTGTGCATATTAAAAATATACAAATCCAAGATTCATTAAACGCATATTTAGGTCAAAACAAATACCTAACAATACTTTCATCAATTTCACATTATCGCACCTGTAAATAATCACATACTCATATACTTGTACACTTACACAATACATTCACATTGCTCCTACATACTTGTTTATCTTATACATTGATATTCGTCATTTACATTTGATCGCAAATTCGATTTGGTTGTAACTTATTGGATACTATAAGTCTCATCCCCATTCATACACTTGTACCCCCACTCCCGGATACTAACTTTGTAATAGCGTAGATTTTACATTCCGCAATTTACAGTTTTCCAATTATACCATGGTTAGACCTAGGGTTTGCATGTACATAAAATCAAACGCTAGATAACCTAATACAAGACAAATACACGAAATCAATGCACAATCACACTTGCACCCTCTAGGGTAATCCCACATGTTGCCTTCCAAAATGGGCCATGCTTGCACGTCGAGTATCTTTGGCAAAACAAAATCAAAATGATCATAAGTCCCTCAAAATGTTGCCTAAACGGAATGATCAAGTCCCACAAAGTAAATTGCCAAAGACACTTGGCACCATTGCATTCATGGTCCATACGATGACCCGCGCCCGTCTCGAACAAACTTCCTAAACGCAAGATTGTCCATCAAATTCAATGGTGGAACAAAATTGTAAAAAGGGGTTAAAACATAACAAAAACCTTTGAGTACAATAGGGTAGATAAAACTCTTAGTTACTTGAGATCGACTTGCAAAAACACTTGCCTTCTTTTCAAAAACCACAATCCACAACACTTTCAAACAAACTCTCAAAAACATTTGAAACATTTTTTCGAAAAGATCCACACTTTTGTAAAACACTCAAACACGAGTCAAATACATTGGTCGCCTAAGACAAGGCTTCTTCTTCAAAAACATTTTCAAAACGCTCACACACACACCATTTTCAAGCAATCGAAAATCAAGGCAAGTGATCTCAAAAACCAAGTAACTAAGAGCCCATGGATAACCATGGATGAAAAGGGTGCTAATACCTTCCCTTTTCATAATCTACCCCCCGAACCCACGAAATATCTCAAAAGGTTTTTGCTGTGCTTTTTTAACCTTTCCTTTAGGATAAAATAAAAAGTCGGTGGCGACTCTTGCTCAACCGAAACATTTGCGAAAACAAGCGTAAAACCATAGTCAGTTCTCCCACCGTATCACAATGAGAATTCAAGCTTTTAACCCTTACTTAGGAGATGGGATGAATACCCTTGTATCAATACCTATAACATACAAAACATAAAGAGAAACAATAAATCTTTATAGATTTTGGTTAAGGGTTAGTGTGATACGGTGGGAGAACTGACTTGGTTGTTTTTCGTTTTATCGCAAAATGTTGCGGTTAGCAAGAGTCTCCACCGACTTTTCTTTTATCCAAAAGGAAAGGCTGAAAAGAACAGGAAAGACCTTTGTGATTGTTTCTTGAGTTCGGGGGGGTAGTTATGAAAAGGGAAGGTGTTAGTACCCTTTTAATCCATAGTTATATATGGGCTCTTAGTTGCTTGCTAGATCACTTGCTTTTGTTTAAAAATGTGCTTTGTGTGGTTTTGAAACCATTTTGAAAAGGGCGCCACTGTTTAGGCAAACTTTGTAATAGTTCTCATTCGTAAGAACACATACAAATTGTTGAGCTTTTGAAAATGTTTCAAGTTTAGAAAATGTTTTGAAAGTGTTTGGTGTTTGTTTTGATAATAAGCAAGAGTATTTGATTTGAAATTGAGCAAGCAACTAGGAACGATTTACTAACTCAAAAGTATAAGTTCATTTCTTCCTTTCCTTTGATATTGCTATCTTACAATTGATTTGGTAAGAAGCCCTATCTTTGGATGTAAAGGGACAGACATGGGTCATCGTATAGTCATGATAGCAATGTTGTGAAATATCTTAGCAATTCTCTTTGAGGGACTAAGATCATTTTGAAAGGAAACATTTGATAGCGTCATCAAGGGACTATGATCTTATATTTTTGATTGTTTTTTGCTAAGATATCCCACATGCATAACATGGCCATTTTGGTAAGGCAACAAAGTGGAATCACCCTAAGGGTGCAAGTGTGAAAATATGTTGATTTACATGCTTTGTTTATCTTGGATTAGGGTTTGCTAACCTGTTGATTTTAAACTTTCCATACAAACCCTAATTTACTAGCATTTATATAAAGCGATAAATTGCGGAAAATAAAAATACTAAGCTATTACATCATTAGGGGAGGGGGTATACAAATTTATAAATGGGAATTTTGCAAGAAAATTAAATCGAATTAACTATTACAACCATATTGAATAAAAAAAAACTGAATAAATAATGTAAGAATGCAAAATGGAAACAGAAATGATTTTTGTTTGATTTTTTTATGAAAGAGGTTTTAACCTAATTAATTAAGAAAATTATTAATGAAAAATAAACAAAATTTAAACCTAAATTAATTAAGAAGGAAATTAAGTTAAAACGTTTTTAGGGTTTTTTATTTATAAAAAAGGGTTTTAAGTTAAGGAAAATAATATGGAAATTAGTTAATTAAAATAAACCTAAGTTCTAAATTAATTTTAATTTACAAGAGGATAATATAATAATTAAAACTAATTATCTAAATATTAATTAATTAAGAAAAGAAATTAATTTGTTTTTAAGAAAAATGTTTTTTTAGTCTTTTTGTTTTATTTATAAATAGAATAATAAGCATGAAAATAATAATAATAATATTTTTTGGATTTTTATTAATAAAAATAATAATGATAATAATAATAATAAAAGTAAAATGGAAAAATATGAAATAAAAAAAAATGAGAAAAATGAAATAATAAATAAACAATAGGCCAGGGGTATGAAAATGAAATAAAGAGTGTGAAACAAGCAAAATGCCAGGCCCAACAACAGGGAGCCCAACGCCTGTATCAAACAAAAAAAATGGAAGGAAAAATATGAAAAAAGGCAAAAGGGTACCACTGGGGCTCGAACCCAGGTCTCTAAGGTGACAGGCGCGCGCTTTAACCACTGGGGTGGTGATACATCCGTTAACTTAAACAAAACAATAAATATGTAACATAAATCTTGCCCTGAATGTACTTCATCTTCAACCTCCAGCCAAAGGATCTATAACTTATTCATTTCTCATCCTTTCACAAAACTTCCAACATCAAACTTGTTAGAAATTTTCTCACGATTCTGAATATGTAAATAACTTAAGCTAATTCTCAAAGATGAACATGAATTTCTAACAGTACCAAATTCTGACCTAAATATTTTCAGAGGTTCAAACTCAAAATTCTCCCTACTCAAGCAACATAAATGAAATCTATGGACATGTATAGTTTCAGGATAATGATGTCTACATTTTATCTTCACAAATGCAAGCCTAACAATGCCTAAATAATGAGATAGAAGTTCAAGAAAAATACCTCAAAACTGGAAATCGTGAAATGAGTTTGAGCTTGTTTCAAGTGATGGTGATGATCATGTTAGCTTCCTTGAGTCTCTAGGAAGCTAATGCAATGCGTAGCTTGAGTTGAGAGTGGCTGGAATGGCCTGGAGAAGTCCAACTGCAATACTCTGTTTTTGGTTATGGAGGATGATGGAAATGGAGTTACAGTCGTGTAACAGGGACAAAGATGGTTTGTATTTGACGTGAGGAAGCTTTTGAAACTAAAAGGCCAAGAAACGCATGAGGGAATGGAAGTTTGAAGTTCAAAGTCAGAAATGCCACACAAATGTTGATTTTGTGCAATCTGAGTTTTCAGGGAGTTTGGGAGTGCTTTCAATCGTGTGTTAGCTTGAAAATAACTTGTATAGTTATATGAAAAAGGTTATAGGGCTTGAGGTGGTCAGAAGTACAATATATAGAGTTATGGCTATGTTACTTGATTTTGAAGAAAAGTTGGAAAACAAGTTTCAATGTGTTGTAGTACAAGCATGGCCTGAGTTTATGGGAGGCTCTAGACATGTTGCTTTTGCCTTTGACATTGATTGTGTTCAGATGGAACAAGTTAGGAGCTCTATGCATTGACTTTGTGATTAAAGCCACTTTTCCAAAATGGAAGTGTGAACTTTGTTCCATTAATGGAATAATCACTTGGACAATGACTCAAACACTTGGATCATAGATCAAATAGTTGTGTAATATTATGATTATGGATAGATTTAGAGGTTAGAAGCCTGAAAATTAATATTTATGCAGCATGGGCTTGATATTTGAATTCTTGTTCGTCATGGAAATGACCTATAATTCAAGAATGAATGTCCAACTTCTTGTCTTCGATTCTCTTTGCTAAAACATGATCTCAATGAGTTCTTGGACATTTTGGAAAGCCTGTAACATCCTCTACAACCTCTATGTTGGACATTTTTGAAAATTCCTCTTGTAACTATATGAAAAATTTCCATGAAGTTAGGTCAAAATCCTGCCTAAATTAGGGCAAAATTTCAGTAAGTTTCCAAGTTTCATGAACATGTATTCACAAAATCATAACTTAAAATACATTCATTTCTAGGATAAGTCGTGTTCTACAATGTTTTAGATATCATTGAGATCTAAAACTTTCATGTTGGAAGTTTCTTTTGAATCATCTTGCATCATGATCGATAATTGGCTCAAAGTTACGAAAAAATATGAAATTTTCAACACTTAGAAAAATTTCTAAGTTTAGAAATTTTGACTTTTCAAAATGAAATCTTGACTTTTTGATTTCTTAATGAAATTTTTTCATATTTTGACATGTTTTGATGAATTGTGATCTTTGACACTTGATTTTGACTAAAAAGTCAAAGTTTGACTTTTCAGTGTACAATTAACTTTTGATCAGTTGACTGAAAATCAACTAGCAATCAATTGATCTTGAGGGAAGTTGAGTTATGCCATTAGATGAAAATGATGCATTTGAATCCTTGATATCATAACCTAAAGCAATCAACCATTTTCTAGGTAAAAAATTAGAAATTGCACCTTCTCAGTCAAAATCCTAATTTTGACCATTTTGCCCTTTTGATGATCTGATCAAATTCTTGAGGAATTTTGATCCAAACTTGATCAAATTCCATATATGAATTCATAATGTTGATATGGACCAAAAATCATGAAGTTTGACTGTAAATTGACCATATTTGACTTTTCCCCCAATGCAACTGATTTTAGGTCAACTGATCAATTGACTGAGCAAAAATGTGATCCAAGACTTGAAACTTGACATGAGAAATATTGAGGGTAAAAAATGATCCATGAAAGTCATATGAGGCATTAAAAGTTCAATTGTCCTTGTGCAATCTCAAACCCTAATTTTCAGTCATCAATGTTAGATGAGGTGTCTTGAGCTGATCAACCCTGTGCAGTCTTGAATCCAAGGAGATCTTGTGACAAACTACTTGAGAAATGAGAGGGAAAATTTTGGGGTACAACAACTTCCCCTGTTCAATCTTCTTAAACCTGAAGAGTTAGATTGGCAGATCCATCATTCATGACTTGAAGGTGGAAGATGATTGAACACTAGAGTGCCCAGAAATTTGCACTCGAAGATGTATTGTGAATGGGCTTATAGATGCCATTTGGAGGAATGTTAGTAAATACTAGAAGAAATATCAACACAAGCCTTTGGTCAATTTATATTAAAACTTGATGTTTTACCTGTGGAAAAAAGAGTTAGTAAAATGCAGATGTATGCATGATGTTCACAAGATGAATGAGATCATGCTAAATGCATTTTATACGTATATGTTATGATGTATGAATGTGAGAAGTATGTTTGTCCAGGAAAATAAAATCCCTGACTACTGCTGAGGAAATTTCGGGGAGTTGAATCCTTGATTGCTGTTGTGGATGAAGAAAATACATATCTTCAAACTTTGCTGAAAGGATGCTTCCGCTGGGGAATATCTCTTGAATGTCAGCTGTTATTTGGTCGGATCCAGGCTTCATAATTACTGAGGATGAGGAAGTCAACTTCTATCTGGTTAGATCCAGGCTTCACGGTAACTTACTGGGGAAGAAATAAATTAACTGTTATCTGGTCGAATTCCAGGCTTCGCAGAAGGTTTCTTGAAATTGAATTGTTATCTGGTCGGATCTAGGATTCACAATAACTTGATGGGGATAAGGAAGTTTAATTGTTATGTAGTCGGATTCCAGGCTTTGCAGTAACTTCTTGAAGTTGAACTGATATCTGGTCGGGTCCAGGCTTTATAGTAACTTGCAATGGTAACTATTATCTGGTCGGGTCCAGGCTTCATAGTTTTTTGGAAAGTTGTACTATTATCTGGTCGGGTCCAAGATTCAGTGTCTCTCTGGGGATCGTAGTTAATTGTTATCTGGATGGGATCCAGGCTTCATAATAACTTGCTTGAATAGACGAAATTGAACTGATATCTGGTCGGGTCCAGGATTTACAGTTACTTAATGACATTGAACTGCTATCTGGTCGGATTCCAGGCTTTGCATATTTCTGAGGTGGTTAAGGTTGATTGTTATCTGGTCGGACCCAGGCTTCACAATAAACTACTTGGGGATTTTGTTGTTATCTGGTCGGATTCAAGGTTTCACAATGAATTTCTGGGGGTAATTGCTATCTGGTCGGATCCAGGCTTCACAATAAATTGTTGGGGTAGAGGCAAAAGCTACTGGGGAAAAGGAATTAAACCTTGGTCTGGTTGAGCCCAGGTTCTTCTATATCTTGAAGAGTTAAACTATTATCTGGTCGGGTCCAGGTTTCATAGTGTTTTGAGAAGTTGACTATTATTTGGTCAAGTCCAGGCTTCATAGTAGCTTGAAAATTGTACTAATATCTGGCCGGTTCCAGGCTCCATAGTATTTTTGGAGATAGTAAAGGTTTTATTGACTTTACTGAGGATTAGGGGTTGTGGCCCTAAGATTTTCCATAGTCTGAAAGGCAAAATCAAGCTGGAGAGTGTAGACTCAATCGGGGAGGATAAACTCAGCTTGGGGAATGTTGTACCCCAAAATTTGCCCTCCCATTTCTCAATAATTTCTCATCACAAAGCCCTTGGAGCTCAAGATCCAGTTAGGGTTTCATCTGCTCAAGACTTCTCCTTGCACTGTTGACCCAAATTAGGGTTTGTGTTTGCACAAAGATATTTTGACCTAAAATGCCTAGGATGACTTTCATGCTTCATATTGGACTCCCAAGTTTATCCACATCAAGTTTCAAGTCTTAATTCCAAATTTTGCCCAGTCAATTGGACAGTTGACCTAGAAATCAACTGTATTGGGGAAAAGTCAACTGTGGCCAATTGACAGTCAAATCTCATGAAAATTGACCCACATCAACATTATGAACTCACATGGACCATTTGATCAAGTTTGGATCACAATTCCACCAGAAATTTGATCAGATCACCAAAAGAGCAAAATGGTTATTTTTAGGGTTTTGACTGCACAAAGACAATTTTTGACTGTGTGACCTAGCCAATGGCAAATCAAGCTCACATATGGACTCAAGGACCCCATGAAATTGTCTTGACATACTCAACAAGTTCAAAAGATCCCAAATGCACAAGATTGACAGTTGAATTTCCCAGTCAATTGATCAATTTTGACTGTATACTGAAAAGTCAAACTTTGACTTTTTTATTTGTACATAAATAAATATATAGATATACTTTTATTCAAAATACTAAAAAAAATAATGCAAACACATTTATTTTCTGATTTTTATTTTATTTTATCTTCTGAAAATATTTTATATAAAATATACTTTTTTTATAAATATTAAATATTATTATTTTGTATATATAATATATATTTAGTAAAATAATACAAATACATATATATTTATTAGAAATATTTAGGACAAAAATACAAAAATATATACATTTTTATTTTATTAATATTTGACATTAAAAATACCTTTTTTATAAATATACTTCATTTTTATTTTTATTTTTGTACATAATTGATAAATATGTGTACATATTAAATAATTAATACATTTACTTAATAAAATTAGGGTTTTTCCCTAAACATAAAAACTAAAAAAAAATAATACTTCTTATTTTGTTTATTTGACATATAAAAATACTTTTTTTTCATACATATAAAAAGCCTTTTTGCATCTTGCATATTTATTTTATTCCTATTTAATTTGTGCAATTAATTACCTTGTATAATTCCAAATTGATGTAATAGTCTAGGTTTAAATTCCTTGTCAAATACCCCCCATTTGAACATTTGTACCCCCCTTCCCATATATTATGTTGTAATAGTTTAGGACTTTAAATTTCGCACTTTAATGCTTTCTAAATATACCATGTTAGAATTAGGATTTGTATGCGAATCAAAAACAACAAAAATAGTTTGACCTAATTTCAAGATAATCAAGCATGAAAATGGACAACACTAATCACACTTGCACCCCTAGGGTATTCCACTTGTTGCCTTCAATAAATGGGCCATATTGCATGTTAGGTCTCTTTGGGCAAAACAAAACAATCAAACGATCATAGTCCCTCGATGACGCTTTCGAAAGTTGCCTAAAAAATGATCAAGCCCCTTAAAGGAAAAATTGCCCAAAGATACTTGGCACCATTGCAATTATGGTCTAAACGATGACCCGCGCCCGTCCCTTTCACATCCTAACACAAGATTGTCCACCAAATGCAATGGTGGAACAAAATTGTTAAAAGGGTTAAAACATAGCAAAAATCTTTGAGAACTTTAGGGTAGATAAGCTCTTAAGTACTTGTCAACTTGCAAAAATACTTGCCTATTTTCAAACCACACTTCACAAACACTTTCAAAACAAAACTTTCAAAAAACCTTGAAACATCTTTTTCAAAAAGATAAACACCTTTTGTAAAACATTCGAGTAAAGAATTGTTACAAGGGTAGCCTAGACAAGGCATCTTTTTCAAAACATTTTCAAAAACCACGCACAAAGCACCATTTCAAACAATTGAAAACCAAGGCAAGTTGATATAAGCAAGTACTTAAGAGCCCATGGATAACCATGGATAGAAAGGGTGCTAATACCTTCCCTTTCTATAATCTACTCCCCGAACCCAAGAAAATATCTCAAAGGTTTTTGCTGTGCTTTTTAAACCTTTCCTTAGGATAAAATAAAAAGTCGGTGGCGACTCTTGCTCAACCGAAACATTTGCGAAAATAAACGCAAACCTCTAGTCAGTTCTCCCACCGTATCACAGAACTGGCGACTCTGCTGGGGAGAAATTTTAAAGTGGAGTAACCTTAGGGCTTAGATCACCCTCTTGCATGACTAATTGTTTGTTTTGATTGCTTTATATCTTGGCTCTTTTGTTTGGGTTTGCAATCCTACACCAGAATTTTGGGAAACATTCATAGATAGCAATACGTTGTGGAAACTGTGCGGGGTATACCGACACGGTCGAAGCAATAGCTATATTAGTGCGACATATTTGTAAGTACAGGTAACCCTTGAGTTCAATCAAGGAGAGTACGGGGCCGCTGAGTGATGTCACTAAGCACTAATGACCTAGAACCTTACTTGACCATCTTGGCCTTTTATTAGGGGTAGTGAGATGATCGGCTTTGGTACAGTTCGAAGTTGGTAGATACTCGATACTACACTCATTGAGGGTTGTTTTCTTGGAATATTTTGGTCGCTAGTTAAGTGGCTAAACCAAAACAATGAACAATGAAAACAATCCAGTGATATTGAGCTCCTTAGAACCCGGTTACTATTTATAGGACAGGTTTTTAAGCCAACTACACTCAAGAGGGTACTTACCTATGAAACCTCATGCAAGTCTGAAACTAGGGTTTGGTGTGAATTGCTTGTACATATGTTTTGTGCATACATCATAAACATCATAAAGCATCATATGCATTCACTAACCATTTCAAGGATTTAGATCTTCATCTTTGTTCTTATTTTGTAGGTCATGGAAATTCTTCAAAGAAAAACCATCCAAGTCAACCTTGTGAGAATCCCTCCTCAACTCAAGGAGCTCACATCAAGGATTCCGGAAAGCTCGCCCTTCAGTGAAAGACATGGTAGACTGCTCAGCTTAGTCAACACCAACATTGAAGAGGACATGTTGAAAGTGCTATTCCAGTTCTTTGACCCTCTTCATCACTGCTTCACTTTCCCCGATTACCAGTTGGTGCCCACTTTGGAGGAGTTTTCTCAACTCCTAAGAATCCCTATCCTTAATCAACTACCCTTCAACGGTACGGAAAAGGAACCAAATCCGGAAGATGTTGCTCGAGCATTACATCTACAACCATCTGACATCAAGGGGCATTGGGAAACCAGAATTGGCGTCAAAGGATTCTTAGCAAAATTCTTGTTTGAGAAGGCACAAGAATGTTGGAATTCATTGGACCTACAAGCCTTTGAAGAAATTGTGGCACTCCTCATCTATGGGTTGGTTTTGTTCCCAAATCCTGACCAGCTGGTAGATGTCAATGCCGTCAAAATCTTCTTATCTAGAAATCCAATACCAACATTGCTTGGGGACATTCTTCACTCATTTTACACACGAACAATGAGAAAGAGGGGTGTTCTCATGTGCTGTACTCCTCTCCTTGCAAGGTGGTTTATTTCGCACCTTCCACAATCTGTCTTGAAGAATGACCAAGGCTCAAGGTGGTCCCAACGGTTGATGACTCTCACTCACTCTGATGTACATTGGTGTTCTCGGTCCAGAGAAAATGTCATCATCGTCGATTGTGGAGAGTTTCCTAATGTTCCTTTACTTGGAATCAGAGGAGGTATCACCTACAACCCTTGCCTAGCTTTGAGGCAATTTGGATATGCACGGAGGGATGGCCCTCACGACATGTTGATTCCTGACCTAGTTTTTGACTTCGACAACGATGCGCAAGGACTTCGCCAAAGATTCATCAGAGCTTGGAGGATGCCCAACAAGGTTGATAGCAAGACACTGAGGCACAAGAACTCCATCCCTCTTGAGCCTTATCTCAAGTGGGTACGAGCCCGAGCCCAGAGTCTAATAATGCCTTATCCTCATGTTCTCCCTGTGATTAAAGAGCCCGTCAAGGAAGGAGAGGTACCCTACACCGTCCTATATCCTGACATGCCTACATCGTGGAAGGAAATGCAGAAGAGTTGGATTCAGCTCAAGGAGGAACGGAACACTTTTGAAGCCAGCTTCTACGCTAGTGAGAAGAAGGTTCTAGAGCTTGCCCTCCGACTCCATGAGGAAGAGACCCTCAACACCTACATCGCACCAAAGAGGATGCGCAATGTCTTTTTACCTTGAGAAGTTGTTTTTGTAATATTTGGCCCATGGGGCATTTATGTACTGACAAATTTCTTCTTATTAATATGACGTGCGTTCTTTTTTTTTGTTTACAACAATTTTGAATATTCTAAATCCTTGAATGCATTGCATACATAAGCATACCATTCATCATGTGCATAAGCAGGTCTCACGCCAGGTTTCCTTATCTGTCTGCTGTTTATTTCAGTAGGATGGATCTCGAGCAAACAGTCAAAGACTTGCAGGCTCAGAATGCACAGTTTCAGCAACTCCTGATGACCTTGGCTAAGGGTCAGGAGGATCTAAAGACCTTGCTGGGGAATAAAGACCCAGTGAAAAAGAAGAAAAAGAGACTTGGGGTGGCTACTTTGGGGAGAAGATTTGAAGGAGAGGCCAGAAGAGTGCTTGAGTTTCCCCCTACTTCTGAGGAGGGAACCAGTAAAGGGGGTGGGGCTGCGGTACCTTCCGAGTCCGATATGGAAGAAGAGGAGGCTGAAGAGGATGAGGACTACTCTGATCAACAATACCCTCCGGCTGATGATAAATACAAAGGTTTAGAAGACGGGTTGGCCGCCATGGAACTACAAAGAGTGTCGGGTTTGGATTTCGAAGACTTGGGTTTGGTTGCCGGGATTGTGATTCCCCCAAAGTTTAAAGTGCCAGTTTTTGTGAGGTATGACGGGTTGTCCTGTCCAAAAATGCATCTCAGGTCCTACGTAAGGAAGATCCAACCTTATACGGCAGATAAGAACCTTTGGATCCATTTATTTCAAGATAGCCTTTCTGGGGCTCAACTGGAGTGGTTCTATCAGCTAGAGGGAACCAGCGTCCGAAACTGGGAAGACTTGGCCACCGCTTTTTACAAACAATATCAGTATAATTCCGACCTTGCTCCCACGCGTACCCAACTTCAGGGTATGTCACTGGGAACAGGCGAAGGATTCAAAGAGTATGCACAAAAGTGGAGGGATTTGGCTGGCAGGGTGCAACCTCCTTTAACCGACCGTGAACTTGTTGACATGTTTCTAGGGACCCTGTCTGGTCCATTTTTCAACCATCTAATTGGTAACTCTTCCGCGGGGTTTACCGATTTGATCTTAACAGGCGAGAGAATAGAAGCTGACATCAAGTCAGGGAAGATTCAGAAGGGTGCCGCTGCAAGTGTTGAGAAGAAGCCTTTCAAGAAGGAAACAGCTGTGGTATACTCTCAGAGAAGAACAGGGAAGACTGAGCGCCGGCCGACCGTGGGGGCCGTAATGATTCAAAACCCTTCAAGTGAGCAGCCTCGCTATAACCAGTCCAGACCAAATCAACAACGGGTAGAACAGCCACAACGGCAGTTCACCCGCATTAATATGACTCCAACGCAAGTGCTTCCCCATCTGTTAAAGTTGAATCTCGCCACCATCAAAGAGGCACCAAAAAATGTGAATACGTCCTCTCCGCATTATCATCCTAATGCTAAATGCGCCTACCATTCTGACAGTGTCGGGCACGACACCAATGATTGTTGGGCACTCAAGCATAAAATCCAAGACCTGATAGAGGCAAAGGAAGTGGAGTTCGACGCTCCGAAGAAGTCGAACGTGATATCTGCTCC
Source organism: Vicia faba (assembly GCA_948472305.1). Classification (NCBI taxonomy): domain Eukaryota; kingdom Viridiplantae; phylum Streptophyta; class Magnoliopsida; order Fabales; family Fabaceae; genus Vicia; species Vicia faba. Next base: position 284,570,644 of record OX451737.1, read on the forward strand.
AATGCCGAAGCACGGCCGAAATGTCAATGCCATTGAAGAAGATTTGTATGTTGCTGATGTCAATGATCTGATAACTCCGTTGCTAACCATCAAGTTGAATCTGTTAAAGGCCGGGATTTTCCCGGGATGTAAAGAAGATTGCTACTGCTGTTACTCTCTGCCGTTTGATTGTCCGTTACTAAAGAAAGGCATCCAAGGCCTAATGGACAGTCGACAAATTTTGTTTGAAAAAGTTTCTGTTATTCCAACCCATACTGAAGATGTCTCAATCATAACCATTCACGCCAATCTTTCCAAGGCCGTCAGAAAGCCTGTTAAGATTACACCAGCTACGAAGTCTGTTCCTTTGAAGATAACAATGCCAGGGCCTGTCCCCTACATTTCTGAGAAGTCGATACCATGGAACTACGGCGGTGACGTCTACTACCATGGTATTAAGCAAATTGAAATAACTGAAGAAAGTTCGGATGAAGAAGAAGCCAGCATTGGTAACATTGCGGGCACAAGCAAAATCACCCGGAGCGGGAGAATATTTTCTCCAGATATTGCCCCTCCAAGAGCAATCTTTGGACCCTCATCTGCTGACAAGGTTATCCCTGCACCAATAAAACTCTCCGCTAGAACCCCATTGATTGAAGATGTTGTTGTTCCTAGTATTGTCCCTCCTACCGCTGCTGATAAAGGTAAGGGAACCCAAGATGAGCTCGTCAGGACGAGGGCTCAACCCTTGGTCATCCCGGAAACCTCCAAGAAAGAAATGGAAGAGATCTTGAAAATAATCAAAAGGAGTGATTACGATGTGGTAGAACAACTGGGGCAAACCCCCTCAAAGATCTCCATGTTGGCACTACTACTTTGCTCAGAAGCGCACGCTAAAGCTTTGATAAAATTCCTGAAGGCAGCCCATGTGCCCCAGGAAACCTCTGCGAATCAATTCCAAAATTGTGTGGCCAGTCTTACTGCGGACAATGGATTAGGTTTCTCTGATGCCGACCTAACTCCTAAAGGTAGAAACCACAATGATGCTTTGCACATTTCAGTCGAGTGCCGAGGAACTACTCTCGCACATGTCTTGGTCGACACTGGTTCGTCGCTGAATGTACTGCCTAAGAAGGCTTTGGACCGACTAGATTGTGAAGGGTTAGAGCTGAAGCCGAGTGATATTGTTGTCAGAGCTTTCGATGGTTCGAAGAGGATGGTCCATGGGGAGGTTGATATTCCCATCAAGGTGGGCACTGAGGTGTTTAAATCTACTTTCTATGTGATGGACATCTGTCCGTCATACTCTTGCTTGTTGGGTAGGCCTTGGATACACAATGCCGGGGCAGTCACCTCTTCTTTGCATCAAATGTTGAAGTACCCTGTCAAGGGGAAGATCATAACCGTCCATGGCGAAGAGGAGTACATGATCAACCATTTGAACTCCTTCCGGTATGTGGAGGTAGAGGGGGAGTTCATTGAGACGCCTTTTCAGCATTTCGAAGAAGTCCTTCCTGAAATAACAGTAGCAAAGTTGGCAGCTGAAGTACCAAAGCAGATGGCCAGGATGGCATCTCTGGAGGACGCAAAGGCCGCAATAAAGGAGGGGAAGAATTCAGCATGGGGGCAGTTGCCTGATATTCCACATAAAACAGACAAATTTGGATTATGGTTCACTGCCGCGGGCCAGAAAGCTATGCGCCGTTTGAAGATTGAAAGGGCGCCAATCAAAATTTCTCCCTACGGAATCAACGCTTTGGAGGATGAAGACAGAGAGAGTAGCATCGAAGAGTGGATTTACCCAACTATCAAAGGAGGATTATGCAACTGGGAGGCAAAGGACTTTGTCCCCATCACTTTTATTCATCAGTAATTTATCTGTCAAACATTTCCTATTGGTCTGTAATATTTATTTTCGAACAATCCGTACACTATCTTTTTACCTCATGCCTTGCCCGGGGCATGTAGGTCCATTTGTAAGGGTTTTGATTATTTTCATATCCATATGCCATGTTTAATGATTCATTGGACGTTTTTCATTTGATAAACTGTTGTGGTCATTTTCTTTCCTTTTGCATTTTTTGTTTAAGGATGGCTATCCCTTACACACACCCACACTCACATATGCAGGTACCCATCCACTCCGGATTCCATGGGTGACTATTCTGCTACATCCTTCAATAACTCTGAAGATCTGGTCAATCAAGTCGAGTATGAAGATGACGAAGGTTATGAAGTGCCAGGGGAACTAGCCAGACTTCTACAACAAGAGGAAAGGGCCATCTTACCTCATGAAGAGTTGTTGGAGACTGTCAACTTAGGGACCGAGGAAGACCGGAAGGAAGTGCAAGTGGGTGCCAACCTGGAACCAAGTGTCAAAGAGCGCCTGATACAGTTGTTAAATGAGTATGTTGAAATCTTCGCTTGGTCTTATGAAGACATGCCGGGTTTAGACACGGACATCGTGGTTCACCGTCTCCCCACAAGAGAGGATTGTCCACCGATCAAGCAAAAAGTCCGCCGAATGAGGCCTGACATGTCTGAAAAGATCAAAGCAGAAGTGATGAAGCAATTCGACGCTGGCTTTCTGGCTATTACGTCCTATCCTCAATGGGTCGCTAACATCGTGCCAGTACCTAAGAAAGATGGCAAAGTCAAGATGTGTGTGGACTACCGGGATTTGAATAGGGCCAGCCCCAAAGATGATTTTCCACTTCCACACATTGACATTTTAATCGACAATACAACTCAGCACAAAGTGTTTTCCTTCATGGATGGGTTCTCGGGCTATAATCAAATCAAAATGGCCCCCGAGGATATGGAGAAAACAACTTTTGTCACACAATGGGGCACTTTCTGTTACAAGGTGATGTCGTTCGGGCTGAAGAACGCAGGGGCAACTTATCAACGCGCCATGGTAGCTTTGTTTCATGATATGATACATCATGAGATTGAAGTTTACGTAGACGATATGATAGCTCGGTCGCAAACAGAGGAGGAGCACCTTGAACATCTAGAAAAGCTGTTTGCCAGGTTGAAAGAATATAAACTCAGGCTGAATCCAAGCAAGTGCACTTTTGGAGTTAGGTCTGGTGAACTCTTAGGATTCATTGTAAGCAACAAAGGCATTAAATTCGATCCAGCAATAGTGAAAGCAATACAAGAGATGCCTGCTCCCCGTGCTGAAAAGGAGGTTAGAGGGTTCTTGGGGCGCTTGAACTATATTGCCAGGTTCATCTCTCATCTGACTTCTACCTGTGAGCCAATTTTCAAACTCTTAAAGAAAGATCAGGTAGTCAAATGGAACGACGATTGCCAAGCTGCTTTTGATAAGATCAAGGAGTATTTGCTAGAACCTCCTATTCTGATGCCACCCGTCGAAGGAAGACCATTGATCATGTATCTGACCATCTTGGATAACTCAATAGGGTGTGTTTTGGGCCAGCATGACGAGTCTGGTCGAAAAGAGCATGCCATTTATTACCTTAGCAAAAAGTTTACCGACTGTGAGACTCGCTACTCACTGCTCGAGAAAACTTGTTGCGCTTTGGTATGGGCTGCTCGCCGACTAAGGCAGTATATGTTGACTCATACTACCTTGTTGATTTCCAAAATGGATCCTATCAAGTATATCTTCGAAAAGCCCGCCTTATCTGGAAGGATAGCTAGATGGAAAATGATCCTAACTGAGTATGACATCCAGTACACCACCCAAAAAGCTATAAAAGGGAGTGTACTAGCTGACCATCTGGCTCATCAAGCTATCGAAGATTATCAACCCATGAGATTTGACTTCCCAGACGAGGACATCATGAATTTGGACAACATTGAAGGTAACGGACCGTATGACGGACCCGAAAAGGGATCCCGATGGACCCTGTACTTTGATGGTGCTTCAAATGCACTTGGAAACGGTATCGGTGCGGTACTCATTTCCCCGGAAGGTTATCACACACCTTTCACGGCCCGACTTTGCTTCAGCTGCACAAACAACATGGCTGAGTACGAAGCTTGCATCTTTGGTCTCAAAGCTGCTATAGACTTGGGGATCAAGTCTTTGATCGTATTTGGGGACTCGACTTTGGTTATCAGTCAAATCAAAGGAGAGTGGGATACTAAGCATCCTAATCTTATCCCATACAGAGAACACGTCTTGACATTGTTGCCTCATTTCGAGCAAATTACCTTCGAGCATTTCCCGCGAGAAGAGAATCAGCTAGCAGATGCTCTGGCTACAATGTCTTCCATGTTTAAACTCAACTAGGATAATGAGGCTCCACAAATCACCATCGAGCGAATGGATGAACCTGCACATTGTCACGAGATTAATACCGAAGAAGTAGTGGAACAACCCTGGTTCCATGAAATCGAAAGGTATCTCCAGACTAGAGATTATCCCGAAGGAGCTTCCGTAAATGACAAGAAGTTCTTAAGGAAATTTGCTGCCAAATTCTTCCTGAGCAACAGCATCCTTTACAAACCAAGCCATGATTGTGTATTACTCCGATGCGTAGACAAAGCTGAAGCAGAGTTGATCATGACTGAGATACACAGCGGCACGTTTGGCACTCACTTGAGCGGGCATACAATGGCTAAGAAGATCCTAAGGGCAGGCTATTAATGGTCTACCATGGAAGCTGACTGCCATCAACATTCCCGTACTTGCCACAAATGTCAAGTCTACGCTGACAAAGTTCATATCCCTCCGGTTCCTCTCAACGTTTTGACAACTCCATGGCCATTTGCAATGTGGGGCATTGACATGATTGGAGAGATCAAGCCCACAGCATCCAACGGACATCGTTTCATCCTGGTTGCCATTGGCTATTTCACCAAATGGGTCGAAGCGGCTTCCTTCGCCTCTGTTACTAAAAATGTGGTTGCCCGCTTCATCAAGCAAAATCTCATATGCCAGTATGGTGTTCCAGACAGGATCATCACGGACAACGGTACAAATCTGAATAACACGATAATCACCTCTTTGTGCGAACAGTTCAAGATTTATTATCACAATTCATCTCCCTATCGGCCGAAGATGAATGGTGTTGTTGAAGCCGCGAACAAAAACATTAAGAAGATCATTCAGAAAATGACGGTCACTTACAAAGACTGGCATGAGATGTTACCGTTTGCTCTGCATGGATACCGCACGACGGCACATACTTCAACCGGGGCAACCCCATTTTCCTTGGTATATGGCATGGAGGCTGTCCTGCCTATGGAGGTTCAGATTCCTTCTCTAAGGATTATGAAGGACACAGGTTTGAATGAAGATGATTGGATTCAGACCCGACTTGATCAACTCAATCTGATCGACGAGAAGCGACTCGCTGCTATATGCCATGGTCAGACGTATCAAAAACGGATGATCAAGGCCTTCAATAAGAAAGTCAGACGTCAAGTGTATCAAGTCGGAGATCTCGTAGTCAAGCGGATTATCTTGCCGCAAAGTGATCCCAGGGGCAAATGGACTCCTACATATGAAGGACCATTTGTGATCAAGAGCATGTTTTCTGGTGGTGCAATGATTCTGACCACCATGGATGGTGACGATTTGCCGCACCCTGCGAACGCAGACATAGTCAAAAGATACTACGCATAAAATAACCGACAAGTCGAAAACCCGAAAGGGCGGCTTGGGCAAAAATGGGCATCCCGGTGAACCGAAAACCCGAAAGGGCGGTTCAGGCAAAAGTTAGGGATAAAAAAAAAATCTGTACACCCGGCAAGTTGAAAACCCGAAAGGGCGGCTTGGGCAAAAAGGGGTTTCCCGGTGGATCGAAAACCCGAAAGGGCGATTCAGGCAAAAGTTAGGGAATTAAAGCGTATGACTATGTCTCGTCGGATCACTTCGAAGACAATCTCTTCATCAACCAGTTCCAGGCTTCTGATTAATCCAGTCATCGGCAGACGAAGCATTGAATGGACAGATATTTAGAGTTGTGAAGGCTATAGCAGAATGGAATCCCATGGAATTATTTCACATAGCCATCTTTCTTTTGTATAAATTTTTCAATATTTACGACGAAATCCTCTTACTAGGATGATTGTCTCCTTTGTATAAATATACTCATAGAAAGTTAATACAAATACTTTTCCAGAAATTTGCGCCGTTCCTTTTCTCTTTTCTTTTGCACTTATGTTTTATTTGAGAAACGTCCAATGTTTTGTTAAATAGGAATATGCATTTGAACATAATCATTCCCTTATAAATCAAGGTAGGTGATCACTTTTGAGTTGAAGGTGCAGTCAGATATCTTGATACCCTTTCAAAGGAAATCCCAAACAGATTTGAAATCCACATTCTTCAGTCAGAACTTAATTCCCTAAACAGAGTCAGATTTCAGGGTCCTCATCAATAAAAGCTCTCTCAAAACTGATTTCCCCAGCCAGAGAACCCTCCAGAACTCAATTCCCCTCAGAGTTAAGTTTTAGTATCCCCAATAGAGCTAAAACTTCAGGCTATCGATCCCCAGCGGAGCCAGACTAGTGAACCTTCTCACCACAGAAATGCTTCTCACTAGACTAAAGATTCTCAATCATACCTCCCCAGTAGAAGTCATCAGGAATTCTCTTACCCCGCAAGTCACCAAGGAAATTCTAAGTCCCCGCAAGTGGTTCTAAGGCCCCTCAACGATTGAAGGTCTGGTATTCCCCAAGCAAATTTGAAGACTTTCAGTTTTCAGTTCCTCATTGTATATTCGAAGATTCTCCAGTGAAGATCTCCTCAAGACGGGAATTCCCCAGAAGATTGGTATACAACCCAAGCTCCTTATTCCCCAGCAACAACCAAGGAATTATTCTTCCCGGCAGCAGTCAAGATGCTTTTATCTTCAGCCATCTAGGATTCATTTATCCTCCGCAAGACAGCTCTCCAGCTTACATGCACATTCATTTACAAATCATATCATATAACATACATTGCATCATGCATCATGACATTGGATAAAACTAACTCTTTACCTTTTTCAGGTAAGAACAGTCAACAGACAAAAATCATTATCTTCCGAGATTCTTTCTAGAAATAGTTCAGATGTAACCCAGACATGGCAACATTCTGATGCTTATTCCAGATTCATCCGGATGCAGTTTTATACGAGCTCATCATCAGGAAACCCTACACCGGTTCCTCCTCAACTTCAAGACTTCTGAAAACAGTTCACGGGTTCTCCAAGTAACGGATGTTAACCTATCGCTTGTTCAGATTCTTCTCAAGACTTTTGAAAACAGTTTATGGATTCTTCCCAACAACGGATGTTAATCTATCAACTTGTTCAGATGCAACCTTTTGAAAACAGTTTACGGACGCTTCCCAACAACTGATGCTGCTCTATTGCTTATTCAACCTCAAGACTTCTGAAAACAGTTCACGGGTTCTCCAGTAACGGATGTTAACCTATCGCTTGTTCAGATTCTTCTCAAGACTTCTGAAAACAGTTTATGGATTCTTCCCAACAACAGATGTTAATCTATCACTTGTTCAGATGCAACTTTTGAAAACAGTTTACGGATGCTTCCCAACAACGGATGCTGCTCTATTGCTTATTCAACTTCAAGATTTCTGAAAACAGTTCACGGGTTCTCCAAGTAACGGATGTCAACCTATCGCTTGTTCAGTTTCTTCTCAAGACTTCTGAAAATAGTTTATGGATTCTTCCCAACAACGGATGCTAATCTATCGCTTGTTCAGATGCAACTTTTGAAAACAGTTGACAGATGCCTCCAGATACGGATGTCAATCTATTGCTTATTCAGACCCCAGTTCAGAGATGGTCCAAAACATGGACACCTTTCTGATACTCATTCCAGATGGCATCTTTAAGCCCATCCCCGACAAGATTCTGTCACCATTCCAGATGGCATCTTTAAGCCCATCTCCAAATGGCATCTCTAAACCCATTCCCGCATCCATTGCTTTGACGAGTGCAAATTTAAGGGCACTCTAGTGTCCAATCTTCTTTTACCCTCGGGTCACGAAAGGCAAACTTGCCAATCTAACTCTTCGGATTCAAGAAGATTGAACAGGGGCAACTGTTGTACCCCAAAATTTTCCCTCCCATTTCTCAATAATTTCTCATCACAAAGCCCTTGGAGCTCAAGATCCAGTTAGGGTTTCATCTGCTCAAGACTTCTCCTTGCACTGTTGACCCAAATTAGGGTTTGTGTTTGCACAAAGATATTTTGACCTAAAATGCCTAGGATGACTTTCATGCTTCATATTGGACTCCCAAGTTTATCCACATCAAGTTTCAAGTCTTAATTCCAAATTTTGCCCAGTCAATTGGACAGTTGACCTAGAAATCAACTGTATTGGGGAAAAGTCAACTGTGGCCAATTGACAGTCAAATCTCATGAAAATTGACCCACATCAACATTATGAACTCACATGGACCATTTGATCAAGTTTGGATCATAATTCCACCAGAAATTTGATCAGATCACCAAAAGGGCAAAATGGTCATTTTTAGGGTTTTGACTGCACAAAGGCAATTTTTGACTGTGTGACCTAGCCAATGGCAAATCAAGCTCACATATGGACTCAAGGACCCCATGGAATTGTCTTGACATACTCAACAAGTTCAAAATATCCCAAATGCACAAGATTGACAGTTGAATTTCCCAGTCAATTGATCAATTTTGACTGTATACTGAAAAGTTAAACTTTGACTTTTTTATTTGTACATAAATAAATATATAGATATACTTTTATTCAAAATACTAAAAAAAATAATGCAAACACATTTATTTTCTGATTTTTATTTTATTTTATCTTCTGAAAATATTTTATATAAAATATACTTTTTTTATAAATATTAAATATTATTATTTTGTATATATAATATATATTTAGTAAAATAATACAAATACATATATATTTATTAGAAATATTTAGGACAAAAATACAAAAATATATACATTTTTATTTTATTAATATTTGACATTAAAAATACCCTTTTTTATAAATATACTTCATTTTTATTTTTATTTTTGTACATAATTGATAAATATTTGTACATATTAAATAATTAATACATTTACTTAATAAAATTAGGGTTTTGCCCTAAACATAAAAACTCAAAAAAAAAAATACTTTTTATTTTGTTTATTTGACATATAAAAATACTTTTTTTCATACATATAAAAAGCCTTTTTGCATCTTGCATATTTATTTTATTCCTATTTAATTTGTGCAATTAATTACTTTGTATAATTCCAAATTGATGTAATAGTCTAGGTTTAAATTCCTTGTCAAATACCCCCCATTTGAGCATTTGTACCCCCCTTCCCATATATTGTGTTGTAATAGTTTAGGACTTTAAATTTCGCACTTTAATCCTTTCTAAATATACCATGTTAGAATTAGGATTTGTATGCGAATCAAAAACAACAAAAATAGTTTGACCTAATTTCAAGATAATCAAGCATGAAAATGGACAACACTAATCACACTTGCACCCCTAGGGTATTCCACTTGTTGCCTTCAATAAATGGGCCATATTGCACGTTAGGTCTCTTTGGGCAAAACAAAACAAAACAATCAAACGATCATAGTCCCTCGATGACGCTTTCGAAAGTTGCCTAAAAAATGATCAAGTCCCTTAAAGGAAAAATTGCCCAAAGATACTTGGCACCATTGCAATTATGGTCTAAACGATGACCCGCGCCCGTCCCTTTCACATCCTAACACAAGATTGTCCACCAAATGCAATGGTGGAACAAAATTGTTAAAAGGGTTAAAACATAGCAAAAATCTTTGAGAACTTTAGGGTAGATAAGCTCTTAAGTACTTGTTAACTTGCAAAAATACTTGCCTATTTTCAAACCACACTTCACAAACACTTTCAAAACAAAACTTTCAAAAAACCTTGAAACATCTTTTTCAAAAAGACAAACACCTTTTGTAAAACATTCGAGTAAAGAATTGTTACAAGGGTAGCCTAGACAAGGCATCTTTTTCAAAACATTTTCAAAAACCACGCACAAAGCACCATTTCAAACAATTGAAAACCAAGGCAAGTTGATCTAAGCAAGTACTTAAGAGCCCATGGATAACCATGGATAGAAAGGGTGCTAATACCTTCCCTTTCTATAATCTACTCCCCGAACCCAAGAAAATATCTCAAAGGTTTTTGCTGTGCTTTTTAAACCTTTCCTTAGGATAAAATAAAAAGTCGGTGGCGACTCTTGCTCAACCGAAACATTTGCGAAAATAAACGCAAACCTCTAGTCAGTTCTCCCACCGTATCACAGGGAGGATACACTCAGTTAAGGATAACAGGCTCAGCTGGGGAATATATACTAAGTTGGGGAATTTTATACTCGGCTGGGGAGAGAGCTGTCAAGAGATTGAGACTCTGGTTGGAGATTATCCTATGCAAAGAGACTTCATGGATAACTTTGTTGATGATTGGTTTATTGTAGCTGTCTTGTGGAGATAATGTTAATGAAATAACTCTGTGGGGATATTCCATATACATTAAAGAGATGCTTCTTACTGCTTAGCAGAACACATGTGCCAAATAGTTTTAATTATGTTCATATGCATATGTTCGTTCAATTTTAGTCATTGGACAAATTTGCATTCAAAACAAAGACATAAAGTTTGCACTTCAAAGTATATTTGTATTGATATTTTGCCCATGAATATGCGTTTTTTTGTACAAAGAGACGGAGATCCTAGTAAGAGAAAATTTTCGAAAGGAAAACAAAAAATTGAAAGCAAAACAAATAGCCATGTGGAATAATCTCAATGCATTCCCACTCTACTATTGCCCCAATGTCTTCGAATGCCCCTTGCCGTTAACTGAAGTTGATTGGATTAATCTTGGACCGTTTGAACTCGGACCTTGGTGATAAAGTTGAATGTGGTGATTCTATGGGACATAGTCATATGCTTTCAATCCTTAACTTCTGCCTGGCTCGCCCTTTCGAGTTTTCAGCCCACCAGGATACCCATTTTTGCCCAAGTCGCCCTTTCGGGTTTTCAACTTGCCGGGTGTACAATCCTTTGCATACATCCCTAATTTTTGACCAAACCTTTTGGTTTGCCGGGATTCCCTTATTTTACCTAGGTGTGTCAACCTAGCGGGTCTCTTATACGTAGCATTTTTTAACTATGTTCGCGTTTATAGGATGTGGGAAGTCTTCACCATCCATGGTAGTCAGCATAATGGCACTGCTAGAGAAAACTACCTTGACAACAAATGGCCCTTCGTAGGTGGGAATCCATTTGCCTCTGGGGTTGCCTTTTGGCAGAATGATGCGCTTTATCACCAAGTCGCCAACTTGATATACTCGAGGCTTTATCTTTTTGTTGAAAGTCTTGATCATACTAAAGTTTCTAAGGTCAGTTGATGCTTAATGACACCATGCAGCGGCCCCGTATTCTCCTCGTTTCTCCACAAGGGATACCGGTACCAACCAATGTGTCACACCAACGTAGCTACTACTTCAACCGTATCGGTCTGCATCGTACAATTCCCTCATAGTCTATTGCTACTTACCTAAAAGGTATCCCCAAATCCCGGTTAGGATCTATAGTAACCCCAAACAAAAACCCTTAAAAGTACAGCAAACAAAGCAATCAAGAGAAGCAATTATAATGAACTAGATCCTAAGGTATACCCCACTTATAAATCCCCAGCAGAGTCGCCAATTTTGTGATACGGTGGCAGAACCGACTGTTTGACGCTGGTTTGCATTTTGTGTTTGCAAAATGTCGCGGTAAGCAAGAGTCGCCACCGACTTTTATTTCATCCAATAAAGGAAAAGGAAAAAGAACAGAAAAAACCTTTTTCGAGATGTTTCTAAGTACGGGGGGTAGATTATAGAAAGGGAAGGTATTAGCACCCTTTCTATCTGTGGTTTTCCACGGGCTCTTAGGTACTTGCTCATTTTTAAATTGCTTGTGTGTGCTTGCTTTGTTTTTGAAAAGAGTTTTAACTTCGTGATAACCCTTGTATCAGTCCTCAAAGGTGTGACAAAGTTTGTTTTGAAAGTTTGTTTGAAAAGAGTAAGTGTGAAAAGTTTGGATTTGAGCAAGTACCTACTAGCATCTACCTACTCGAAAAAAGATTGTTTCTATTCTTATATCCTTTAGACAGTACTATCCCACTATTGAGAAATAGGTAGCACCGTCGTTGGAGTTGTAAGGGTCAATTCGAGAGAGACGTACAATCACTAAAGCAATGTTAGGATATCTTAGTAATAACCCTAGAGTCTTAAGATCATATTCGAGGCGACATTTCCGAGGCAACATTTCCGAGGCAACATTTCCGAGGCAACATTCGAACGGGACATTTGATCTTTTTAGAAAGGAGAGAAACCACTAGGACAACCTATGCTTAATGATCGTTTATCGAAGGCAACCGAAGTGAGAGTATACCCTAAGAGTAATATGTGCGAGTGATTTGTTCCAGTTATTTGTCTTTGCACATTAGGGTTTTCTAACTGTATTAAACTTGTCATGCGTTCTTGTCATACAATCCTATTAGGATACATCTATACAGTTAAATATTTGCGGAAATTGAAAATGCGAGAAAGTAAATCTACGCTATTACAAGGCTTCCGGGAGGGGGATTAATTACATAGCTAAAAAAACCCGGGAAAAAAGTGATAAGTAAAAAGCCCTAGATTAAACTATTACAAACCATGAACAGTTACAAAAATATTGGCAAAAATAATTAACACGCGCGCGATGAATTAAATACGAAGCGACTAGGGTTTTGACCCTTGACTAGACCTATTCGCTACTAAAAAAGTTTTTTGTCATGTTTTTGTTATTTTAAGAAAATAATGAAAAAATTAAATTAAAAAAGAAAATCTTAAGTTCTAATTAATTTTAAATGAAAATACATTAATTTATTCTAAAACCTATTTTTTGTATTTTTATGTATTTGAGAAAAAGAGAAAATAAAATAAAATCAAGAGTTTTAACCTAATTTCTATTTGATTTTATTTGCAAAAATAAATTACAATTTCCCTAAGTTAAACTAAATTAAATTAATTTTGATAATAATAAGAAAACTAATCCTAATTTTTTTATGAATTATTGATTTTATGGTTTTCATGAAAAAAGATTAATTTGTGAATTAAGAGTAAATAAAATAAATAATAAAAGAAATAAATAAAATAAAAGAAATAAGAAAGAATGATGGGCCTGTGCTAGCAATTATGGGTGTGCTATTGAAATTCTGGGCCCAAATGAATCTCAGTCCGTTTTGACTTTGCCTGATTCAGTGCACATGTTGACTTGAGGCGCATGATGGACCTCTTGTTACTTGAGCGTTGGATCCAAATTGCTGATGGATATGATGGTGGAAATTGAATGGCCCATGGTGGTTGTTGGGGGCTGCAGTGTACCTGATCACCTATTGAAAAATAATATGAACAAAGTTGGGGACCTGGGGATCGAATCCAGGTCCTTATGCTCAACACCAAACATGCCCAACCATCTGTACCACGCGCTTCATCTGTTCATGTAATAACAATAATGCATAATATATAAAACAGGATAGTTAATTGGAAAAACACGCTAAAATTCAAGCCACCCAACTAGGGAGTGCCACGCATCGTCTTCTTCACCAAACAATCGTTTTAGGTAAACAAACTTTTACCTACAGACGTTTCGTTGTAGGTACAGACCCGTGTATCTCAAAAATTATCCACAAGCAAGATAAATGACCATGGCTGGTACCAATCAACTCGTCTCATCCTCACGAGTATCATGGTACCAGAATCAATGTCCAATTTAACCTGTACTACAAAGCCGTAAAACTAACCAAGAAACCCTAGCCATGGCAGTTTTACATACAGTCATCAAAAATGCAATTGAATAGAATGATTAGCTTGCAAACTCAATGATGAACAAGAATATATAATCAAAACGTGCACATGATGAGTAAATCAATGAAATCGAAAACAAGTTTTTTAGGCAAATCGTGTGACTGCTATGGGTTGATTATGGGCACGAGGAGGCTTGCAATTGATTCAGTCAGCTTCAGAGACGTTCCAGGATGCGATTAGGAGTGTTGGAAAGCTTTGAATCTTCCTCTAGGGTAGAGATCAGATCACCACTTTTCTACCAAAAATTGAGTTTTTGTTCTTGGATATGCACGACTCTTAACCCTTATTCTTGCTTTGGAAACGTTCAATATGTATTATAGAATGCATTAGGGTTGTAAAACTGATCACATCTTTGGATGTTTTTCAAGATTTGATTTTGTTTTTATGGCATATTTAATCTTTCCAAACTTGGCCTAATCATGCTCTTTTTGTTCCAATTATCATTGATTCGAATTGTTCTTGCAAGCTCATCAAATCTTGGTTGCTAACTTGTCAAAAAAACCAATCAAATCAAATCTTTGATAATTTTCATCATTTATTTGATTTAATTCAATTTTTAATTAATGAAAAATCAAAATAAATTGAAAAATGAAGCAAACAATTGGTGGATAAGCATTTGAGTCGTGGAACACATTATCATTGAGGTGCAAGCATAAAAAGTTGGGCCCGTTTAGCAAAAAATGCAAATTTGAGTACATTTGACTTTTGGCAATTTTGCAAAAAAGGTCAACTTGGCCAATGCCTAACTCTCTCAATTTTGACCCTAGATAGGTATTCTTTGACTTTTTAGAAATCTTAGGATGTCCTCTAAGCAACCCTTTTTGTATCATCTCAATTGAGTCTTCCATGTTCATGTATGAAGCTTTGACCCAAAAGGTGTTTTTGTTGACTTTTCAAAATGACCTATAATGTCAAAATTCATATGTTCTTGTGAGTGCATATTTTTAACTTGGGAGATGAAGATGAATTGTAGGGAATTGCATCCTCTTCAAAATGAGCTTTGGATGGTTCATTTCTGATAAAGTATGAGAAAGTCATGCTTGGTCAAAGTTGAGTTGACTTTTCCTACAAAACCCTAATTTAGCAACTTTTGGGTTTTGATGAATTGCAAGAAATACTTGAGGAATCATGATCAACCCTTGATAAAATGATGAATGATACTTCAAAGTGAGGATGTTGACCAAAAATCTTGAAGTTTGACTGTATGTGGGCCACAGTTGACTTTTGACTTAGCACAGTCGATTTTCAGGCATTTGAGCAATTGACTGAGCAAACTTCTTCTGCAAGGCTTGAAACTTGACATGGATGATCTTGGGACCATATTGGGACAATGGTGAGCATTTGGTATCCTTTGGACTCAAGCATCTTGATGAAAAATGAAACCCTAATTTAAGGTAGACTGCCTTAGGAGAGAGTTTGTCTGGTCAACTTTTGAACTTCCTTGAGCAATTTGGGGACCTCTCTTGACATGTATTGAGAAATATGGGAGGGAAAATTTTGGGGTACAACGGAGATAGCACAAGTTCCTTGTAAGGGATGAGATTAGGGTGCTTAGTGTCCCAATCTCCTTTTACTTGGCTGACCACTAGAGCGGAATCCCCAAACACATTCAAATGCTTGATCCTCAAATCAATGGCAGCCTTCAAACCCAAAATGCATGCTTCGTACTCAACCATATTGTTTGTGCAATCGAAGCATAATCTGGCAGTGAATGGAGTGTGGCAACCTTCAAGGGATATGATCACAACACCAATTCCGTTACCCAAGGCGTTGGAAGCCCCATCGAAGACCATAGTCCATCAGGATCCTTGTTCAGGTCCGTCATACGGTCCAGGTTTCACGCAGTTGGTCACTACCATGACGTTTTCATCTGGGAAGTCAAAGTTCATAGATTGATAATCATCGACAGCTTGATGGGCTAAATGATCCGCTAGTACGCTTCCTTTGATGGCTTTTTGTATAGTGTATTGAATGTTGTACTCAGTCAAAATCATTTTCCACCTGGCTATCCTTCCAGAGAGAGCGGATTTCTCAAAGATGTACTTGATTGGGTCCATCTTAGAAATCAACAGGGTGGTGTGAGTCAACATATACTGTCTTAGCCGGCGAGCAGCCCATGCCAGAGTGCAACAAGTTTTCTCGAGCAGTGAATATCTGGTTTCACAGTCGGTAAACATTTTGCTCAGGTAATAAATAGAATTCTCTTTTCGGCCAGACTCATCATGTTGGCCCAAAACACGCCCCATGGAGTTCTCTAGTACTGTCAAGTACATGATCAAGGGTCTTCCTTCAACTGGAGGCATGAGAATAGGAGGCTCTTGTAGATATTCTTTGATTTTGTCGAAGGCATCTTAGCATTCATCATTCCATCTGACTACTTGATCTTTCTTCAAGAGTTTAAAGATTGGCTCATAAGTAGCAGTCAAGTGTGATATGAAGCGAGCGATGTAATTGAGACGACCCAAGAATCCTCTAACTTCTTTTTCAGAGTGGGGGACTGGAATTTCTTGGATGGCCTTCACCTTGGCAGGATCAACATTAATGCCTTTATTGCTGATAACAAAACCTAGAAGCTTTCTCGGTCGTACTCCAAATGTGCACTTGTTAGGGTTTAACCTCAACTTGTACTTTTTCAACCTTTCGAATAGCTTGTACAGGTGATCGATATGTTCCTCTTCAGTTTGTGATCTGGCAATCATATCATCCACGTAGACCTCTATTTCATGATGAATCATGTCATGAAACAGAGCTACCATAGCTCTTTGATATATTTCCCCTGCATTCTTCAATCTGAACGACATGACCTTGTAGCAAAAGGTGCCCCATTGTGTAACGAAAGTAGTCTTCTCCATGTCTCCGGGAGCCATCCTTTTCTGATTATAGCCGGAGAAACCGTCCATAAAAGAGAAGACTTTATGCTGAGCAGTATTATTGACCAAGACGTTAATATGTGGTAGAGGGAAGTCCTCCTTGGGGCTTGCCCTATTCAGATCCCTATAGTCTACGCACATGCGAACTTTTCCATCTTTCTTTGGTACTGGCACCACATCTGCAACCCATTGGGGATAAGACGTTACAGCTAGGAACCCTGCATCAAATTGTTTCATCACTTCAGCTTTTATCTTTTCAGACATGTCAGGTCTCATTTAACGAACCTTTTGTTTGACAGGAGGACAATCTTCTTTTGTCGGCAGATGATGAACTATGATGTCGGTATCCAACCCTAGCATATCTTCATACGACCAAGCAAACACTTCCATATAGTCATGCAACATTTGAACCAACCTGCTCTTGACACTGTCTTCTAAGTTAGCACCGATCTTAACCTCTTTCTTGTCTGTCTCGGTACCCAGATTGATGACTTCAACTGACTCTTCGTGTGGTTGGATAACTTTTTCCTCTTGTAATAGAAATCTGTCTAGTTCTCTCAGTATTTCACAATCTTCCTCGCCTTTGTCTTCGGCTTGGTTAATTGGACATTCGAAGTCATAGTTGGTAACATTAGAGTCATTGGTAATGAGATCCATAGTGGATGAGGACCTGCAAGAGAGAGAGAGAGAGAGAGAGAGAGAGAGAGAGAGAAAGAGAGTGTGTGTGTGTGTGTGTGTGTGTGTGTGTGTGTGTGTGTGTGTGTGTGTGTGTGTGTGCATGTAAGATACATGACTATTTTGAAAATTGTATTTGAATAAAAGAAATACAATGAACATAAAGGTTTGAATGCAAAATAGCAATAAACAAGTAGATTACTCCTCAATGAAGGAGATGGGAACAAAGTCCTTGGCATGCCAATTCTTCAGCTCCGTTGTAGTAGGATACACCCAATCTTCAAATGCAGCTTATTCACCAGAGTCACTTACAGCGTTAACTTCATTGACACCTGTTGTACCCCAAAATTTGCCCTCCCATATTCTTCAAGATTGGCAAAGAGCATGCTTCAAAATCTCCCCAAGGGTTGCACAGTTCAAGGGCCTCCTAACAGTCAAAAACTAGGGTTTTGATTCTGACAAAGAAGTTGAGGTTTCCAAGGGTCCAATCAAGTCCCCATGCCTATAAACATGGTCAAGCATCCTCATACCAAGTTTCAAGACTTACAGCACAAAATTGCACAGTCAAAAACCCTAATTGCTCAACAGTCAACTGCAGGGGCAAAATGGTCATTTGACAGTCAAAAGTTCAAATTTTTGGACAACATCTTATTTTGAAGCCACAAACATCATTTGATCAATTCTTGATCATGATTTTCAAGGCATGGCTCAAAAAGTCTCAAGATGCAAAAGTTTCCATATTTGAACAGTTGAAAAAGTCAACTGTAAATTGACCAAGGCATAACTTCCACATGGTTCATCAGAAAAATTCCATCCAAAGCTAATTTTGAATAGAATGACATTTCCTACAACTCCTCTTCACACTTAAAGTCCAAGAAATGCTCTCACAAAAAGTTATCAATTTCAACATTATAGGTCATTTTCAAAAGTCAACAAAAAGGGACTTTAAGTCAAAGACCATAACTTGAGATTGGTAAATCAAAATGACATGGGACCAAAGGCATTGGTTATAGGACTTCAAGACCTTTCCAAAATGTCCAAGAACATGATCAAAGCTTAAAAATTGAGCAAGATATGCCTTGTGGAAGTTGGGAAATTTTTGGGAATTTTGAAAAGTCAACTTTGCTTCAAATGCCTCAAAATTGCTAATGGGCCACATTTTCTTCCAAGATTCATCATCCAAAGACTATGAACGACCATTTGGCCCAAAAGGGATTTATTTCATCATTTTTATTATTTATTTGAATTTTTAATCACCATTAATTCATTTAATAAAATAAAATATGAAAAAAATACTAAAACAAATGTATGTGAATCTTTTTATGCAGCATTAGCTCTCATTGGTCATTGAAGATTCGTGCACACCCAAATTGGAAAGGTTGGCCATGATTGGAATCAAAAACACATGAAAAAGATTGAAAAAATATTCATTGAAAATCAAATATTTGATACATCAATGCATTGATCTTTTGGCTCAAAATTCAACCCTAATCCATCCCATACATAAGTCAGAATGCAAACCTAATGGATGAGACCTGGAAGCTGCGCCCAAACCTAAGAACAACTTTGGCATTTTTGTGAAAAAAATTGAAAATTGAAAACGCCTTTAGAGTGAGTTTCAAGGCAAAATATTGATTCCAATAGCTTGCTAAGGCCTCAAGAAACGTTTCTGGATCAAAACCAATGCTTCTAACACCAGGAATTGGTAACACGATGCCGCCCTGTTCTTAAATTTTTCCATATTCATGCTTTGATTTATACGCCATGTTCATACATTTTAATGATCGTTTTGTACTCATATGCCTTTCCTGAAACTAATGGTATACTTTAATTGAGTTTTCATAGCCTATATGCAAAGTTGCCATTGAAGCTTGCTAGGTTTTCAGAGGTCACGAATTAGGGCTTCCTTGTTCTGGAAAAATTGAGACACAAGACCCACGCCATTGAAACCAGAAGCTTATGACTAATTGATTCCATACCTCGCGATAAATTTATGATTAACAGGTTTCTAATCGCTATTTTTGTATGCAACGTTTAGTGGGGGTTTAAAACCCCCGCTACTTGATGTTTTTTTTCCAGGCAAATGCAGAACAATTAGGGAAGAAGGTGAGGTGTAAGCCAGCGGTTGGTGCGTTTGAATTTCGCGCGAAATTAACCACTAACTATTGTTTTGCATTATGTTGTTTATTTGCTATATTATATACAAAGCGTGTAAGTGGCTCAGTGGCAAGGCATTGATTTGGTACACTCTGGGACCTGGGTTCGATTCCCAGGTCCCCTCCTTTCTCCATATTATTTTTCTGTCCATGTTTGCATGTAGCGCTCCCTCCAGAAGTTCACCATACGTCCATAATCCAAGCGCGCCACATGTCTCAGAACCTCAATCCAAGGGCCATGATCTGATGAACACCGTACTCGTGGGTCAACCAGGCTACACGCGCGCTGAGAAAGTCAAAAGAGGCCTCCCACAAATGGGCCAGATTGCTGACAGTTTACCTCCAAATTGGGGTCAACACCCCCCAAGTGTTTGTATTTCTTTTCTTTTTCCTTTTTTTTTTATTATTTGTTTTAATTTAATTATTTCCTCTTAATTCATAAATTAATATTTTCCTAATATAAAAAATACCCAAAAAATTTAGAAACTATAAAAAATAAAAATATATATTTTATTTAGATATTTTCCTTGTATATAAATTTTATTAATTGATTTAGTTTTAATTCTAGGTTTAATTTTAAATGTTTTTTTTAATAAATTAAAAAATGTAGAATTAGGGTTCTAAATATTTATATTCTGTTTTTTTTCTTCTTTTATCATTATTAAATATTAATTATTTTTGTAAATAAAATTTGCCATGTAAATAATTAATTTAAACTAGGTCTAATTTAAATAGTTTTCTTAATAAATTAAAAACAATTTAGAATTAGGGTTAATTAACTTTTTTAATTCCAATTTAATTTTCTTACTAAAAATCCATAAATACAAAAAACTCAAAAAAATAACTTCTCTTTTCTCATTAAATTTAATTAATTTCATAATTGTAATTTGATTTCCTTAAAAGGGTCCAACGCCCTCGCATTCCCGATTTTACTTATTCTCGCATTTTATTTTTATTTCCTCCTTTTATGAATATAATGTAATTCTCCCAAAGCCATGTAATAGACTAATTAGATATTTATCTTTCCGCTTTATTTTATTTCAAATCGGGTCTTGGATTAATTTGGCGATGTAGACCCGCGCCTTTGTAATAGCGTAGGACTTTTAATTCCGCATCTTTTAAACTGTTAATTAACCTGCATGAAAGAATGAATGTCAAAAATAAAAGCAACGCGTAGATCACCAATGCATGACAAGACAAAAATATCTGAAAACGACACACCAATCACACACCACCCCTAGGGTACGCCTCACTGTTGCCTTGCCCCTCGAAAGGTGATCGTCGAGTAGAGGACGTTTTAGTAAGTCCTCATGTCCATGAACATGGCATGAGGGTAGCTTCTAAGGTGTCTTCCTATTGCTCCGGTGATCACCATGTCCCGAACCCTCGAATTGACCCGAACACCTCCAACGGTGGTGCTACCTACCTCTCAATGGTGGGATGGCACTATCTTAAAGGACATTTACACAGACGAATTACTTAAGGGTGGGTAGACAACTCGTAGATACTTGCTCTAATTTCAAAACAAATCAAAATACTTTTCACACCGACACCTTTTCAAAAAAGCTTTCGAAAGCAACTTTTCTAACACTCTTGAGGACTGATACAAGATTCAAACTGAAATTTTCAAAGAAACTTTTTAAAACCCACAGTTGAAAAGCAAACAAACCATTTTGAAAACACAAATGAGCAAGTATCTAAGAGCCCATGGATAACCATGGATAGAAAGGGTGCTAACACCTTCCCTTTCTATAAATCTACCTCCCGAACCGAGAGCAATCTCTATAAGGAATTTTTCTGTGCTTTTGTCCTTTCCATTTGGAGAAAATAAAAGTCGGTGGCGACTCTTGCTTCCGCGACATTTCGCGAACCAGCGTTAAACAGTCAGTTCCAGATCCACCGATCACAGAACGGGTGACTCTGCTGGGGACATTTATAAAAGTGAGGTGTACCTTAGGACTAAGATCACTTGTGTTTTCAATTGTCTGAATTGCTTGCTTTATTATTGTGGGTACTGTTTCGGGAGTTCTATAGATCCTAACCCGGATCTAGGGATACCTTCTTAGAAAGTAGCAACAAGGCTGTGAGGGAACTGTGCGGGGTATACCGACATGGTTGAAACAGTCTGCTACGTTGATGTGGCACTTTGGTGTGTATCGGTAACCCTTGAGTTCAGTCAAGGAGAGTACAGGGCCTCCGCGTGGTGTCGTGAAGCATCAATTGACCTTAGGAACCTTAATTGAACTATCTTGGCCTCTTTAGGGTAGTGAGATAACTGACTTTGGTGCAGTCCGAGGTTGGTTGATACTCGATACTACACTCAATTGAGGGTTGCTTTCCTGGAATATTTCGGTCGCCAGTTCAGTGGCTAAATCGAAACGATGAACAATGAAAGCAATCCAGTGATATTGGGATCCTTAGAACCCGGTTACTTCTAATAGGACAGGTTGAGCCCACCAACTTCAAGAGGGTAATACCCAGACCCCATGCTGGCCTAAACTCTAAGGGCTTCTCTTGTGTGACTTGTGTGCTTTCCAACTTGACTATTTGCATGCTTGTTATCTGACACTTGAGTTTCTTGCAGGTTTTGTTTATAGTCCTTAGTTGGGACTCATAACAGGGTTTACGGAGTTTACTTGCAGGTTTTGTTTATAGTCCTTAATTGGGACTTATAACAAGGTTTACCCATATTACCCCATGCATCATAACATCATACCATTGCGTGCATCCTGCATGAAGACTAACCCATTTCAAGGATCTCAAGGGCTTGTGATGCAGGCCATGATGAACCAGCTGTCCAGCAAGGGGCAAAGGGGATTTATTTTCCTCTAGACAAGGTTGTTAGGGGCTATGACCCACTGGATATGGTGAGCCTTTGACCCTTGAAGAAGGATTCTCAACAACATGGGTTTCCCTCAATCAAGCTATAAATTCCAATGCTAACAATTTTCTTGTTTCCCCTGCGAGGTCCTTGAAAACATTGCATACATATCATGCATATCATCGCATTACAGGTACCCTCTGTACAGGTCACTTACCTCCTTCGCTGTTTATTTCAGCAATGGCTTCCCAACAAGATAACCAGGACTTCCATGCTCAAGAGACTCGGTTCGGGGAAATCCTCCTAAATCTATCCAAGGGGCAGGAGGAGTTGAGAGCACTTTTCATGGGGACTTTGGTCAGGAACAATGCTGAGGATGAACGACTGAAACACCTGCAAGCTGAGATGGAGGCAATGAAAGCCCAAATGCTGGGGCAGGTGACTGCCATTCAAGGTTTAGCTCAAAGACAAGAAGAGCTCGGAGTTCTCATCAACCAACTGCTTCAGGGTAACCAACTAGGGCAAACGTCTAAGGGTAAAGAGCCAGTCATCATTCAACCATCTTTGAGACAAGGAGATAAGGGGAGAGCTCCTCAAATGGCTCCAGTGTCACAAATTCAGCATCAACCTCACCAGCTTCAGCCAGACAAGCCCAGGAGGCAATTCACCCAGCTCAACATGTCGCTGTTTCAAGCTTTGCAACGCCTGTTGAGATTGAATCTGATCACATTAAGGGCTCATCCTCGGAACCCCAACACATCATCTCCTACCTATCATCCCAATAAAAGGTGTGCCTACCACTCTGCCAGTCCAGGACATGATACAAATGAGTGTTAGGCTCTGAAGAACAAAACCCAGGACCTGATTGATGAAGGAGCATTGGAGTTCACACAAGATGGTCAGGCTGAGTTTTTCTACCATCCCTCCAAGGCTCACCATTTGAAGTAACATGCCCTGAGAAGAAAAGACTTTTGTTCATTAGGATTTTCAAGTTGTAATTTTCTTTTGTTCAAACATTTACTCATGTTAAACGTTGTTATTTCATTAATGCATCGCATATGTCTGTTTTGAAGCAATATATTCATATTCACTATATGCAAATTATTTTCATATTTTTTCTGATGATCAATGCTCGATTAATAATGCTAAGCCTCTTGAGGGAGGATGACAAAAACGATACCACAATCTTTACAGTATGCTTTTGAACAGACCCCGCTGATGAGGTACAGGCATTGTTTCAATCCCTAAACACTGGAGTTATAAGGATGATAATCCCTCGTCAACCCCTCTGAGCCAAAGAAGTAGGAGTTTTTCTTTTTAAAAATTAAAATCCTTTATCATAACCTGGGGCAGGGTAGTTCTCTCAGTTGATCCAAGTGCATAACGAATGGCACCAAAGAGGTCCTTACAAAACAAAGAAAGACAGTGATGGTTCCGAATAATCAATAAAGAAAGGCAGTCATTATCTTTCAAAATAAAAACCCAATAAGTCAAAACCTATGAAGGAGACTTACAAAACTGGGGCATCCCGCTCACTATAATCACAAAAGAAACATTTCAGGCAAAATTTAGGGATAACAAAAATCAGAAAAATAAAGAGGTCTTACAAACCCTCGACAAGAAATGACTGCCTATTCAAAATAAGTTATCAACATCCGAATCATCACCGGAAAATCAGAGCAAAGACTCAAACAAGGTCTAACGTATGATCAACTGAGTTTAGGTTTGGAGAACATCACGAAGAGCGGGTGGGTACAAATAAAATTTGAGCCTTTATCCTTTGTTTCTTAAACCGTGAACCAGGCCACGTTATAACCCTCAAAAGTCCTAGCTGAAGCATGGGTTAGTTCGAAAGCATACTGTTACGAAAGGTATCCTGACTCCTTAAGGCCTACTGTAAATACGGAGTTGACATCATGTTTTACAAACATTCACTTGTTTTATGAAAAAGAATGCATTTTCAAAATCTTCAAGACAGACATAAGCTTTGCATTTTTGATATAACACTGTTTGCATATGACTATTTGTTTGAACAGCAGGGAAATTCGCACGACAAATACCTGGTGAACAAAAGCGCTTCCAATCAAGGGGCAGACATGATCATGGTCCATCAT
Organism: Vicia faba; assembly: GCA_948472305.1. Lineage (NCBI taxonomy): Eukaryota > Viridiplantae > Streptophyta > Magnoliopsida > Fabales > Fabaceae > Vicia > Vicia faba. The sequence goes on from OX451737.1 coordinate 284,595,104, forward strand.
CTGGGGCAATCCAATCAAGACTCAGAGAATCTCTCAAAGGACAAATAGCTTGGGGCAAATCTCCGCCTGAGTCACTTGGGGCATTCCAACAACGAATCTGGCCTGATCAAACACCTTCTGGTGGCATGACAAAACACTTCTAACAGGGGTAACTCCCCACATTCTGAGAGCGTGGATATAGTCTAAAAGAATACTACGCATAATTAAAGACCCGTTAGGTTGACATGCCTAGGCAAAAATAAGGGCTTCCTGGCGAACCAAAAGGGTTCGGGCAAAAATAAGGGATGAAATGAAAATAATCTGTACACCCGGCAAGTCGAAAACCTGAAAAGGCGGCTTGGGCAAAAATGGGTATCCCGGTGGACTGAAAACCCGAAAGGGCGGTCCAGGAAAAAGTTAGGGATCAAAGCGTACGATTATGTCCTGGCATCTCGTCACTTGCCTACCAGAAGAAGAGTTGTCAATCGGCAGTCATCAAGCACCTCCACAGGTCTTCCTCTCCCACCTCAGAAACAGGGGCAATAAAGAGTTGTCTAAGCGATCTAATTGTTCCATCCACCAAGGTACCAAGGTGAGTTCGGCGGAAGAACATAACCAGTATATCTTAACTCCCCAGAGAGTGAGCCAGGAAATCAATGCACTCTCCCCTAAGAAAAGTTACAGTCAACCTTAGGGAAGTTGGGTATCCTCCAGCATATCTCAACATTCCCCAGCACGATATACATATATTCTTAAACAAGCATCCCCGGCAGTCTTGACCTAAAGATTGTTCCCCGGCGGTATATCAAACATTCAATGGAGTCACTTCCCCAACACATCTCAAAGCTTCCCCAGGAGAATCCAATCCAGTTTCCCCAGGAAAGTTGGGATCCTTCTCCCCAAGCAGTAAGCTTATCCCCAGTAGATTCTGGAAGCTTATCCCCGTAGAGCACGAACGCGTCCCCGACTTTATTCAAAGGTTATTTCCCTACCAGGATATACCTGGGTTATCCTCAGCCAAAAGCCACGAAAAGATCGTCCTCGACAAAGTCTTCTTATCCCCAGCGAAGTCCATTAACACTTCCAACACAACAATGGTATCCCCAGCGAAGTTACCATCAACATTCCAGCAAAGTACCTCTCTCCCCACAGAGTGTTGCTCCCCAGCAAGATCACTAGAGTACTTTTCTCCCCGCAGAGTAATCCATTCGCCAAGTTTATTCCCCAACGGAGTTATCTTCTCCTACCGGTATTCTTGCAACTATCATCCCCAGCGGAGGCAAAGATCTATTCTTCAACGTCAGCCCAGGAGTGACTTCCCGGCACCCGTCAAGGATTTATTTTCCTAGACAAAAAACATACATTCATAAACATCACATTTTCATACATTACAGCATGCATATATGCATCATATCTTACAATCTCATTTATGTTGAGAACATCATCGCTTGATTCATATCATGCCTTGCATATGACTGACCTTTACCTTTCAGGAAAGATCCGGTTAAGTTCTCAGCTATATTTCAAGACTTTAGTCTGGTTCAGTGAAATCGACCCTAAGATTTTCCTGATTCTTATCCAGTCAAAGGCCTTCTCTGGTTCAGTCAGATCGACCCTAAGATCTCCCTGTTTCTTATCCAGTTGAAGATTCCAAGACCTAGACCGGTTCAGTTAAATCGACCCTAAGATTTTCCTGATTCTTATCCAGTCAAAGGCCTTCTCTGGTTCAGTCAGATCGACCCTAAGATCTCCCTGATTCTTGTCCAGTTGAAGATTTCAAGACCTAGACCGGTTCAGTTAAATCGACCCTAAGATTTTTCTGTTTCTTATCCAGTCAAAGGCCTTCTCTGGTTCAGTCAGATCGACCCTAAGATCTCCCTGATTCTTGTCCAGTTGAAGATTTCAAGACCTAGACCGGTTCAGTTAAATCGACCCTAAGATTTTCCTGTTTCTTATCCAGTCAAAGGCCTTCTCTGGTTCAGTCAGATCGACCCTAAGATCTCCCTGATTCTTATCCAGTTGAAGATTCCAAGACCTTGACCGGTTCAGTTAAATTGACCCTAAGATTTTCCTGTTTCTTATTCAGTCAAAGGCCTTCTCTGGTTCAGTCAGATCGACCCTAAGATCTCCCTGTTTCTTACCCAGTAGAAGACATCCAAGATTCTCTCAGCGTTACTGTTGAGATTGAAGTCGCCCAAGATTCTCTCAGCGTTACTGTTGAGGTTGAAGTCGCCCAAGATTCTCTCAGCGTTACTGTTGAGGTTGAAGTCGCCCAAGATTCTCTCAGCGTTACTGTTGAGGTTGAAGTCGCCCAAGATTCTCTCAGCGTTACTGTTGAGGTTGAAGTCGCCCAAGATTCTCTCAGCGTTACTGTTGAGATTGAAGTTGCCCAAGATTCTCTCAACGTTACTGTTGAGGTTGAAGTCGCCCAAGATTGTCTCAGCGTTACTGTTGAGGTTGAAGTCGCCCAAGATTCTCTCAGCGTTACTGTTGAGGTTGAAGTCGCCCAAGATTCTCTCAGCGTTACTGTTGAGGTTGAAGTCGCCTATGGTTCTCTCAGCGTTCCTGTTGAGGTAATAATCATCCAAGGTTCTCTCAGCGTTCCTGTTGAGGTAGTAATCATCCAAGGTTCTCTCACCATCCCGTTGAGGTAGTAACCATCCCTGGTTCATTCATCACCTTTTTGAAGCTCCAGGTTCAATTCCTGTAACCAGTCAGGACACATCTATACAAAGAGTTTGAAGACCAGTTCCTGTAACAAGCCAGGTAATCATTTTCTTTTTCAGGTACGCAAGTTCTCGCTAAGGAATCTCTTACGCGATCGACACCCAGATGGCATCTATAAGCCCATCCACCTTCCATCATCTTTTAGCATGGCATCTATAAGCCCATCATCCTATCCATCAATCTCCAAATGGCCTCTATAAGCCCATTCCCACCATCACACTACTATGTGAGCGCAAATTTCTGGGCACTCTAGTGTTCAATCATCTTCCACCTTCGGATTACGAAAGGCACGTCAGCCAATCTGCATCCTCAGGTTTAAGAAGATTGAACATGGGCAACTGTTGTACCCCAAAATTTGCCCTCCCATATTCTTCAAGATTAGCAAAGAGCATGCTTCAAAATCTCCCCAAGGGTTGCACAGTTCAAGGGCCTCCTAACAGTCAAAAACTAGGGTTTTGATTCTGACAAAGAAGTTGAGGTTTCCAAGGGTCCAATCAAGTCCCCATTCCTATAAACATGGTCAAGCATCCTCATACCAAGTTTCAAGACTTACAGCACAAAATTGCACAATCAAAAACCCTAATTGCTCAACAGTCAACTGCATGGGCAAAATGGTCATTTGACAGTCAAAAGTTCAAATTTTTGGACAACATCTTATTTTGAAGCCACAAACATCATTTGATCAATTCTTGATCATGATTTTCAAGGCATGGCTCAAAAAGTCTCAAGATGCAAAAGTTTCCATATTTGGACAGTTGAAAAAGTCAACTGTAACTTGACCAAGGCATAACTTCCACATGGTTCATCAGAAAAATTCCATCCAAAGCTCATTTTGAAGAGAATGACATTTCCTACAACTCCTCTTCACACTTCAAGTCCAAGAAATGCTCTCACAAAAAGTTATCAATTTCAACATTATAGGTCATTTTCAAAAGTCAACAAAAAGGGACTTTAAGTCAAAGACCATAACTTGAGATTGGTAAATCAAAATGACATGGGACTAAAGGCATTGGTTAGAGGACTTCAAGGCCTTTCCAAAATGTCCAAGAACATGATCAAAGCTTAAAAATTGAGCAAGATATGCCTTGTGGAAGTTGGGAAATTTTTGCGAATTTTGAAAAGTCAACTTTGCTTCAAATGCCTCAAAATTGCTAATGGGCCACATTTTCTTCCAAGATTCATCATCCAAAGACTATGCACGACCATTTGGCCCAAAAGGGATTTATTTCATCATTTTTATTATTTATTTGAATTTTTAATCACCATTAATTCATTTAATAAAATAAAATATGAAAAAAATACTAAAACAAATGTATGTGAATCTTTTTATGCAGCATTGGCTCTCATTGGTCATTGAAGATTCGTGCACACCCAAATTGGAAAGGTTGGCCATGATTGGAATAAAAAACACATGAAAAAGATTGAAAAAATATTCATTGAAAATCAAATATTTGATACATCAATGCATTGATCTTTTGGCTCAAAATTCAACCCTAATCCATCCCATACATAAGTCAGAATGCAAACCTAATGGCTGAGACCTGGAAGCTGCGCCCAAACCTAAGAACAACTTTGGCATTTTTGTGAAAAAAATTGAAAACTGAAAACGCCTTTAGAGTGAGTTTCAAGGCAAAATATTGATTCCAATAGCTTGCTAAGGCCTCAAGAAACGTTTCTGGATCAAAACCACTGCTTCTAACACCAGGAATTGGTAACACGATGCCGCCCTGTTCTTAAATTTTTCCATATTCATGCTTTGATTTATACGCCATGTTCATACATTTTAATGATCGTTTTGTACTCATATGCCTTTCCTGAAACTAATGGTATACTTTAATTGAGTTTTCATAGCCTATATGCAAAGTTGCCATTGAAGCTTGCTAGGTTTTCAGAGGTCACGAATTAGGGCTTCCTTGTTATGGAAAAATTGAGACACAAGACCCACGCCATTGAAACCAGAAGCTTATGACTAATTGATTCCATACCTCGCGATAAATTTATGATTAACAGGTTTCTAATCGCTATTTTTGTATGCAACGTTTAATGGGGGTTTAAAACCCCCGCTACTTGATGTTTTTTTTCCAGGCAAATGCAGAACAATTGGGGAAGAAGGTGAGGTGTAAGCCAGCGGTTGGTGCGTTTGAATTTCGCGCGAAATTAACCACTAACCATTGTTTTGCATTATGTTGTTTATTTGCTATATTATATACAAAGCGTGTAAGTGGCTCAGTGGCAAGGCATTGATTTGGTACACTCTGGGACCTGGGTTCGATTCCCAGGTCCCCTCCTTTCTCCATATTATTTTTCTGTCCATGTTTGCATGTAGCGCTCCCTCCAGAAGTTCACCATACGTCCATAATCCAAGCGCGCCACATGTCTCAGAACCTCAATCCAAGGGCCATGATCTGATGAACACCGTACTCGTGGGTCAACCAGGCTACACGCGCGCTGAGAAAGTCAAAAGAGGCCTCCCACAAATGGGTCAGATTGCTGACAGTTTACCTCCAAATTGGGGTCAACACCCCCCAAGTGTTTGTATTTCTTTTCTTTTTCCTTTTTTTTTATTATTTGTTTTAATTTAATTATTTCCTCTTAATTCATAAATTAATATTTTCCTAATATAAAAAATACCCAAAAAATTCAGAAACTATAAAAAATAAAAATATATATTTTATTTAGATGTTTTCCTTGTATATAAATTTTATTAATTGATTTAGTTTTAATTCTAGGTTTAATTTTAAATGTTTTTTTAATAAATTAAAAAATGTAGAATTAGGGTTCTAAATATTTATATTCTGTTTTTTTTTCTTTTATCATTATTAAATATTAATTATTTTTGTAAATAAAATTTGCCATGTAAATAATTAATTTAAACTAGGTCTAATTTAAATAGTTTTCTTAAGAAATTAAAAACAATTTAGAATTAGGGTTAATTAACTTTTTTAATTCCAATTTAATTTTCTTACTAAAAATCCATAAATACAAAAAACTCAAAAAAATAACTTCTCTTTTCTCATTAAATTTAATTAATTTCATAATTGTAATTTGATTTCCTTAAAAGGGTCCAACGCCCTCGCATTCCCGATTTTACTTATTCTCGCATTTTATTTTTATTTCCTCCTTTTGTGAATATAATGTAATTCTCCCAAAGCCATGTAATAGACTAATTAGATATTTATCTTTCCGCTTTATTTTATTTCAAATCGGGTCTTGGATTAATTTGGCGATGTAGACCCGCGCCTTTGTAATAGCGTAGGACTTTTAATTCCGCATCTTTTAAACTGTTAATTAACCTGCATGAAAGAATGAATATGTCAAAAATAAAAGCAACGCGTAGATCACCAATGCATGACAAGACAAAAATATCTGAAAACGACACACCAATCACACACCACCCCTAGGGTACGCCTCACTGTTGCCTTGCCCCTCGAAAGGTGATCGTCGAGTAGAGGACGTTTTAGTAAGTCCTCATGTCCATGAACATGGCATGAGGGTAGCTTCTAAGGTGTCTTCCTATTGCTCCGGTGATCACCATGTCCCGAACCCTCGAATTGACCCGAACACCTCCAACGGTGGTGCTACCTACCTCTCAATGGTGGGATGGCACTATCTTAAAGGACATTTACACAGACGAATTCCTTAAGGGTGGGTAGACAACTCGTAGATACTTGCTCTAATTTCAAAACAAATCAAAATACTTTTCACACCGACACCTTTTCAAAAAAGCTTTCGAAAGCAACTTTTCAAACACTCTTGAGGACTGATACAAGAGTCGAACTGAAATTTTCAAAGAAACTTTTTAAAACCCATAGTTGAAAAGCAAACAAACCATTTTGAAAACACAAATGAGCAAGTATCTAAGAGCCCATGGATAACCATGGATAGAAAGGGTGCTAACACCTTCCCTTTCTATAAATCTACCTCCCGAACCGAGAGCAATCTCTATAAGGAATTTTTCTGTGCTTTTGTCCTTTCCATTTGGAGAAAATAAAAGTCGGTGGCGACTCTTGCTTCCGCGACATTTTGCGAACCAGCATTAAACAGTCAGTTCCAGATCCACCGATCACAACACCCTTGTCATGTTTCGGCATAGACGCGGTGATTACATTCGGAGTCGGAGGAGGATCAAATTCAATAGTCTTGTTATCGATCAAATCCTGAATTTTGTTCTTCAAGGCCCAACATTGGTCAGTCTCATGCTCGGGGCTACTAGAGTGGTAAGAACATTTGGCATTCGGGTTGTACTTTGGTGAAGAGGTTATGGGTTGGCAGGAGGATCTCACAATGTCACCAAATTAGCCTTTAGCATGTGCTGTAAGGCTTGAGACAATGACATGCCTAACCTCGTGAATTGTCTTCTCGAAGTTTCAAACCGTTGATGATTAGCAGATGGTTTTTGAGCAGGAGTTAGATTGGAGATTCGGATAACATTAACAGATGAATGATCATTCTTTTTAGTACGGGCCCTTACCCCGTACACATCATTGATTTCCTTCTTTGCGGCAAAAGGTTTATTGACAGGATTGGAAGTAGAGGAAGATGCCATGGGAATCTTTCCGCTTTTGATGCTGCTTTCAACTCTTTCACCGGTTAAGATTAATTCGGTGAATCTGGAAGAGGAATAGCCAACCAACAAGTTAAAGAATGGACCAGATAAAGTGCCCATAAACATGTCAATATGCTCCCTATTAGCCAAAGGTGGTTGAACCATACTAGCAAGGTCTCTCCACTTTTGTGCATATTCTTTAAATCCTCATTCTTCCCCATTATCATATCTTGGAATTGTACTCTTGTCGGTGCTAAGTCGGCATTATACTGGTACCGATGGTAGAATGCGGTAGCTAAGCCTTCCCAAGTATTGATATGGGAACCATCTAATTGATAAAACCATTCAAGTTGCATTTCAGCCAAGCTCTCTTGGAAAAAGTGAACCCAGAGTTTCTTATCAGCAGTGTGCGGCTGTATCTTGCGCACATAGGATTTCAGGTGAAGTTTCGGACAAGAAACTCCATCATACTTTACAAAGACTGGTATTTTGAATTTGTGGGGAATCACGACCCCAGAGATCAAACCCAAATCATCAAAATCTAAACCAGGGACAACTTAGATTTCAACAGCTTTCAATCTATCTTCTAACTGCTTATACTTGATATCGGCAGGTGGATACTGCTCGTCGAAATAATCATCATCCGACGCTTAATCATTAATACAATCAGCCTGGGTACTCTTAACCTCACCAATCTGATTCTCGTCTTCTTCAGATGAGTCTTCCACTACCGGGATCTGACGAACTGTCTCCTTGAACCTTCTACCTATGTTGAGTAAAGCTTTCTTCTTGGGCTTCTTCTTAACTTCCAGTAATTCCATCATGTCTTGCTGCCCCTTGGCTAGGGCCATTAGAGTCTCTTGGAATTGAGAGTTTTATGCCTGGAGATCCTTCACAGTTTTCTCTAGATCCATCTTGCTGAAATAAATAACAGAGAGATAAGGAAACCTGTCATGTTATAATGCATGGAAGATGTATATGCAAATGATTTCAAGGATTTATGGAATTTAAATTTGCATAGACAAAGGAATGAACAAACGTTAATTTTCATTAATTAACTTGGAAAGATTACAACATGCCTCTTGGGCTTACAAAATAACTTTCTAAGATAAAAAGACTGAACGCATCTTCTTTGGCGCGAGATAGGCTTTCACACTTTTCTCTTCTTGTAGCTGCTTCATAAGCTCCAAGACCATCTTCTCACTAGCATAGAATTGAGCCTAGAAAGTATCTCATTCTTCCCTAAGCTGAATCCAACCTTTTTGCAAGTCTTCAAGAGAAGTTGGCATGTCGGGATGGAGGACAGTGTAGGGAACATCTCCTTCAACCACAAGCTCTATGATAACTGGTAAGATGGAGGGATAAGGCATCACAAGTTTCTGAGCACGAGCTCGTACCCACTTAAGGTAAGGCTCGAGGGGAATGGAATTCTTGTGTCTCAGCGTCTTACTATCCACTTTGTTTACCATCCTCCAAGCTCGTATAAACTTCTAACGATAGCTTAGATCGTCGCTCTCGTAGTCGAATACCACTCCTTGGATGAGCATCTCATGTGGACCATCTCTTCGGGCATAACCAAAATGTCGTAAGTCTAAGCAAGGGTTGTAAGTGATACCTCCTCTAATGCCAAGCAAAGGGACATTAGGGAATTCCCCACAATGGTCGATGATAGCAACATTCTCCAAAGATCGAGAACACTAATGAACATCTGAATGTCTGAGTGTCATCAGCCTATGGGACCACCTCAAACCTTGCTCATTCTTCAACGCAGATCGGGGAAGATGCGAAATAAACCATCTTGCCAAGAGAGGAGTGCAACACATGAGGATTCCCCTCTTCCTAATAGTGCGAGAGTGAAAAAAACGTAAGATATCTCCCAACAAAGTAGGCACTGGATTGCGAGACATGAAGATTTTGACAGCATTTACATCTGTGAGTTGGTCAGGGTTTGGAAACAAAACCATCCCATAGATGAGAAGGGCCAATATTTCTTCAAAAGCTTGTAAGTCCAAAGAGTTCCAACAATCTTGAGCTTTCTCGAACAAGAACTTGGCTAAGAAACCTTTGATACCACTCCTTGTTTCCTAATTAGTTGTGATATCAGATTGTTGCAAGTGTAATGCTTGGGCAATCTCTTCAGATTTTGGATCTCTTTCCGTAACATTGAAGGGTAGTTGATTGAGAATGGGAATCCTCAAGAGTTGAGAGAATTCTTCTAGAGTAGGCACAAGCTGATAATCGGGAAAAGTGAAACAATGGTGTAGAGGATCAAAGAATTGGAAAAGCACCTTCATCATATCTTCATCAGTGTTGGAGGTAACCAAGCTTAGGAGGCGACCATGTCTTTCGGTGAATGGAGAATTCTCAGGAACCCTTGATGTTAACTCTTTGAGTTGAGGAGGAATTCTTACGAGATTGACTTGGATAGTATTCCCACGAATAGAAGCCATGTCCTACAAAACAGAACAAAGATAAATCCCAAAAATCCTTGAAATGGTTAGTGAGAATGAGTATGATGTTATGATGTTTATGATGTCATGTACAAGTAAGTATATACAAACAAGGCAAACAAGTCCTTAGGTTTAGGCTTGCATGGAGTCTCATAGGTAAGTACCCTCTTGAAGTTTAGTTGGCTCAAACCTGTCCTAGAAATGGTAACCGGGTTCTAAGGGATCTCAATATCACTGATCTGTCTTCTCGGGCATTGTTTCAGCGCAAGCCTCTTTCACGGCGACCAAAATATCCTGAGAAGTCAAATGTCAATGAGTGTAGTATCAAGTATCAACCAACTTCGGACTGCACCAAATCCGGTTATCTCACTACGTCCTAATGGCCAAGTTAGTCAAGTAAAGGTTCTAAAGTTAGTTAGTGCTTCATGACACCATACAGCGGCCCCGTATTCTCCTTGACTACTCAAGGGCTACCGGTACCCACAAATATGTCACACTAACATAGATGTTGCTTAGACCATGTCGGTATACCCCACACAGTTTCCACAATGTATTTCTACTTCCCTATAAGGTATCTCAAATCCGGGTAGAGGATTAGAACAAGCCCAAATAAAGAACCAAAATGTAAAGAAAACAATTCAAACAAATGAAAGCAAGTAAAGGTGATCTAGCCCTAAGGTAACCCCACTTTTAAGATTTTCCCCAGCAGAGTCGCCAGTTTTATGATACAGTGGGAGAACTGACTTGGTTGTTTTGCGGTTTATCGCAAAATGTTGTGGTTATCAAGAGTCGCCACCGACTTTTCTTTTATCCAAAAGGAAAGGTTAAAAAGAACAGGAAAGACCTTTGAGATTGTTTCTTGAGTTTGGGGGGGGGGGGGTATATTATGAAAAGGGAAGGTGTTAGCACCCTTTTCATCCATAGTTATCTATGGGCTCTTAGTTGCTTGCTAGATCACTTGATTTTGTTTGAAAATGTGCTTTGTGTGGTTTTGAAAGTATTTTGAAAAGGGTTCCATCGTTTAGGCAAACTTTGTAATAGTTCTCGTTCGTAAGAACGTACACAAAGTGTTGAGCTTTTGAAAATGTTACAAGTTTGGAAAATGTTTTGAAAGTGTTTTTTGAAAGTGTTTGGTGTTTATTTTGAAAATAAGCAAGAGTGTTTGATTTAAAATTGAGCAAGCAACTAGGAACGATCTACCTACTCAAAAGACTTAGTTCATTTCTTCCTTTCCTTTGATATTGATATCTTACCATTGATTTGGTAAGAAGCCCTATCTTTGGATGTAAAGGGACGGGCATGGGTCATCGTATAACCATGATAGCAATGTTGTGAAATATCTTAGCAATTCTCTTTGAGGGACTAAGATCATTTTGAAAGGCAACATTTGATAGCGTCATCGAGGGACTATGATCTTGTATTTTTGATTGCTTTTTGCTAAGATATCCCACATGCATAACATGGCCATTTTGGTAAGGAAACAAAGTGGAATTACCCTAAGGGTGCAAGTGTGCAAGTGTGTTGATTTACATGCTTTGTTTATCTTGGATTAGGGTTTGCTAACTTGTTGATTTTAATCTTTCCATACAAACCCTAATTTACTAGCATTTATATAAAGCGATAAATTACGGAAAATAAAAATACTAAGCTATTACATCATTAGGGGAGGGGGTATACAAATTTACAAATGAGGATTTTGCAAGAAAATTAAATCTAATTAACTATTACAACCATATTGAATAAATGTACAAAAACTGAATAAATAATGTAAGAATGCAAAATGGAAAAAGAAATGGTTTTTGTTTGATTTTTTTATGAAAGAGGTTTTAACCTAATTAATTAAGAAAATTATTAATGAAAAATAAACAAAATTAAACCTAAATTAATTAAGAAGGAAATTAAGTTAAAAATGTTTTTAGGGTTTTTTTTATAAAAAAGGGTTTTAAGTTAAGGAAAATAATATGGAAATTAGTTAATTAAAATAAATCTAAGTTCTAAATTAATTTTAATTTACAAGAGGATAATATAATAATTAAACCTAATTATCTAAATATTAATTAATTAAGAAAAGAAATTAATTTGTTTTTAAGAAAAATGTTTTTTAGTCTTTTTGTTTTATTTATAAATAGAATAATAAGCATGAAAATAAAAATAAAAATATTTTTTGGATTTTTATTAATAAAAATAATAATGATAATAATAATAATAATAAAAGTAAAAAGAAAAATATGAAATAAAAAAAATGAGAAAAATGAAATAATAAATAAACAATGGGCCAGGGGTATGAAAATGAAATAAAGAGTGTGAAACAAGCAAAATGCCAGGCCCAACAACAGGGAGCCCAACTCCTGTATTAAACAAAAAAATGGAAGGAAAAATATGAAAAAGGGCAAAAGGGTACCACTGGGGCTCGAACCCAGGTCTCTAAGGTGACAGGCGCGCGCTTTAACCACTGGGGTGGTGATACATTCGTTAACTTAAACAAAACAATAAATATGTAACATAAATCTTGCCCTGAATGTACTTCATCTTCAACCTCCAGCCAAAGGATCTGTAACTTATTCATTTCTCATCCATTCACAAAACTTCCAACATCAAACTTGTTAGAAATTTTCTCACGATTATGAATATGTAAATAAAATAAGCTAATTCTCAAAGATGAGCATGAATTTCTAACATTACCAAATTCTGACCTAAATATTTTCAGAGGTTCAAACTCAAAATTCTCCCTACTCAAGCAACATAAATGAAATCTATGGACATGTATAGTTTCAGGGCAATGATGTCTACATTTTATCTTCACAAATGCAAGCCTAACAATGCCTAAATAATGAGATAGAAGTTCAAGAAAAATACCTCAAAACTGGAAATCGTGAAATGAGTTTGAGCTTGTTTCAAATGATGGTGATGACCAGGTTAGCTTCCTTGAGTCTCTAGGAAGCTAATGCAATGCTTAGCTTGAGTTGATAGTGGCTAGAATGGCCTGGAGAAGTCCAACTTCAACGCTCTGTTTTTGGTTATGGAGGATGATGGAAATGGAGTTATAGTCGTGTAACAGGGACAAGGATTTTTTGTATTTGATGTGAGGAAGATTTTGAAACTAAAAGGCCAAGAAACGCACGTGGGAAATGGAAGTTTGAAGTTCAAAGTTAGAAATGACACAAAAATGGAGGTTTTATGCAATATGAGTTTTCAGGGAGTTTAGGAGTGCTTTCAATCGTGTGTTAGCTTGCAAATAACTTGTATAGTTATATGAAAAAGGTTAGAGGGCTTAAGGTGGTTAGAAGTACAATATATAGAGTTATGGCCATGTTACTTAAATTTGAAGAAAAGTGGGAAAACAAGTTTAAATGTGTTGTAGTACAAGCATGGCCTGAGTTTATGGGAGGCTCTAGACATGTTGCTTTTGCCTTTGACATTTCTTGTGTTCATATGGAACAAGTTAGGATCTCTATGCATTGACTTTGTGATTAAAGTCACTTCTCCAAAATGGAAGTGTGAACTTTGTTCCATTAATGGAATAATCACTTGGACAATGACTCAAACACTTGGATCATAGCTCAAATAGTTGTGTAATCTTCTGATTAGGGATAGATTTAGAGGTTAGAAGCCTGCAAAGTAATATTTATGCAGCATGGGCTTGAGATTTGAATTCTTGTTCATCATGGAAATACCTATAATTCAAGAAAGAATGTCCAACTTCTTGTCTTCGATTCTCTTTGCTCAAACATGATCTCAATGAGTTCTTGGACATTTTGGAAAGATTGTGACATCCTCTACAACCTCTATGTGGGACATTTTTGAAAATTACTCTTGGAACTATGTGAAAATTTTCCATGAAGTTAGGTCAAAATCCTGCCTAAACTAGGGCAAAATTTCACTAAGTTTCCAAGTTTCATGAACATGTATTCACAAAATCATAACTTGAAATCCATGAATTTATAGGAGAAGTTGTGTTCTACAATGTTTTATATCTCATTGAGATCTACAACTTTCATGTTGGAAGTTTCCTTTGAATCATCTTACATCATGATGGAAAATTGGCTCAAAGTTATGAAAAAATATGAAATTTTTAACACTTAGAAAAATTTCTAAGTTTAGAAATTTTGACTTTTCAAAATGAAATCTTGAATTTTTGATTTATTGATGAAAAAGTTTCATATTTTTTCATGTTTTGATGAATTGTGATCTTTGACACTTGATTTTGACCAAAAAGTCAAAGTTTGCCTTTTAAGTGTATAATTGACTTTTGATCAGTTGACTGAAAATCAACTATCAATCAATTGATCTTGAGGGAAGTTTTGAGTCATTCCATTAGGTCAAAATGATGCATTTGAATCGTTGAGATCATAACCTAAACCAATCAACCATTTGCTAGGTCAAAAATTAGAAATTGCACCTTCTCAGTCAAAATCCTAATTTTGACCATTTTACCCTTTTGATGATCTGATCAAATTTCTTGAGGAATTGTGATCCAAACTTGATCAAATGAAATATATGAATTCATAATGTTGATATGGACTAAAAATCATGAAGTTTGACTGTAAATTGACCATAATTATCTTTTTCCTTAATACAGCTGATTTTAGGCCAACTGATCAATTGACTAAGTAAAAATGTGATCCAAGACTTGAAACTTGACACGAGCAATCTTGAGGGTCCAAAATGACCCATGAAATTCATATGAGGAATTAAAAGTTCAATTGTACTTGTGAAATCTTAAACCCTAATATTCAGTCATCAATGCTAGAGGAGGTGTCTTGAGCTGATCAACCCTGTGTAGTCTTGAATCCAAGGAGATCTTGTGAGAGATTACTTGAGAAATGAGAGGGAAAATTTTAGGGTACACCAGTTAGTAATCATAAAAGAAACATATGAGAGATTGGAAGTGATAACCATCCCAAATGCGTGATCTTGATGCATTATGATGATATGAAATGATGAGGGATCTTAGGGGCAAAAATCAGGATATAACAGCTGCCCTTATTTAAGTGTCTTCTATCCTGAGATATAAAGGCTAAAATCTTCATCTCGAGGCTAAAATCTTCTATCCTAAGAGACCATGCAATACTTATGATTATTAATGTAAAAAAACGAACTCTACATGGGAAATAAGGCACTACTGGGAATAAAAAAATAATATAGACAAAGCTACGACACAAGACAGACTAAGAAAGAGAGTTCAACCAGGAAAATAAATCACTGGGGAACGACACGACTCTGGGGATAACTTTGAATAGGCAAACCCAAAATCATAGTTAAAGAATCAAAATGCAAAGTAAGAATTCAATGGGGAAATTCTTAACAATAGAAGAAACAAGCCAATAAGGAAGCAACCTTTAAGAAAGGACTACCGACTCTATTAGGGTAAGAAACTTAACATTGTTGGAGAAAAAACAACTCTGTTGGGGAAAAGAGGACTCAACTCTACTGGGGTAAAGCCCAAAGAGGAGACAGGGGAAACAAGATAACATCATCTTAATAAATAAGGGTAGTAGAAAAGGAAAACACCGACTAACAGATGATGGTGAACTACCAACTCAGGGTTGAAGGTAGGAAATCAGAATAATACCGACTCACAAATTTAGGGGGGCAACGATTGGCATTAGTACTGAGACTAGACAAAGGAAAAAATGTCATCAACTCCGAGAATGGGACTGGGTAGAAGAATGGCTAACATCAGTACTGAGACTAGGGCCAGAAACTAATATGATTAACATCAATTCTACATTTGGAAAAGAAATAATTGACATAAGTACTGAGACTGGTAACATCAGTACTGTGACTGGTAATGATTGACATCAATGTTGAGACTAGAGAAAGAAAAGATTTACATCAGTACCGAGATTGGAGAAAGCTCAACTCTATTTGGGGACCAACCTAAGAGGAGGGAGTGGGAATATAAACTCTATTGAGGATAGAAGCCTAAATGGGTAGTATATGTCAAAAGGAGGTGAATACCATATATCAAAGATCTGATAGTCTAACAATGGTAAACCCATAAGACATAAGAATGAATACCATTTATAAAAAAGTTGATAGTCTAACAATGGTAAACAATCAAAAGGTGGACTAAATATCATCTATCAATGATGTGATAATCTAACAATGGTAAAAAACAAGAAGTGGAATGAATATCCTCTATCAAAGATCTGATAATTTAACAATGATAAACAACCAAAGGTATAAAAGAGAGTGAATACCATCTATCAAAGATATGATAGTCTAACAAAGATAAACAAAAAGAAGTGGAATGAATATCATCTATCAAAGATTTGATAGCATAATAATGATAAAAACCAAAGGTATAAAAGAGAGTAAATACCATCTATCAAAGATCTGATAGTCAACAATGGTAAACAACAAAAAGTGGAATGAATACCATTTATCAAAGGTCTGGTAGTCTAACAATGGTAAACAACAAAAGGATATGTATACCACCTATAAAAGGTCTGATAGTCTAACAATGGTAAACAACAAAAAGTGGAATGAATACCATTTATCAAATGTCTGATAGTCTAACATCGGTAAACAACAAAAAGTGGAATGAATACCATTATTCAAAGGTCCGATAGCTTAAAAACAGTAGACACAAAGAGGTGGACTAAATACCATCTATCAAAGATCTGATAGTCTAACAACGGTAGGCACAAAAAGCGGAATGAATACCATCTATTAAAGGTCTGATAGTCTAACAATGGTAAACAACCAAAGGATCAAAGAGTGAATACCATCTATCAAAGATCTGATAGTCTAACAACGGTAGACACAAAAAGATGAATGAATACCATATATCAAATGTCTGATAGTCTAACAATGGTAAATAACCAAAGGATAAAAGAGTGAATACCATCTATCAAAGATCTGATAGTCTAACAACGGTAGACACAAAAAGAAGAATGAATACCATCTATCAGAAGTGTGATAGTCTAACAATGGTAAATAACCAAAGGATATAAGAGTGAATACCATCTATCAAAGATCTTATAGTCTAATAACAGTAGACAGAAAAAGAAGAATTAATACCATCTATCAGAGGTCTGATAGTCTAACAATGGTAAACAACAAAAGGATAAAATGGTGAGTACCATCTATCAAAGATATGATAGTCTAACAATGATAGACACAAAAAGTGGAAAGAATACCATCTATCAAAGGTATGATAGTCTAACAATGGTAAACAACCAAAGGATAAAAGAGTGAATGCCATATATCCAAGATCTGATAGTCTAACAACGGTAGACACAAAAAGAGGAATGAATACCATATATCAGAGATCTGATAGTCTAAATATGGTAAACAACCAATAGGACATAAGAATGAATACCATCTATCAAAGTTCTGATAGTTTAACAACGGTAAACACCGAAAACATGGACTGAATACCATATATCAAAGGTCTGACAGTATAACAATGGTAAAAAAAATAGAGGTATATAAGAATGAATACCATCTATAAAAGGTATGATAGTGTAACAATGGTAAACAAACAAAAGGATATAAGAATGAATACCATCTATCTAAGGTCCGATAGTTTAACAATGGTAAACAAACAAAAGGATATAAGAATGAATACCATCTATCAAAGATGTAATAGTCTAAAAATGGTAAACAAACAAAGGATAAAAGTGAGTACCATCTATCAAATATCTGATAGTTTAACAATGGTTCACACAAAGAAGGTTATGGATAAACCAATCTTTAAAGCAAGATAACAATCTAGAAAGAAACTGTCAAATATGACTCTACCCAATGAGGAACGAGCTCAAATGGGGATTAATCATGTAACAAACAAAAAATAATTAGATTATTTATTTAATTATTTAATTAATTTATGATGAGTATTTGTGATGTATTTTTGAGTATATGTAACGTTTGTTGATTATGATGTGTTACGTGACACCATATATGGTATTGTAGTAATTAAGTGGTATTGGGTGTTTTAAATAATTTTAGATAATTAGAGTTATTTTAATTAGTGAAATAATATAATATAATGTGTAGAAATGATAAGGATGAAGTAGTAATTGTTAAAGTGATAAGTGAGGGTAATGTAGGAAGACCATAGAAAGGATCCAAGGGGTAAGTTTGACATAAGGGAAAATTGGGGTTTAGAATGCTCATTCTGTACGATCACGTTTGGAGAAGAGGCAAAGAAAAGAACTAGGGCATTGAGGAACTCAAAGGAATTATGTAGAAACGCGAAGGGAATATCATTGCTTGCTATAATCTAAGGTAAGGGGGGTTATCCTTATTATTCTGATTGATATATGGTTTAGATGTATGTAGGTTGTTTAGGGTTTTTATAATGAATTTTATAGCATGATATATATGAGGCTTACTATGGTGTGTTATTATGATATTGTGAAACTATGATGAATTATGTGAATTTTGGGTCTGTTATGTGATGAAATTACAAGGAAATCGGGATTTGACTATGCAGAAAACACAACAGTAGGTTGTTGTCATGCATGTATTTTCGGGCGAGTAAGATGCTTCACCTGGTGAAGGTACCTCGCCCTTGATGTGTCGGGAGAGAGAGAAGAGAAAGGAAATGGTGGGAGGGAAACAGAGTCCCTGGATTTTTGTATGGAGGAGGGTGACTCTCCCAAGCTTCGTCAGGCGAAGCGGAAACAAGAGTGATCTCGCCGAACGAGTAATCAGGGTCGTCGAGCGAAGGAAGTGGAAGAAAAACATGCTCCTTGAATTTTGTATGGGAAGGAGATTCTCCCCAGCCTCGTTGGGCAAACCTTGGGTTCTAAAATATATACTTAATTGTATCCATTTTGGATATCAACCAAGTAGTATGATTCAACATAAAATGTCATAGACGCTTCGCAGCCTAGGCCAAAGCACAACATGTCTTTTCCAGCATAGAATACCGTGACTCAATATCAATGAACTTCTTGCTAAGATAATAAATGGCATACTCTTTTCTTCCTATTTCATCTTGTTGTCCCAAAATACAAGCCACAGAACTATCCAACACAGTCATATACATTATTAATGGTCTTCCTTCAATAGGAGGGAACAATATAGGAAGTTCTAGGAGATACTCTTTGATACTATCAAAAGCCTTCTGACAATCATTCCTCTATACATAACCTTGATCTTTCTTTAGAAGCTTAAAGATCGACTTGCAAGTTGCAGTCAAGTGGGAAATAAACCTGGAGATTTGATTCATTTGTCAGAGGAAGCCTCTTACTTGCTTTTCAGTTCTTGGTGCATGCATCTCTTAAGTTGACCTAACCTTATCTGGATCAACCTGGATACCCCTCTGGCTAACAATGAAGCCTAACAACTTTCTAGAACAGACACTAAAAGTACACTTATTTGGATTCAAGCGGAGATAATAGTTCCTCAAACGCTAAAACAACTTCAACAAGTCTTCCAAATGACCTTCTTTAGTATGAGATTTAGCGATCATATCATCAACATATACCTCGATCTCTTTATGAATTAGATCATGGAATAGGGTTGTCATATCCCTTTGGTACATTGCACCAGTGTTCTTTAACCTAAAGGGCATCACTCTGTAATACAATGTTCCACAGGGTGTGATAAACATTGTTTTTTCCATGTCCTCAAGAGCTATCTTAATTTGATTATATCCGTAAAATCCATCCATGAAGGAGAAAACTTTGAATTTTGTTGTGCTATCTACCAACATATCAATATGTGGCAGAGGGAAATCATATTTCAGACTAGCCTTGTTTAAGTCTTTGTAATCAACTCACATGCGACATATTTATTTGAAACAAAAACACTATTGGCAACCCATTTAAGATAAAATGACGTCACAAGGAAACTGACATCTATCTTCTTTAACACTTCTTCTTTAATCTTGACTTCCATGTCAGGGTGATTTCTTTTCAATTTCTTCTTGATAGGCGGGAATTTTGGCTTTAACAACAAATGATGCTCTACAGTATCAATAAATCAGTCATGTCTTGATAGGACCAAGCGAAGATATCCCCATACTCTTTCAATAAATCAATCAACTTGCTCTTTACATCTGGATGAAGTAGTGCCCCAATCTTGACCTCTTTCTGATCTTCTCCAGTACCCAAATTAATCGTCTCTAATGATTCTTTGTACGACTGGATGGTATTCTCCTCGCGCTTAAGAAACCGAGAAACCTCTTCTGAGATTTCAATCATTTCCTCTTCTTCAGCTTCATAAACATGATATTCAAAGTTGGGAGAGGGTATAGGGTCATTGTTTTCAATGTTTTTTAAAATTAATTTGCACATATGATTATGCTTGATTTTAGAAAAAGATAAATGAAACAAGGGATTATGCATATTTATTTATAGTTATTATTTAATTAAAATGGTTTTTTCTGACTATCGTTTTCCAAGAAAAATCAAAAAATAAAAACACAATTGGATAACAAAAATGACTTTTATTAATGATCTTAAAATTCAAAACAAAAGACAAGCCCCAACAACATCACTTTCATCTTGGGAAGAGTGAAAGGATTTTGAAAAAATAAAAAGGCAAATTACTTCGAAATATGAATGCAACTGGGAACATCTACAGAGATCCAATTCTGAAACTCTCACTCTATGTGTCACAAAATTTAGCATTTCCTGCTCTGGCTCATCTTCAATAGTTGCGTCGACTTTTGGAGGAGTAGGATGGATGTAACCCTCATCGTGGAAGATGTCTTGATATGGATGAAAAGCAAACTTTAGCTTCACCACTTCATTCTTACTCTTCAGCATGGAAAAACCCAGACCAATCTTGTTTTTATTTTCAGGCAGATCAATAACCTGACCCCATACACTACTAGGAACTTTTTGAACCACATGTTGTGCATCTTTGAACGAGGTAATAAAATCTTCACTCTTCTTTATATTATCAATGGACAAAGCTTGGAACTGATTTCCAACAACTTCATCGACCTCAACATAGATAAAAGAATATAAGTGTGATACCAACATAGCATGTTCACCATTGGTAATTACTACCTTGCCTTCTTTAACAAACTATAGTTTATGATCCAGAGTAGTGGTAACGGCTCTGACTTCATGGATCCAAGGTCGACCCAATAAAAAACTATAAGCTGGAAAGATATCCATAACATGAAAAGTGATTTGGAACATGTGGCCCCACTCGCATAGGAAAATCTATCTATCCAATAACAGATTTTCAGAATCTATCGAAAGCTTTCACTACGATACCACTGTAACATATGTGAGTCCCCCGATAAGTGATTTTTATAGAGTGCAATTCAGCATAACATTCAGAGCAGAACCATTATCAATTAAGACATTAGACAAGGCATCATCCTTGTAGTTCATAGAAATGTGCAGCGCCAAGTTGTGATTTCTGCCCTCATATGGCAATTTATCATCACAAAAGTTGAGATTGTTGCAAGCAGTAATGTTTCCCACCATGCTAGTAAACTTGTTAATCGTCACATACTATTCAATAAAATCTTGGTCCAAGACCCTCATAAGAGATTCTCGTTGAGCAACAGAATTCATTAGCAAAGCCAGAATAGAGATTTTTGATGGAGTTTGTAATAACTTATCAATAATTTTATAGTCGCTCATTTTATGATCTTCAACAAATCATCAACATCCTTTTCCAAAGTAGTACCACTAGCATACCCTTCTACCTTCGTGGGCTCAACACTAGCCTCAACAGCCTTTTTACCAAAATCAACAACATTTTGAAAAGTTAGAGAAAATACACGACCACTCCGGGTCACACGACTTACTTCAACAATATTTTCAACATATGACAAATGATGAATTGACACTTTCTTTCCATCTTCCAACATAGTTGCCCGATACTTGTAGGGAACAACCTTATCAGATTCATATGGAACATAACCGGGTAAACAAATAACCATGGGAGTTATAGCTGGATTACATTGGTAAGCTATCTCTACACGTTCTAGAATATCAAAGTGTGGTACGATGACATTCACCTCAGCCTCTTCAGCATACTCATGAGAATGGGATTCAATAATATTAACCTCATCATACTCAGCTCTTGGTCGAATGATATGGATAAGACCTTGATTCATCATCTCTTGAATATCTTTTCTTACTTTATCACACCCACAAGGGTCTTCAATATAGATCCTACAAGCTGAATGATCATGCATATAATAATAAAATTCATAGAGATTAGAATGCATTTGTACCAAATTACCTCTCACCAAGTTTACATAAAAAATTATGAAATCTCCGGGACAACCATAAACCATATCCATAACATTTCCTCCTTCGTGTCTGGGTAACTGATTCTCTTGCAAATTTGGTCCCATATTCTTAAAAGACAGGACACTAGATCTAACCAACTTCTGAACTTCAACTTTTATCGAATAACAATTTTCAATACTATGCAAGGGGCTCCCCGATGAAAGGCACAATTTATACCGACTTTATAATAACAAGGCAGATTTGCAGGTATGGCAGGAGGAGATCTATTTTGTACTAGGTTCTTTTGAATTAGGGATGGTGTGATACAGTGGCAGAACCGACTGTTAATACTGGTTTGCATTTTGTGTTTTTTTGTTCGCAAAATGTCGCGGTAAGCAAGAGTCGCCACCAACTTTTATTTCATCCAATCATAGAAAAGGAAAAAGAACAGAAAAAACCTTTTTCGAGATGTTTCTGAGTACGGGGGTAGATTATAGAAAGGGAAGGTGTTAGCACCCTTTCTATCCGTAGTTATCTACGGGCTCTTAGGTACTTGCTCATTTTTCAAAATTGCTTGTGTGCGTTTGTTTTAAAAAGTTTTGTTTTACTTCGTTTTAACCCTTGTTTCTATCCTCAAGAGTGTTACGAAATGTTTTGAAAACTTTAGTTTGAAAAGTTTGTTTGAAAGTGTACAGTGTAAAAGATTTGTTGTTTTGAGCAAGTACCTAACAGTTATCTACCTACTCGAAAAAAGACGTTCTTTTCCTCCTATCCTTTAGACCGTTTTATCCTACTATTAGTGAGTAGGTAACCCTAATCGTTGGATGTTTGAGGGACTATCGAAAGGGACGTAATGGTCATTGAAGGCAACATGTAAGGATACCTTAGCATTTCGAAGGGACCATCATCATATATTCGTAGGCAACATCGAGGGACAAGATCATTTCTCATTGGCAACTCGAGGGACGTTAAGGGACTATGATCTTTATGATGAATTTTAGATTGAGGGTCTTTTGCTAAGATATCCCTACGTTCGAGGGACATGACCATTGTTTTCCGAGGCAACCAAGTGAGGCAAACCCTAGGAGTGAGCATGTGCATGTGTTTGATTTCAGTTATTTAATCTTTGCACATTAGGTGATCTACCGTTTTAATTTTCCAGACATTCTTGCCATACAATCCTATTAGCCATACATCTAGACAGTTAAAGATTGCGGAAATTAAAAGCGGAAAAGTAAATCTAATTATTACAAAGCTTCGGGGAATGGGGATTACATAACCAAAACTTGGGGAGAAATTAAACAGTAAATAAAACCCTAGTTTAAAAGACTATTACAACCTCAGAGCAATTACATAATTAGAGAAAAAATGCGAGAAAAGATAAATCTACGCTATTACATTGATAATGCGATCTATACAGTTTTTTTTCTAGAAATTAAAATGTAAAAGAATAAATAAAAAGAAATTAAGGAAAAATTAAAACCTAAAATTCTAAGTAAATGTTTTTGGTGTTTTTTGTAGAAAATAATTTTAAGTTAATTAAAATACCTAATTCTCTCTAATTTTAATAAAAAAAAGTTAATTAACTTAATTTGTTAATAAATGAAAAAAAAAACCAAAAATTTAGTTACTAACTAAAACAAAAACCTAATCCTAATTTGTTACAAAAAATATTAATTAAAGGGTTAATTACAAAGAAAACCTAAAACCTAATTAATTTTAATTAAAAAATGTTAATTTTGAAAAAAAGGTTGATTAAAAAACCTAAAACCTAATTAATTTTAATTAAAAAATGTTTATTTTGAAAAAAAAAGGTTAATAAGAAAAAAATCTAAAACCTAAAACGTAACTAATTTTAATTAAAAAAAGTTAGTTTTGAAAAAAAAGATTTATGTGTAATGACTAATAAGAAAGAATTAAGTTTGCCAAAAAATAGATAGGGGAAGAAACATCAATGAAAAATAGGGTTAGAAAATAAAGATAATGCAAATGTCATGGGTGGTTGTTGAACCAAAAATTAATTTAAAACCTAAAATTAAATTAAAAAAAAGACCTAAAATTAATTATTCGAGTTTAGAAGAAAAAAATCAAAGGTTTGTGAAAAATGTTAAGTTTTATGAAAAAAAATTTAAACAGAAAGAATAAAAATAAGTAAAAGGATAAATAGAAAGGAAGAAAACCAGAACCAATAGGAGTGGTTGTTAAACCCACGCCCTTAACCTTCTCAGGATGTCTGCCTCGCCATGTATTGGTTGTTGTTCTATTTTGGTCATCCGCTTCTGTTTTGCCATCAGCGTTTTGTAATAATCTTGCATGGGATCTCTTACTGGAGAAGTAGTGAGATGAATGCTTCTATGCCCTTTTGATCATGGAGATCAAACCAGCCTTACCCTTACTGGAGAAGTAGTGAGATGTGGGTTTGTAATAAGGATTTAAAGGTTTTAGGGTTCTTGAAAGAATTTGATATTCTGACAGGTTTGTGGCAAAAGTTTTTTTTTCTCGTTTGTGTGAAAAGAATAAGATTATATAATAGAAATTAGAGAAAAAAATGGACTTTGAATGTGCAATTGGGCCTCCAATAACTACAAACAATAGTGCAGATTTTTATTCACTTGAGTCCGTCACGTTCCACGCTAAATCGCAGGGGCTTAAATGCAATTTTTGAAGTTGAAATTTGAAAACAAAATGTAGCCGACATCGAGAAATAACCCCTGTCCAAAAATGGGCTCAATAGGATAAACGGTGAATTAGTTATGAATTTTTGAAGTTTCAGCTCATACACACTTATTTTGGGCTCCAGTGTCAACTATAACACGTTCTTCAATAAAAACTAGTATTGATCGGAGCATAATTCGGTCTCGACTTTGGAAGAAAAGTTTTAGATCTCTGAGCCAGTGACCTTGTGTGAAAAGATGGGCCCGATCCGATAAAAATTGACCGAGTTATGAATTTTCGAATTTTCGACCCAAATGAAATAATATTCAACATTCAGGATTTTCGACGCGTCACACGCATTATGAGCAAAAAACGAAGGCCTTTTGGATACCTTTCGAACTCAATACCTCCTGTGAAAACTTAGCCAACTCAATTTTTGAAATTTTGGCGCCGTAACCAGCTCGATACGATGAAAATCGACAAGGTTATGATTTTCTGAACATGACGCAAATAAACTTCTTTCACAAATTTTCTATAGGAAAATACTTGATCAATCCGCATTTTTGAAGACCTTCTGATTGAAATTGGCTTCCAGCCGTGAGAGTTGAAAACATAGATAACGGCAAGACGGAATTTTGGCCACCGGAACGGGTTCAAAACAAGCTACGATCTTCAAGTTATAAATTTTTTAGCGCGTAAAAACTGCACTTTCAGCACACTTTTTCACCACATTTCTTCGAGAAAACTCACACATTCGGAGACCTTCTTTAAAGAATTGACTCTTGAGTCGAACCTGAATTTAAGAATACGTTATCAGAGATATCTTGGCGAAAGAACACCTGAATATAACGCGCCGGGTTGGACTTGTGAATCTTTGAACCCCAAATCGTTGCAAAACGGCGAACCGATCTTCAGCATGGAAAATACTCTGAGAATATCCATTGACAAAATAAACGTCACTTGTAACCTGAAGAAGCTTGATAAGTATACCTTTATTCCATAAACATAAAACCAATAATATGCGTGTATGAAAAGAGGGCAAATTTTGGGGTACAACAGATGAAAACAATCCAGTATAGCTCATTGGGATAGGATCAAAAGTATTTCTTTTTTGATTTTGCCCTTGGTTGTTTTGCTGATAGGGTTGTTCATGTGTTCTCTGAGGAGGGTGGTAAGCAACAACTGTTGGATTCACACTAAAAACTAAGGTCATTGAGGCAACATGTTCTAGACATTGGTGATATCTTCTAGGGTGCCTACCCTCTTTTTCTCGAGTAATGGTGTTAGCATCCCCTTCCTTCTTTCTGGAGAATCCATATGAATGCTTCTTAGTGGACCCGTTGGAACTTTCATCCCTCAACTAACGTTTTTCCCTAACAACTTCTTCCAATCGGGCACTCATACTAACCATTTCAGTAAAGTCGCTTGGTGCACTTACCACCATCTTTTCATAATAAAACAGCCCAAGAGTCTTCAAGAAAACTTTAGTCATCTCTTTTTCTTCCATTGGGGGTACAACTTGAGCAGCCACTTCGCGTCAATGTTGTGCATACTCTTTGAATGATTCTTTGTCTTTTTGAGTCATGGCTCTCAGTTGGTCGCGATCAGGTGCCTGTAGCGGTAGAAATGTTGAGACTAAGCAATCATATTGACTTGACTTGCACATATGAAAATAAAAATCATCACCGCGCTTTATTGTTTCCAAAGGAATGGGAAAAGAGTGAATAACCCAAAAGAGAGGGGAAAGATTCTAGGTAAGGGGGTTGGTTATGCAAAGGGAAGGTATTAACATCCTAAACATCTATGGTACTCCACAGGAACCTCTTTGTAAAATCTGTATGTTTTGGCTATAAAATGTTGTATAAAAATAAATTGTGGGGATGAGAAAAGAAATATATTTTTTATGATTTTTGCACTTGCCGCGGATGCGAACCTTTAGTGCCTATGTACCACCTTCCGTGCAATAGGGGACCAGGGTACACATAGTTCCTCTTTAAAAGTTTAAAAAAAAAGTGTGTTGGTTTATTTTAAGAGACAAGACATCATTGTCATTGTCCGTGTGGAAAACATACTTACTACCTGTAAGTGTTTGTTTGTTGGCATTTTTTTTGGTAAAACCAGATTTGCGAATGTCATGACTTATGTCATAACATTCTGGGATAAAGGTACTTTCTGCAGAAAAGAATGCTCTACAGGAACTACTCAGTATGAGTGATTATCATGATCATTAAGCTATGATCATATATATTGAATTCTACCAAAATCAGTGAGCAAGATACATGATATCATAACCAATGTTAAGACATCCTGTACTGATCAAGTTGTTGTGCAGATTTATTATTCCTGAGATTTTTCAGGAAACTGGTGTGCTGCTCTGAGTTGAAGAATTATTGTCCAGATCAGCTGCTCATGTGGACATTTGGTTAACCTTGCTTAACCCTAATTTGTTATGAAAAAGCCCTAGACCAAGTCTTTAGGTTAACTTTAGTTAACCCTAGCTATTTTCATGGAAGCCCTAGATGAGGAATAGTCTGCTTATATATTTCTCACGAAGCCTAATGGACTACAACACTTTTGACAGAAGATCAATAAGGCATTGTATAGTTGTAACTACTGTGAGCCAAGGAATTATCGGTTTGATAAGTGACTTGGAGTAGGATTTGGTTGTAAGGGTTGTTTATCACTCAAAGCTTTGAAGCACGAGTGTTTGTTTCTCTTGATTAAAGCTTTGAAGCAAAATCAAGTTAGGGTTGTTTATCACTCAAAGCTTTGAAGCACGGGTGATTGTGTCTCTTGATTAAAGCTTTGAAGCAAAATCAAGTGTGTGTATTGAATAATGTCTTCATAATCTCATTAATCAATAGTTTAGTATCACTGCTGTGATTGAGGGGGAGTGAGTAGGAACTCAGGTTTAAGTTGAACTTAGATTGAAGTTGCATTGGGTAGGTCTTAAGTGAAGGAGATAAACTGGTTGGTTTATTCCTAAATTAATATCTCTTATAGTGAATTTCCTCCCTGGCTTGGTAGCCCCCAGAGTAGGTGTTGTTACACACTGAACGGAGTTAACAATTGATTGTGTTCTTTACTGTTTTTAAATTACTATTTTGAAGTGTGTACAAGTTTATCAGATACGGTGTCATAACATTCACTGTGACATTAAGTATCTGTTACCAGAATTTCAATTGGCATCAGAGCAGGCACCCTGCCTGTCTTTCTGAGTGAGATCTAGGGATATTATTTTTTGGCGCTATGGACAAGGAAGGAGGATTTGGGAACAGACCACCTATTCTGGATGGATCAAATTATGACTACTGGAAACCTCGTATGATTGCCTTCTTGAAGTCACTGGACAAAAAGGCTTAGAGAGCTGCTGACAAAGGATGGAACCATCCCACCGTAACTGGGAAAGATGGGACGACCAGTCTGAAACCTGAGGAAGAATGGAGCAAAGAAGAAGATGAGTTAGCCCTGGGTAACTCCAAAGCATTAAATGCCTTGTTCAATGGAATTGATAGAAACATATTCAGACTAGTACATCAATGTGAACTGGCCAAGGATGTTTGGGACACTCTCAAAACCACCCATGAGGGTACATCCAAAGTAAAAATGTCAAGACTTCAGATGCTCACTACCAAATTTGAGAACCTAAGGATGATGGAAGATGAGACCATTCATGAGTTTCACATGAACATCTTGGAAATTGCCAACACCTCAGGAGAATTGGGAGAAAAGATGTCAGAAGAAAAGCTGGTGAGAAAGATTCTCAGATCCTTACCTAAAAGGTTTGCAATGAAGGTGACTGCTATAGAGGAAGCTCAGGATATCTGCAACTTGAAGGTTGATGAACTTATTGGGTCACTTCAGACTTTTGAGATGGGGATCAATGACAATGTTGACAAGAAAAACAAGAGCATAACCCTTGTATCCAATACTGAAGATGAAAGCAAGGAGGGTGATGAAGATAATATTTCAGAAGCTATAGCTATGCTTGGAAGGCAGTTCAACAAACTCATCAAGAGAATGGACCCAAAGTCAAGGTCAAATGTCAAGAACATTCCCTCTGACATTAGCAGATCCTATGACTCCAGCAGAAGACCTAAGTCTGGAGAAAAGGGAAATAAAAGCAGAGGAATCCAATGCCATGGATGTGAAGGATATGGGCACATTCGAGCTGAATGTCCTACCTTTCTTAAGAAACAAAATAAAGGAATGTCTGTTACTTGGTCTAATTGTGACTCAGAAAGTAAATCTGAAGAAGAATCTGCTAAACTAGTTACTGCACTAGCTGGTATTTGTAACTGATAGTGACTCTAGTGATGAGGAAGTGACATTTGAAGAACTTGCTGACTCTTACAAGAAGCTATGTATCAGAAGTGCTAAAGTCTGTCAGCAAAATGAGAAACAGAAAAAACTCATAGTAAAGTTGGAGGCTGAGAAGAAGGCAGACACTGATACTATAAGCCATCTCGAAGGTGAAGTTCAAATGCTGAACTCAAAACTTGATCAGATGACCAAGTCTGTCAAGATGCTGACAAATGGAACTGACAAGTTGGAAGAAATCCTTCAGGCTGGACAAAATGTAGGAAACATGTCTGGTCTAGGATTTGTGGCTGCAAAGAAATCTGCTGTTGACAAGAAGAAGATCAGGCCTGATAAACAAATGTCAAAGCAGATGTCACAACATAGCACTCAACATCGAGAACAGAGAAATATGAAGAAAAAGTATCAAAGATGGAGATGTCATCATTGTGAAAGGTTTGGTCACATAAAGCCATTCTGCTTCAGATTATATGGATATCCTAATCAGACCCCAGATGTCAAACCTAAGTCTAACAAGGCACCATATACTCAACAGTGGAAGAAAAAGTCTGCAGCCCTGATAGCTCACACCTCCCTTAGAGTTTCTGCCAAGGAAGACTGGTACTTTGACAGTGGATGCTCTAAACACATGACTGGAATCAAGAATATTCTGAATAATGTTAAACCTCATACTACTAGTTATGTCACTTTTGGAGATGGTGCTAGAGGAGAAATCAAAGGAGTTGGAAACTTGGACTGCCCTGGAGTTCCAAACCTAAATGAAGTGTTGCTGGTAAATGGCTTGACTGCTAATCTCATAAGTATCAGTCAATTATGTGATCTAGGATTCAAGGTCAACTTCACCAAGTCTGAATGTCTTGTAACTAATGAAAAACAAGAAGTTGTAATGAGAAGAGTCAGATCAAAAGACAACTGTTACTTATGGGAGTCCGAGAACACTAATTACTCTTCTGTATGCTTTATAGCCAAAGAAGAAAAGGAAGTGAAACTGTGGCACCAAAAATTTGGTCATTTACATCTAAGAGGGATGAAAAAGATCATATCCATGGAGGCAGTCAGAGGGATTCCAAGGCTTCAGATTGATGAAGGGAGAGTCTGTGGTGAATGTCAGGTTGGAAAGCAAACTAGAATGTCACATCCAAAGACAAGACATCTGACACCTCTAAGGTGCTAGAACTTCTACATATGGATCTGATGGGTCCAATGCAAGTGGAAAGTCTTGGTGGAAAGAGATATGCATATGTTGTTGTGGATGATTTTTCCAGATTCACCTGGATAAACTTCATTAGGGAAAAGTCTGATGTATTTGATGTATTTAAGGAACTGTGCAAAAGAATTCAAAGAGAAAAAGAAGGATGCATTGTCAGAATCATAAGTGATCATGGTAAGGAATTTGAAAACAATAAGTTTGATGAGTTCTGTTCCTCAGAAGGAATCTGTGATCGGTGGTGTTGTACCCCAAAATTTGCCCTCCCATATTTCTCAAAAAAAAATTTCAAGAAAAATTCACAAGTCCAACCTGACGCGTCATATTCAGGTATTCTTTCGCCAAGATATCTCTGATAACGTATTCTCAAATTCAGGTTCGGCTCAAGAGTCAATTCTTTAAAGAAGGTATCCGAATGTGTGAGTTTTCTTGAAGAAATATAGTGAAAAAATGTGCTGAAAGTGCAGTTTTTACGCGCTAAAAAATTCATAACTTGAAGATCGTGACTCGTTTTGAACCCGTTCTGGTGGCCAAAATTCCGTCTTGACATTATCTACGTTTTCATCTCTCACGGCTGGAAGCCAATTTCGATCAGAAGGTCTTCAAAAATGTGGATTTATCAAGTATTTTCGTGCAGAAATTTGTGACAGAAGTTTATTTGCGTCATGTTCAAAAAATCATAACTTGGTCGATTTTCATCGTATCGAGCTGGTTCCGGTGCCAAAATTTCACAAATTGAGTTGGCTACATTTTCACAGAAGGTATTGAGTTCAAACGGTATTCAAAAGGCCTTCGTTTTTTGCTCAGAGTGCGTGACACGCTGAAAATCCTGAATGCTGAATATTATTTCATCTGGGCCGAAACTTCGAAAATTCATAACTCGGTCAATTTTTATCGGATTGGGCTCATATTTTTACACAAGGTCCCTGACTCGTAGATCTACTACTTTGCATCAAAAGTCGAGACCGGATTATGCACCGATCAATACCAGTTTTTTATTGAAGAACGTGTCAGAGTCGACACTGGAGCCCAAAATAAGTTTGTCTGAGCTGAAACTTCAAAAATTCATAACTAATTCACCGTTTATCCGATTGAGTCGATTTTCGGACAGGAGTTAGTTCTCGATGTCGGCTACATTTTGTTTTCACATTTCAACTTCAAAAAATGCACTTAAGTCCCTGCGATTTAGCCTGGAAAGTGACGAATTCAAGTGAATATTGGAGGCCCAATTGCACATTCAAAGCCCATTTTCTTTACCCTAATTTCCACTATATAATCACCTTCTTGTCACACAAACCGGAGGGGAGGAAAAAAGAAAAAAAGAGGGAAGAAAAAAAGAGAGAAAAAACCTTGCCACAACACTGTTGGAATATCAAGCTCTTTCAAGAACCCTAAAACCTTGAAATCCTTATTACAAATCCCTCTCTCACTACAAACAAAGCCATCTCAGTTATTACTTCTTCAGTAAGGGTAAGGCTGACTTGATCTCCATGATCCAAAGGGTATAAAAGCATTCATGTCACTACTTTTCCAGTAAGGGTAAGGTTGATTTGATCTCCATGATCAAAAGGGTATAATTATTCATACATGCCATATTGTGCCTAAACATTAAATTTCTTCATATATTGGCTTTATTTGCATTTTATGATTTTATTTGATGTGTTTGTGAGATTCAACACTGCAGATTTAGACAGGATCCCAGGCAGGTTCATTAAGGAACGTTGAGGCCAAAAGCCAAATGGCCAAAAGCCAAAAGCCAAATGGCCAAAGTAGAACAACTTATGCATGAAACTCAATCCAATGGCCAAAGAATGCAGACCACGGTACTCAGGAGTCAATACTTCAAAAAACCTCCCCTTGGGCCAGACACCCCCTATGGTTTGCTCAATTTTTAATTTTTATTTGTTTTTCCTTTTTATTCTTTTAATTGTTTTTTAATTGTTTTCTTTTAATTCCATAAAATAATTTTCATAATAAATATAAAATACAGAAAAATCAAAAAAATGTTTATTTTATTAATATTAATTTTACTATTATTATTTTTGTAAATAAACTTTAAACAATTAATTAGATTAATTTAGGTTTCAAAACTTTAATATTTTTCTTAATAAATTAAATATGTAGAAATTAGGGTTTTTAACTTTTTCATCATTTTTTTTAATAAATAATTTTCTCATCATTATTATTATTATTAACTACTAATTTATTTTGTAAATAAACATGTACATAAATTCTTTAGTAAATTAAGTTAAACTTTAACATTTTTCTCAAATAATTAAAAATAACTTAGAATTAGGGTTTCTTTTAATTTTAATTTTAATTTTCTTATTTCATAAATACAAAAAAAACCTAAAAAACACTTCTTTTATTTCAATAAATAATTAATTAATTTTTAATTTCATTTAATTTCTTTAAAGGGTCCAACGCCCTCGAACGTTCTATTTTTATTTCTTTCGCACATTTATTTTCTTTCAAATATTATGTAATTGCTCAAGCCATGTAACTCGGACATTTTATATTTCCCGCATTTTATTTCTTTATTTTATGTCAAATCGGGTCCTGGTTTAATTTGGCGATGTGGACCCGCGCCTTTGTAATAGTTTAGGAATTTTATCTTTCCGCACTTTTTAACTGTTAAATAAATGCATGCAAGAATGAATGACAAAAATAAAAACAAAACGTTAGATCACCAATAACCTGACAAGACAAAAATAAATGATTCTGACACACAAATCACACACCACCCCTAGGGTACGCCTCACTGTTGCCTTGCCTCGAAAGGTGATCGTCGAGTAGAGGATGTTTTAGTAAGTCCTCATGATCCGGGAACCTGGCATGAGGGTAGCTTCTAAGGTGTCTTCCCATTGCTCTGGTGATCACCATGTCTCGAACCTCGAATTGACCCGAACACCTCCAACGGTGGTGCTACCTACCTCTCAATGGTGGGATGGCACTACTTTAAAGGATATTTACACAGACGAATTCCTTAGGGTAGGTAGACGACTCTAGATACTTGCTCTAATTTCAAAATAAATCAAAAATACTTTTCACACCGACACCTTTTCAAAAAGCTTTCGAAAGCAATTTTTCAAACACTCTTGAGGACTGATACAAGAGTCGAACTGGAATTTTCAAAGAAACTTTTTAAAACCCACAGTTGAAAAGCAAACAAACCATTTTTGAAAACACAAATGAGCAAGTACCTAAGAGCCCATGGATAACCATGGATAGAAAGGGTGCTAACACCTTCCCTTTCTATAACCTACCTCCCGAACCGAGAGCAATCTCTTTAAGGAATTTTTCTGTGCTTTTGTCCTTTCCATTTGGAGAAAATAAAAGACGGTGGCGACTCTTGCTTCCGCGACATTTCGCGAAACCAGCTTTAAACAGTCAGTTCCAGATCCACCGATCACAGAACTGGCGACTCTGCTGGGGAATATTTTAAAGTGAGGTGTACCTTAGGACTAAGATCACTTGTGTTTTCAATTGTTGTGCTTGGTTGCTTTATTATTGTGGGACTGTCTCGGGAGTTCTATAGATCCTAACCCGGATCTGGGGATACCTTCTTAGAAAGTAGCAACAAGGCTGTGAGGGAACTGTGCGGGGTATACCGACATGGTTGAAACAGTCTGCTACGTTGATGTGGCACTTTGGTGTGTACCGGTAACCCTTGAGTTCAGTCAAGGAGAGTACGGGGCCTCTGCGTGGTGTCGTGAAGCATCAACAGACCTTAGGAACCTTAATTGAACTATCTTGGCCTCTTTAGGGTAGTGAGATAACTGACTTTGGTGCAGTCTGAGGTTGGTTGATACTCGATACTACACTCAATTGAGGGTTGCTTTCCTGGAATATTTCGGTCGCCAGTTCAGTGGCTAAATCGAAACGATGAACAATGAAAGCAATCCCGTGATATTGGGACCTTTAGAACCCGGTTACTTCTAATAGGACAGGTTGAACCCACCAACTTCAAGAGGGTACTACCCAGACCTCATGCTGGCCTAAACTCTAAGGGCTTCTCTTGTGTGACTTGTGTGCCTTCGTACTTGACTACTTGCATGCTTGTTATCTGATACATGAACTACTTGCAGGTTTTGTTTTAGTCCTTAATTGGGACCCATGACAGGGCTTACTAAGTTTCTTGCAGGTTTTGTTTATAGTCCTTAATTGGGACTCATGACAGGTTTTACTTGAGTTTCTTGCAGGTTTTGGTTTGCAGTCCTTAACGAGGACTCATAACAGGGTTTATCCATATTACCCCATGCATATCATGACATCATACCATTGCATACATCCTAACCCATTTCAAGGATCTCAAGGGCTCGTGATGCAGGTCATGGTGAATCAACTGTCCAGCAAGGGGCAAAGAGGATTTATTCTCCTCTAGCCAAGGTTGTCAGGGGCTATGACCCACTTGATATGGTGAGCTTTGACTCTTGAAGAAGGTTCCCCTAACCAAGGTTGCTTGGAAACCAAAACCAGACATGATGACTAAAGTCAGGGGCTATGACCCACTGGATATGGTGAGCCTTTGACCTTGAAGAAGGACTCCCAACAACATGCAGTTCCTTCAATCAAGCTACCGGATCCAAATGCTAACAAATTTTTTTTTGTTTACCCCACGAGATCCTTGAAAACATTACATGCATGTCATACACATCATTACATAACATGTATCTTTGTTGCAGGTCACTTACCTTTCTCGCTGTTTATTTCAGCAATGACCTTCCAACCAGATAACCAGGACCTTCTTGCTCAAGAAACTCGGTTCGGGGAAATCCTCCTGAATCTATCCAAGGGACAGGAGGAGCTAAAGACACTTCTCATGGAGACTTTTGTCAAGAATAGTGATGAGGATGAAAGGTTGAAACACCTACAAGCTGAGATGGACGCAATGAAAGCCCAAATGCTGGGGCAGAGGAATGCCATTCAAGGTTTAGCTCAAAGACAAGATGAGCTCCGGTTTCTCGTCAACCAACTGCTTCAGGGTAACCAACTGGGGTAAACATCTAAGGGTAAAAAGCCAGTCATCGTTCGACCATCTTTGAGACAAAGAGGCAAGGAGAAAGCTCCTCATATGGCTCCGGTATCACCAATTCAGTATCAACCTCACCAGCTTCAGCCAGACAAGCCCAAAAGGCAATTCACCAAGCTCAACATGTCGCTGCCTCAAGCCTTACAACAACTGCTGAGGTTGAATTTGGTAACTCTAAAGGATCCGCCTAAGAATCCCAACAGGACACCTTCAAGGTATAACCCCAACGCTCACTGCACTTATCATTCTGACAGCCCGGGGCATGCTACAGAGGATTGTTGGGCTTTGAAGAATAAGATTCAGGACCTGATTGATGAAGGAGCACTGGAATTCACACAAGATGGTCAGGCTGAATTTTTCTACCATCCCTCCAAGGCTCACCTTTTGAAGTGACAAGCTCTGAGACTAGGAAACTTTTGTTCATTCGAATGTTCAAGTTGTGTTGTGCTTTGATTGTTCAAACATTTATTCATGTTAAACATTGTTATTCCATTAATGCATCGCATATGTCTGTTTTGAAGCAATATATTCGTATTCACTAAATGCAAATTATTTTCATATTTTTTCTGATATCAACTCTTGATCTAAAATTCTAAAGCCTCTTGAGGGAGGATGACGAAAACGATACCACAATTTACAGTATGCTTTTGAACAGACCCCGCTGATGAGGTACAGGCATTGTTTCAAATCCTAAACACTGGAGTTATAAGGATGATAATCCCTCGTCAACCCCTCTGAGCCAAAGAAGTAGGAGTTTTTCTTTGCGAAATTTAAAACCCTTAATCATGACCTGGGGCAGGATAGTCTCTCAGTTGATCCAAGTGCATAACAAATGGAACCAAAGAAGTCCTCACAAAACGAAGAAAGACAGTGATGGTTCCGAATAATCAATACAGATAGGCAGTCATTACTTCTCAAAATAAAAAAAAACCATTAAGTCAAAACCCATGAAGGAGACTTACAAAACTAGGGCATCCCGCTGACTGTAATTCCAAAAAAGGAAACAGTTCAGGCAAAAAAAGAAAGGGATAACAAAAATCAGACAAGAAAGAGGTCTTACAAACCCTCAACAAAAAGGAATGACTGCCTATTCAAAATAAGTTATCAACATCCGAATCATCACCGGAAAATCAGAGCAAAGACTCAAATAAGGTCTAACGCACGATCAGCTGAGTTTAGGATTGAAGAACGTCACGAAGAGCGGGTGGGTACAAATAATTTGAGCCTTTATCCTTTGTTTCTTAAAACCGTGAACCAGGCCACGCTATAACCCTTAAAAGTCCTAGCTGAAGCATGGGTTAGTTCGAAAGCATGTTGTTACGAAAGGTATCCTGACTCCTGAAGGCCTACGGTAAATACGGAGTTGACATCACGTTTTACAAACATTCATTTGTTTTATGAAAAAGAATGCATTTTCAAAATCTTCAAGACAGACATAAGCTTTGAATTTTTAATATAACTCTGTTTGCATATGACTTTTTGTTTGAACAGCAGAGAAATTCGCACGATGAATGCCTAATGAACAAAAGCACTCCTAACCAAAAGGCAGGCCTGATCATTGTCCATCATCTGGGGCAGTTAAGTCAAGATTCGGAGAATCTCTCAAAGGCCAAATAGCCTGGGGCAAATCTCCGCCTGAGTCACTGGGGGCACTCCAGCAACGAATCTTGCCTGATCAAACACCTTCTGGTGGTACGACAAAACACTTCTAACAGGGGCAACTCCCTGCATCCTGAGAGCATGGACATAGTCGAAAAAAGTACTACGCATAATCAAAGACCCGCTAGGTTGACACACCTAGGCAAAAATAAGGGCTTCCCGGTGAACCCAAAAGGGTTCGGGCAAAATAAGGGATGAAAATGAAATATCTGTACACCCGGCAAGTCGAAAACCTGGAAAGGCGGCTTGGGCAAAAATGGGTATCCCGATGGACTGAAAACCCGAAAGGGCGGTCCAAGCAAAAGTTAGGGATCAAAGCGTACGACTATGTCCTGTCATCTTGTCACCTGCCTACCTGAAGAAGGTTTGACTCTCAATAATTATCAGCGCCTCACAGGTCTTCCTCTCATACCTCAGAGACAGGGGCAATAAAGAGTTGTCCAAGCGATCTAATTATTCTGCCCTCCAAGGTATCAAGGTAGGTTCATGCCGAAGAACATAACCAGGCATCTTAATTCCCCAGAGAGTAAATCAGCAGTCAGTACATTCTTCTCCAAGCAGAGTTATCAAGTCTCAAGGAAATTGGGTATCCTCCAGCAGATCCCAACATTCCCCAGCAGTATACATATATTCTTAACAAGTATCCCCGGCAGTCTTGGTCTAAAGATTATTCCCCGGCGGCAGACCAACATTCAAAGGAATCGCTTCCCCAGCACATCGAAACTTCCCCAAGAGAGTCCAATCCAGTTTCCCCAGGAAAGTTGGAATTCATCTCCCCCAAGCAATAAGCTTATCCCCAGTAGATTCTGGAAGCTTATCCCTCGCAGAGCACGAACGCGTCGTCCGACTTGATTTAAAGAGTTATTTCCTTAACAGGATATAACTGGGTTATCCTCAGCCAAAAGCCACGGAAAGAGCGTCGTCGACAAAGGCTTCCTATCCCCAGCGAAGTCCATCAATACTCCAACAACAAGGGTATCCCCAGCAAATTATTATCAACACTCAGCAAAGTATCTCTCTCCCCACAGAGTATCGCTCCCCAACATGGTCGCTAGAGTATTTTTCTCCCCGCAGAATCTTCCATTCGCCAAGTTTATTCCTCAACGGAGTCATCTTCTCCTACCAGTATTCTTGCAGTTATCATCCCCAGCGGAAGTAAAAGCTTATTCTTCAAACATCAGCCCAGGAGTGACTTCCCGGCATCCGTCAAGGATTTACTTTCCTAGATGAAAAACACATACATAAACATCACATACATCATTATAGCATGCATAGACGCATCATATCATACAAATCTCATTTATGTTAAGAACATCATTGCTTGATCCATATCATGCATTGCATATGACTGACTTTTACCTTTCAGGAAAGATGCAGTTGAAATTCTCAATCATACTTCAAGACTTAGACCGATTCAGTTAATCGACTTCGAAGATTTCTTACCCAGTCCCAGGCCTTCTCTAGTCCAGCTAAATCGACTCCCAACAGATTTTTCTGATAAAGACTCAGTAGAAGTTATCCCAGGTTATATTTTCCTATTGGTTCTCTCTCCGACGGTGCATGAGATTTCCATTGAAGGTTTTTCTTTCAGATTATAATTTCCTATTGGTTCTCTCTCCGACGGTGCATGAGATTTCCATTTTAGGGTTTTCTTTAAGATTAAAATTTCCTATGGTTCCCTCTCCGACGGTGAGTGAGGTGATAATTCCTTTCCTAATGGTTCCCTCTCCGACGGTGAGTGAGGTGGTAATTCCTTTCCTTATGGTTCCCTCTCCAACGGTGAGTGAGGTGATAATTCCTTTTCAGATGGTTCCCTCTCCGACGGTGAGTGAGGCGATAATTCCTTTTCAGATGGTTCCCTCTTCGACGGTGAGTGAGGTGATAATTCCATTTTAGGTTATAATTTCTTATGGTTCCCTCTCCGACGGTGAGTGAGGTGGTAATTCCTTTTCAGATGGTTCCTTCTCCGACGGTGAGTGAGGAGATAATTCCTTTTCAGACGGTTCCCTCTCCGACGGTGAGTGAGGCGATAATTCCTTTTCAGATGGTTCCCTCTCCGACGGTGAGTGAGGTGATAATTCCATTTTAGGTTATAATTTCTTATGGTTCCCTCTCTGACGGTGAGTGAGGTGGTAATTCCTTTTCAGATGGTTCCCTCTCCGACGGTGAGTGAGGCGATAATTCCTTTTCAGACGGTTCCCTCTCCGACGGTGAGTGAGGTGATAATCTCCTATGGTTCCCTCTCCGACGGTGAGTGAGGTGGTAATTCCTTTTCAGATGGTTCCCTCTCCGACGGTGAGTGAGGTGATAATCTCCTATGGTTCCCTCTCCGACGGTGAGTGAGGCGATAATTCCTTTTCAGATGGTTCCCTCTCCGACGGTGAGTGAGGCGATAATTCCTTTTCAGATGGTTCCCTCTCCGACAGTGAGTGAGGTGATAATTCCTTTCAGATTATAATTTCCTTTGGTTCTCTTCCCGATACTGCAAAGATGGTAGTTCCCACCAAGATTTTCTCAACGAGCGTTGTTGAAGTTAAAGTCACCCAAGGTTCTCTTACCATTCACGCTAAGGTAATAACCATCCCTGGTTCATTCATCATCTTGTGAAGCTCCAGATCCAGCTCCTGTAACCAGTTAGGATACATCTATACCAACCATCTGAAAACCAGTTCCTGCAACGCGTCAGGTACTCATATTTCTTTTGCAGGTATGCAGGTTCTCACTAAGGAATCTCTTACGCGATCAACATCCAGATGGCATCTATAAGCCCATAATCCTATTCATCAACCTCTAAATGGCATCTATAAGCCCATTCCATCATCGCACTGCTACTATGTGAGCGCAAATTTCTGGGCACTCTAGTGTTCAATCATCTTCCACCCTCGGATTACGAAAGGCACGTCAGCCAATCTGCATCCTCAGGTTTAAGAAGATTGAACAGGGGCAACTGTTGTACCCCAAAATTTGCCCTCCCATATTTATCAAAAAAACATTTCAAGAAAAATTCACAAGTCCAACCTGGCGCGTCATATTCAGGTATTCTTTCGCCAAGATATCTCTGATAACGTATTCTCAAATTCAGGTTCGGCTCAAGAGTCAATTCTTTAAAGAAGGTATCCGAATGTGTGAGTTTTCTTGAAGAAATATAGTGAAAAAGTGTGCTGAAAGTGCAGTTTTTACGCGCTAAAAAATTCATAACTTGAAGATCGTGACTCGTTTTGAACCCGTTCCAGTGGCCAAAATTCCATCTTGACATTATCTACGTTTTCATCTCTCACGGCTGGAAGCCAATTTCGATCAGAAGGTCTTCAAAAATGTGGATTTATCAAGTATTTTCGTGCAGAAATTTGTGACAGAAGTTTATTTGCGTCATGTTCAAAAAATCATAACTTGGTCGATTTTCATCGTATCGAGCTGGTTCCGGTGCCAAAATTTCACAAATTGAGTTGGCTACATTTTCACAGAAGGTATTGAGTTCAAACGGTATTCAAAAGGCCTTCGTTTTTTGTTCAGAGTGCGTGACACGCTGAAAATCCTGAATGCTGAATATTATTTCATCTGGGCCGAAACTTCGAAAATTCATAACTCGGTCAATTTTTATCGGATTGGGCTCATATTTTTACACAAGGTCCCTGACTCGTAGATCTACAACTTTGCTTCAAAAGTCGAGACCGGATTATGCACCGATCAATACCAGTTTTTTATTGAAGAACGTGTCAGAGTCGACACTGGAGCCCAAAATAAGTTTGTCTGAGCTGAAACTTCAAAAATTCATAACCAATTCACCGTTTATCCGATTGAGTCGATTTTCGGACAGGAGTTAGTTCTCGATGTCGGCTACATTTTGTTTTCACATTTCAACTTCAAAAAATGCACTTAAGTCCCTGCGATTTATCCTGGAAAGTGACGAATTCAAGTTAATATTGGAGGCCCAATTGCACATTCAAAGCCCATTTTCTTTACCCTAATTTCCACTATATA
Source organism: Vicia faba (assembly GCA_948472305.1). NCBI lineage: Eukaryota > Viridiplantae > Streptophyta > Magnoliopsida > Fabales > Fabaceae > Vicia > Vicia faba. The sequence goes on from OX451737.1 coordinate 284,635,818, forward strand.
ATCACCTTCTTGTCACACAAACCGAAGGGGAGGAAAAAAGAAAAAAAGAGGGAAGAAAAAAAGAGAGAAAATACCTTGCCACAACACTGTTGGAATATTAAGCTCTTTCAAGAACCCTAAAACCTTGAAATCCTTATTACAAATCCCTCTCTCACTACAAACAAAGCCATCTCAGTTATTACTTCTTCAGTAAGGGTAAGGCTGACTTGATCTCCATGATCCAAAGGGCATAAAAGCATTCATGTCACTACTTTTCCAGTAAGGGTAAGGTTGATTTGATCTCCATGATCAAAAGGGTATAATCATTCATACATGCCATATTGTGCCTAAACATTAAATTTCTTCATATATTGGCTTTATTTGCATTTTATGATTTTATTTGATGTGTTTGTGAGATTCAACACTGCAGATTTAGACAGGATCCCAGGCAGGTTCATTAAGGAACGTTGAGGCCAAAAGCCAAATGGCCAAAAGCCAAAAGCCAAATGGCCAAAGTAGAACAACTTATGCATGAAACTCAATCCAATGGCCAAAGAATGCAGACCACGGTACTCAGGAGTCAATACTTCAAAAAACCTCCCCTTGGGCCAGACACCCCCTATGGTTTGCTCAATTTTTAATTTTTATTTGTTTTTCCTTTTTATTCTTTTAATTGTTTTTTAATTGTTTTCTTTTAATTCCATAAAATAATTTTCATAATAAATATAAAATACAGAAAAATCAAAAAAATGTTTATTTTATTAATATTAATTTTACTATTATTATTTTTGTAAATAAACTTTAAACAATTAATTAGATTAATTTAGGTTTCAAAACTTTAATATTTTTCTTAATAAATTAAATATGTAGAAATTAGGGTTTTTAACTTTTTCATCATTTTTTTTAATAAATAATTTTCTCATCATTATTATTATTATTAACTACTAATTTATTTTGTAAATAAACATGTACATAAATTCTTTAGTAAATTAAGTTAAACTTTAACATTTTTCTCAAATAATTAAAAATAACTTAGAATTAGGGTTTCTTTTAATTTTAATTTTAATTTTCTTATTTCATAAATACAAAAAAAACCTAAAAAACACTTCTTTTATTTCAATAAATAATTAATTAATTTTTAATTTCATTTAATTTCTTTAAAGGGTCCAACGCCCTCGAACGTTCTATTTTTATTTCTTTCGCACATTTATTTTCTTTCAAATATTATGTAATTGCTCAAGCCATGTAACTCGGACATTTTATATTTCCCGCATTTTATTTCTTTATTTTATGTCAAATCGGGTCCTTGTTTAATTTGGCGATGTGGACCCGCGCCTTTGTAATAGTTTAGGAATTTTATCTTTCCGCACTTTTTAACTGTTAAATAAATGCATGCAAGAATGAATGACAAAAATAAAAACAAAACGTTAGATCACCAATAACCTGACAAGACAAAAATAAATGAATCTGACACACAAATCACACACCACCCCTAGGGTACGCCTCACTGTTGCCTTGCCTCGAAAGGTGATCGTCGAGTAGAGGATGTTTTAGTAAGTCCTCATGATCCGGGAACCTGGCATGAGGGTAGCTTCTAAGGTGTCTTCCCATTGCTCTGGTGATCACCATGTCTCGAACCTCGAATTGACCCGAACACCTCCAACGGTGGTGCTACCTACCTCTCAATGGTGGGATGGCACTACTTTAAAGGATATTTACACAGACGAATTCCTTAGGGTAGGTAGACGACTCTAGATACTTGCTCTAATTTCAAAACAAATCAAAAATACTTTTCACACCGACACCTTTTCAAAAAGCTTTCGAAAGCAATTTTTCAAACACTCTTGAGGATTGATACAAGAGTCGAACTGGAATTTTCAAAGAAACTTTTTAAAACCCACAGTTGAAAAGCAAACAAACCATTTTTGAAAACACAAATGAGCAAGTACCTAAGAGCCCATGGATAACCATGGATAGAAAGAGTGCTAACACCTTCCCTTTCTATAACCTACCTCCCGAACCGAGAGCAATCTCTTTAAGGAATTTTTCTGTGCTTTTGTCCTTTCCATTTGGAGAAAATAAAAGACGGTGGCGACTCTTGCTTCCGCGACATTTCGCGAAACCAGCTTTAAACAGTCAGTTCCAGATCCACCGATCACAGGTGGAAATAGAACTGACTGTTTTGAAATGCTGGTTCGCGTTTGCGTTTCGCAAAATGTCGCGGTAAGCAAGAGTCGCCACCGTCTTTTATTTTCTCCAACAAGGAAAGGACAAAAGCACAGCAAAATTCCTTTTCGAGATGTTTCTCGGGTTCGGGAGGTAGATTATAGAAAGGGAAGGTGTTAGCACCCTTTCTATCCGTGGTTATCCACGGGCTCTTAGGTACTTGCTCACTATGTTTTCAAAAAGTTTTTGCTTTTCTTGTGTTTGTGGGTTTTGAAAAAGAGTTTTGTTTGAAAACTTTGATTTAACTCTTGTGTCTGTCCTCAAGAGTGTATGAAGTGTTGTTTGAAAACTTTTGTCAGAAAAGTGTAGGTGCGAAAAGTATTTTTGTTTTGAAAGAGCAAGTACCTGAGAACCTCTACCTACTCAAAAGAAATTAAGCTGTGCAAATATCCTTTGGACAGAGCTATCCCACTATTGAGAAGTAGGTAGCACCGTCGTTGGAGTTTCGGGTCAATTCGATTATAGGGACATGTGGTCACCAAAGCAATAGTAGGACACCTTAGCGGTAACCCTAGTGTCTTAGATTGTTTTTTATCGAGGCAACCGTTTCGAGGCAACTTTGATCTTTAGACAGGAGGACGACCTCTAAAACACCCTATACTCAATGACCACGTCGAGGCAACCAAGTGAGGCGTACCCTAAGAGTGGCATGTGCACGTGTGTCAGGTTTCAATTATGTTATCTTTGTACATGTTATGGTGAGCTACAATTGATTTTATTTTAAGGATAAGTCCTGTCATGCATAGTCTATTTAGCATACATCTAGCAGTTAATAATTGCGGAAAGCAAAGCTAAACTATTACAAGGCGTCGGGTATTTACATCGCTAAAAACAAACCCTTGAAAAGTAAATTACGGAAAATAAATAAAAGTGATAAAAAGTCCTAATTAAAGCTATTACATCCTCGGAGCAAATACATAAATATGGATAAAAAATAATCAAGAATAATATGCGTGAGGAAAAATTGAATCGGAGAGTCTTAGGGTTTTGACCCTTTTTTGAGAAAGAAAGAAATTTTTGTTATTTTGCATTTAATTAAATTAAACCTAAAACTAATTAATTAATTAAAAAGAAATATTTTTTGAGTTTTTTATGTGTTAAGGAAAATAAATATAAAAAAAATGATCAAAAGTCATCAAAACCCTAATTCTATATTAATTTTATTTATTGTGAAAATATTAAAATTAACCTAATTAAAAACTAAATTAATTATGTTAGTATTTATTTACAAAATAACTAATTAAATTTAATAAATAAAAATATTATATTTTTTTAGTTTTCTGATTTTATTATGAAAAATAGTAATTATTTAGTTAATAGTTAATTAAGAATTAAAATTAAATAAGTAAAATAAAAAAAATAATGAAAGAAAAAATAAAGAGGCAAACTCAGGGGGTTTGGGCCAGCTTTGGAGGTGCATTTGTCAATTTCCAGGCCCACTAGCATTTCAGCCACGTTGACCTTGGTGATCATCCACACGCCTGTGGACTGGGGAGCATGATAGGCCTTCAATCCTGGCCTTCAGATTTGGCCAGGAGCCACTTGGCATGCTGAGATTTGAAGCATATGGTAGACTCCCTTTGCAAGCTTTGCACAAGAACGCCTGAAGAAAAAGAACAAATAATTGTTTTGGGGGACCTGGGATTCGAACCCAGGTCCCAATGCTTATTGGACGCTTGCTCAACCACTCCACCACGCTGCTTCAATTGATATTGGAATAAAAGACAATTATTATATATGAAACAAACTAAAACGCTGTAAATAAAAAAGTAAACGTGCGTTTTTTTGAATAAGCCAATGGGACGCTAACACCTCATCATCTTCTTCGCTTGTACCTGCATATTCAGAATCAGATAGCGGGGGTTTTTAACCCCCACTATATACTGCAAGGAAAAATAGCGATTAGCACCATGGTACATATAAATATTTCGTGAGGGGTCAGTTGTGTTCGTCTTGGTCTCGTGATCTCAACCATATGTCTTACAAGACCTAATTTTGCCTGGTTCAGAAAGCCCTAATTGCAAAGCTTAAGAACCCTAGAAATTGATCATGGCATCTTTTGATTCAGGGCGTTATAACTCAATTAAATCATACCATTAGCTTCGTATGGTTCCTAGCAATGCAAAACAATCAAGAAAACATGTTAAATATGCATGAATTAAGCAATACGATTTTGGATAAAAGCTGCAAACCGTGATTCTGTCTAGGACGATTCTTTGAGCTTTAAGGCCTGAATTTGATTGCAACACGTCCCTGGGATCTCCTGCAATGTATTTGAATGGTTAAAATGCCTTGAATTAGCCTAGGTTGCAAAAATCAGTTTTTACTTTTCTTGAAAATTCTTGAAATTGTATGGGGTCTTTCTACAGCTTTTTTCACGTCCCCTAGGTCAGGTTAGCTTGCATACATATAAAGGAAACAAATTAGGTCAAAAAATTGGATCCAATCCATGTGCATTCAAGTTTAAATCTTTGATTGGAAATCAAATATTTTTGATTTTTCATGATTGGAAAATGTTGCCAATTTTGGAGATTTTTGTATCTTTGACTTGTGCACGAATTTGCCAGCATATCTTGACCATATTTGCTTCACAAAAAGATTGAAAAATCAAATCTTGCATTTTCCTACAATTTAAATTAATTAAATGAATTAATATTAATTAAAAATCCAATTAATCAATAAAAATAAGAAAATAAATTCAATTAAGCTTGATGGGTCGTGCATAGGTCATGGGTGAAGTTTCAAGAAGAGATTTGAGGCCCATTAGCAAAAATAAGGTGTTTTGAGCAAGGTTGACTTTTGCAAATTCATGAAAATTTCCCAACTTCTCCAATGCACAACTTGCTCAATTTTGATCATATGACCATGTTCTTGGACATTTTGGAAAGCTCTTGAAGACCTCTAACCAATGCCTTTGGTCCCATGTCATTTGGATTTACCAATCTCAAGTTATGGCCTTTGACTCAAAGTGTACTTTTGTTGACTTTTGAATTTGACCTATAATGTAAAAATTGGTAACTTATTGTGAGAGCATTTATTGAACTTGGAGTGTGAAGATGGATTGTAGGAAATTACATCCCCTTCAAAATGAGCATTGGATGGAATTTTTCTGAAAAACCATGAAAAAGTTATGCCCTGGTCAAGATACAGTTGACTTTTCTGCTGTCCAAAAATAATAACTTTTTGCATCTTGATGATTTTTGAGCCATTCTTGTGGAATCATGATCAAGACTTGATCAAATGATGATTGTGGACTGAAAATGAGATGTTGACCAAAAATTCTGACTTTTGACTGCAAAATGACCATTTTGCCCTTGCAGTTGACTGTATATCAAATGAGGCTTTTGACTGTGCAAGTTGACACTGTGAGTCTTGAAACTTGGTATGTAGGTGCTTGAGAATGTATATAGGCCTTTGAGACTTGATTGGACCATTGAAAACCCCAAATTCCTTGAAAGAACCAAAACCCAAATTTCAGCTGGCTTAAGAGGTGGTTTGACTGTACAACCCTTGAACAATTTGAGCAATTTGAGGACCATTCTTGACAAATCTTGAGAAATATGGGAGGGCAAATTTTGGGGTACAACAGAATCAATCATGAGTTCTCTTCACCCATAACTCCTCAACAAAATGGAGTTGTGGAAAGAAAAAACAGGACTATACAGGAATCTGCCAGAGCAATGATACATGCCAAAAGACTTCCTATTCATTTTTGGGCTGAAGCTATGAATACAACCTGTTATGTCCATAACAGGGTCACCTTGAGAAAGGGAACATCATCCACCATTTATGAACTATGGAAAGGAAGAAATCCTATAGTGAAGTACTTCCATGTCTTTGGAAGCAAATGCTATATTCTGACAGACCGTGAACAGAGGAGAAAGATGGACCCTAAAAGTGATGAAGGAATATTCCTAGGATACTCTACCAACAGCAGAGCATATAGGGTATTCAATTCCAGGACCAAAGTTATGATGGAATCTATAAATGTCATAGTTGATGATCACCATGAGGAAACAAATGTTCCATATGATGTTGAGACATTCTTTGAGACTTCAACTCAAGTGACTAAAAAGGATGATGTACCTAAAACTACTCCATCAGAGTCTGAATCAAAGGAAGTTAACAAAGATCCTTCCATCAGAATTCAGAAAGATCATCCTAAGGAACTTATCATAGGAGACCCTAACAGTGGAGTCATTACAAGATCTAGAGAAATCATCACAAACTCTTGCTTTGTATCTAAGATTGAACCAAAAAATGTTAAAGAGGCTTTGAATGATGAATACTGGATTGGAGAAATGCAAGATGAATTGAACCAATTCAAGCAACATGAAGTATGGGAGTTAGTTCCTAGACCAGAAGGAACAAACATCATTGGCACAAAGTGGATCTACAAGAACAAATCAGATGCTGAAGGAGTTGTCACCAGGAATAAGGCAAGACTTGTTGCTCAAGGATACACTCAAGTTAAAGGGGTTGATTCTGATGAGACTTTTGCTCCTGTAGCCAGACTGGAATCAATCAGACTTCTATTGGGAGTTGCTTGTCTTCTTAAGTTCAAGCTATTTCAGATGGATGTGAAGAGTGCCTTCCTAAATGGGTACTTAAATGAGGAAGTATATGTGGAACAGCCTAAAGGATTTGTGGATCCAAACTGTCCTAATCATGTCTACAAATTGAGAAAAGCTTTATATGGTCTGAAACAAGCTCCTAGAGCTTGGTATGACAGGTTGACAAAATTCCTCACTGATAAAGGATACATGAAAGGAGGGTTGGATAAAACTCTTTTTATCAAAAATGAAGGAGGAAAGATAATGGTAGCTCAAATTTATGTTGATGACATAGTGTTTGGAGGAATGTCAGATAAAATGGTTAAACATTTTGCTGACCAGATGCAAGCTGAATTTGAAATGAGCCTCATGGGAGAATTGACCTACTTTCTTGGACTGGAAGTCACACAGATGGAAGACTCAATTTTTCTGTCTCAAAGCAAGTATGCAAAGAATATTGTCAAGAAGTTTGGAATGGAGAATGCCAGTCACAAAAGGACTCCTGCACCTACTCATTTAAAGTTATCCAAAGACACAAGTGGGGCAAATGTGGATCAAAGCTTGTACAAAAGCATGATAGGAAGTCTGCTATACTTAACAGCCAGCAGACCTGACATTGCTTTTGCAGTTGGAGTATGTGCAAGATACCAGGCTGAACCCAAAGTAAGTCACATCAACCAGGTGAAAAGAATTCTGAAGTATGTGAGTGGAACTTACAACTATGGCATGCTGTACTCTCATGGATGTGAACCAATTCTATCTGGTTACTGTGATGCTGATTGGGCTGGTAGTGTTGATGATAGAAAGAGTACCTCTGGAGGATGCTTCTTTTTGGGAAATAATCTTGTCTCTTGGTTCAGCAAGAAACAGAACTGTGTGTCTCTATCTACTGCTGAAGCTGAATACATAGCAGCTGGTAGCAACTGTTCTCAAATGATCTGGATGAAACATATGCTAACTGAGTATAATGTCACACAAGATGTCATGACATTATACTGTGACAATCTGAGTACTATTAACATTTCCAAGAATCCTATACAACACAGCAGGACTAAGCATATTGACATTAGACATCACTTCATCAGAGATCTTGTGGAGGAAAAGGTGATTAAGCTGGAACATGTTGCCACTGAACTACAAATGGCTGACATTTTTACCAAGGCACTTGATGCTAGTCAGTTTGAAAATTTGAGGGGCAAGCTGGGTATTTGCCAATATGAAGAGATGTAGCAATTAATTTTGCTTAAAACAAGGGATGAAAGAGATATTTTAGTCAAGTCTATTCTGATTAGGCTAATCATTTGTTTCCCTCTTTCTTTCCAAAATTTTAAGAAGTGGAATAGACATTCATATATCTCCCTCTTCTCGCTTTTCTACAACAGTCTCCATTCCCTCAAACGAAGATTTCACACTCGCTGTTACTTGTTTTCTAAATCTCTCGAGATGTCTCAACAATCCATGTCATCATCTTCATCAAAGGCGACTACTTCTTCCTCACCCTCTGACACCGAACCTAGGGCAATCGTAAACTGCATGGATGCTGATGTTCTTAAGATAACTCCTCTTCGTGAAATGGCAGCTGATCCTACTAAGGTCAAGAAGCTGCGAACCAGACATGCAAGAAGATCACAAGCTTCTCCATCTGGTAAATCTTCTCAACCATCATCTTCTGTTCCTCCAGAGATAGCTAATAGGGAAGGTTCTGCTTATGTACATCAAGCTATTTCTAGACTAGTCACTAGGATTCTTAATGAGAATCACTATGTTCCTGGCATATCTGTTCCTTTGAACCAAGAAACTGCTAGCCCTAATGTAGAAAGGGATCCAGATGTCACTCAGAATGTTGAGACACTTGATGACAACATTAAGAAATCTCCAGAAAAACCTGATGATCACCAGAACCCTACTGACAAGGCTGTTGAACCTCCTGTTATTGATGTTGATGAAGAATTTTCTGACAATGATTTAATTGCTAATATCAACCCTAGCATAGATAGAAGGATGATGAGTAGAAAAGAAAAGTAGAATGCTGCCCAAAGCCCGTCCAAAGAGAAGGCTACTGAAGTTGTTCATAAGAAAACTAGGCCTGAGAACAAGGCTAGAGTAGAAGCTGAGAAGGATCAAAAAGCTGGAACGTCTAAAGGGAAGGGGAAGGTAAAAGCTAGAGTACCTGTTGGTAGTCTCTCAAAACCTTTGAGACAACCTATAGCCAAGAAAAGAAAGGATCCTGAACCCTCTGAATCTGATGAGGAATCAGACTTTGATTTTGATGTTGAGAGCAATGTTCCAGACATTCCTCTCAGGAAGAAACCCTCTTCTAGCAAACTGCCTAAGGTTCCTGAAGTTGCCATTGACAACATCTCCTTTCACCATCCAGAAAATGCAAGCAGGTGGAAGTATGTGTTTTTGAAAAGGATTGCCTTGGAGAGAGAGCTGAACAGCAGTGCTATTCAGTGTAAGGAAGTCATGGATCTAATCAAAGCTGCTGGCCTAATGAAAACCGTGTTCAAGTTTTCCAACTGCTATGAGATTCTTGTCAAAGAATTCATAGTAAATTTGTCTGATGGTTGTGCTGATGGAAAGTCAGCTGATTTTAAGAGTGTTTATGTGAGAGGAAGGAAGGTAAATTTCTCTCTTACTGTGATAAACAAATTCCTAGGAAGACCTGATGATGCTCAACCTGAGCTTGAAGTTACTAACAACCAGGTTTGTCAAACCATCACTGCCAAGCAAGTCAAGCACTGGCCCTTGAAAGGGAAGCTAACTGCAAGCAAGCTGAGCATGAAGTTTGCCATACTGCACAAAATTGGTGCATCTAACTGGGTTCCTACCAACCATAAACCCACCATTTCCACAGGTTTGGGAAGATTTATCTATGCTGTTGGAACCAGAACAAACTTTGATTATGGCAAGTACATCTTTGATCAAACATTGAAACATGCTGGGAGCTGTGCTATTAAAGGCCCTATTGCTTTTCCCTCTCTCCTGTGTGGTATAATCATTGATCAGTATCCTGATATTCTGGTTGAAAAAGACTCTGTATGCAAAAGAGCCCCTGCACTTGGTTTTCACTATAAGCTGTTTCAGGGAACACATGTCCCTGACATTGTTATGACATCTGCTGAGACATCAAATGTCAAAACTCATTCTAAGAAAACTGATGTTATAGTTGTTCTAAAAGAAACCTGCAGAGAGCTTGATGCAAGAAAAAGGACTCTTGAAGAGTTGATTGCTAGAATGGAACAGGAGGAGAATGAAGAACAAATAAGGGAAGAGGATGCTGATGAAGACCAGCATAATGCTGCTGAAAATAGTGCTTCCTCAGGGGATGACAGTACCTGAAGGTATGTGTTTGCTGAAAAGATTGCTGCTGGAACTTGTTGCTGCCAAATGATGCCTTCTTTTTATTCCTGTGTTTTTCTTTATTTCCTTTTGGATGACTGTATAAATTAAAGTACAAGTATCTTTGGCCTCTTTATGGCTAAAAAGGGGGAGAAGAAATTGTGGTAATTTTGGTAGATTTAGATATTGGTAGTTGTTACTAAAAAAATTTTGCTGCTTTCTAATCTCTGATTGTTTAGGGGTTTTAGCCAAAATTTTTGCCAAAGGGGGAGTTTGTAAGTGTTTGTTTGTTGGCATTTTTTTGGTAAAACTAGATTTGCGAATGTCATGACTGATGTCATAATATTCTGGGATAAAGGTACATTCTGCAGAAAAGAATGTTCTACAGGAACTACTCAGTATGAGTGATTATCATGATCATTAAGCTATAATCATATATATTGAATTCTACCAAAATCAGTGAGCAAGATACATGATGTCATAACCAATTTTAAGACATCCTGTACTGATCAAGTTGTTGTGCAGATTTATTATTCCTGAGATTTTTCAGGAAACCGGTGTGCTGCTCTGAGTTGAAGAATTATTGTCCAGATTAGCTGCTCATGTGGACATTAGGTTAACCTTGCTTAACCCTAATTTGTTATGAAAAAGCCCTAGACCAAGTCTTTAGGTTAACTTTAGTTAACCCTATCTATTTTCATGGAAGCCCTAGATGAGGAATAGTCTGCTTATATATTTCTCACGAAGCCTAATGGACTGCAGCACTTTTGACAGAAGATCAATAAGGCATTGTATAGTTGTAACTACTGTGAGCCAATGAATTATCGGTTTGATAAGTGACTTGGAGTAGGATTTGGTTGTAAGGGTTGTTTATCACTCAAAGCTTTGAAGCACGAGTGTTTGTGTCTCTTGATTAAAGCTTTGAAGCAAAATCAAGTTAGGGTTGTTTATCACTCAAAGCTTTGAAGCACGAGTGATTGTGTCTCTTGATTAAAGCTTTGAAGCAAAATCAAGTGTTTGTATTGAAGAATGTCTTCATAATCTCATTAATCAATAGTTTAGTATCACTGCTGTGATTGATGGGGAGTGAGTAGGAACTCAGGTTTAAGTTGAACTTAGATTGAAGTTGCATTGGGTAGGTCTTAAGTGAAGGAGATAAACTAGTTGGTTTATTCCTAAATTAATATCTCTTATAGTGAATTTCCTCCCTGGCTTGGTAGCCCCCAGAGTAGGTGTTGTTACACACTGAACTGGGTTAATAATTGATTGTGTTCTTTACTGTTTTTAAATTACTGTTTTGAAGTGTGTACAAGTTTGTCAGATACGGTGTCATAACATTCACTGTGACATTAAGTATCTGTTGCAAGAATTTCACTACCCATAATTATGAGAAAGAAGAATTTGTGTCATCTGAAAGTGGAGGATATGGCTTGGATTTTAAAATCAACAATGTCTCACTCAACACCCAAGTAGAAAATATCTCACTTCACTACATATTATAGAAGTATAGTTGTTTGCATCACTATAAGGATTGACAAGATTCCAATCTTTTGAGAAAAGTTTTTAAAGGTAAAAGCCAAAATGGCAAAATAGTTTAAATGAGATTTATTGAATTTTAGTCTTCTCACACAAATGTTAAGGTATTGTTAAGTTAATTGAAATTTGATTAAGAAATAATTTTTGAAAATACATGGACATAATTTCAAGTTTATTATGAATGTGGTTCAAGTTTTAAAACAAGAAGATTTTTCAAAAGGAGGGGGAAATTTTTTGAAATTAAAGAGGATGGGAGGAGATGAAGAGACTACCCTAAAGCATAAGGTAAAATCTAAGGAGAAGAGGCATCTAACCAAACAAGAAGGCAACACTTGACACAATGAGTCAATATAGAATTCCATCCTTTGTATTTAAAACCAAGCAAACAATTGATAAACCTCTTAAGAATACCAAGCTTTAATTGCATTAAGTATTACAAAAATTGGGCAGAGTAACAGCTGTACACAGATGAATTACAAATTACAGACAAAGTGTGTAATCACAATAACTTGCACACAAAGCAAACAAATAACCCAATGTCCTGGGGTAAACCCCGAGAACTCCAGACAAAATAACAATCTAGGTCACAAAGGCTCAAGGTAGGCCACAACTTCTAATCCTAAGTCCAAGAAGTCCACCACTCCATAATGCCAAGGATAGTAACCAAGTAGTCCAAGTAACATTAAAGATTTTAGGGTTCAAGTTGATTAATAGGTATGTTCAAAAAGAAAATGAGAAACTCAAGTGAAAAAAACAAAAATGACATGAAGATAAAGGCTCAAGTGAGCAAAGATAAAAATAGCATGAAATGTAAATGCTAAAGTAAATGGTACATAAAGTAAAAGCATAAAATAAAAGCATAAAAATAAAGTCAATTGTTAGGAATTAATAGTTAGTTGGATGATCATCTTGAAACTTACATTTTGGAACTCATTAGAGGATTGGTAGAACCAAAGCCTCTCAACAACAAGTTGCATTTGCTTTTTGTCAAGTATATCATCCATTTAAGAATTCTCAAGATAACACTTAATGATCAATAATGTTTAAGTGACCCACTTTGACCAAAATGGATGAAGTTCCATTAGAGGATTGGTAGAACCAAAGCCTCCTAACAATGGATCTCAAGGCTATCAGATCAAAGGGTTAAAATTAACATACTTGGGCTTGCAAACATAGGTTTGGGCCACGAATGATCATTTTCTCAAATCGGGACAAAATTTAGTATTATGTTAAGCAATCGTAAGTGGACTTATATAGAAGTCGCACCTATTTTGAGGCCGGTCAATAGAAATCTATGCACCTCATGTTTTGAGATATGATATGTAAATCATGCTCTAATAAAATTTGGTACAATAAGAATGGCATAAGATGGAGAGGAAAGGAGAAATGAATAAACCACATTTGAACCAAAAATTTAATCAAACTATTATTAAAATCATTTATCTATTTTTATGGAGTTAGACTCAACACCATGGATCCAATGATGTTAATAAAGTTCATGATCAAAATTTTAATCCAAGATCAGCCAGAATATATACAAAATAAAATTATGTTTAAAATAAAAGAAAAAAGGTTTTTAAAATGATCATAAAATGGAAATAAGAGAGAAAATTAGCAACTATATTCAAATTAATCAAGAAAAATAAATAAGACCATAGGAAAATCAAGAATGTGTTCAAATATTTATTTAAAATTTTTGGTAATTTTTTAAAGTCAGAAACTATTATTAAAATTAAAAGAAGTAGGTAAAATAAAGCAAAAATGATTTAAAAAATAACAAAGTCAGAAATAAAAAATAAATGAGGTCACCAATATTTGTCAAAATGTCATTGGATCCTTCCATATTTTTTCCAGAATTTAAAAATGAAGAAAAGTATTTTTAAACATTTAAAACAACTCAAATAAAGTGAAAAATTATAAAAAATACCAAAGCACTAAATAAAATTGTGAAAAAATAAGAATCAGAAAGAGAAAAATCAAAAGTATTTTTCCATAATTATTTTTAGATTTTTTGGAGTAAAAATGAATTTTCTATGATATTTTAAAGTTTAAAACAATTTAAATATAAAAATATGAAAATAAAATAAAGTCAAAAAAATGTGAACCAATGGATGAGAGTCAAAACGCGTTAGTAAGCTAATCCAATAGATCAAACGTGTTGTGCAAATCATAGTCATTATTGAATAAAGCATTGGATCACATATAAAATCAGATTTTCAAAAAAAACAAATGGCACACCATCATTGGTTGGAAGATGACACATTGGTCATCTTCAACCTCCAGCCAACATGAAACACAGGTCCCTCAAACTTTAAAATCAGAATCTCATACCTATGACATTCACTCTGTCTCATCAAGACGAAGGCAACCACACCTTCGCGAAAAATTTATATAAATTGTAGCTCAAACAATTTGGAAGAAAAGTTTTGAAAAGGGATTTGAAATTTCGCGGTAAAAATGTGCTTCCAGTTAAAAACAAGTGTTGCGACTAGGACCAGGATGATGAGAGCTTCACAATAGTATTAAAGTTTGAGAGATTGGTGAAAGAATCTACCTATTGTAGTTAAGTTGCGGAGCTCTAAAACTGGACTTGGTTAGCATGATTCAGGGAGTTTTAGAGCTTAATTCTTCTTCTGTTAGCTTCAGTGAGGTTCAAGAAAGGTGAATTGACAAAGAAAAATGATTGAGAAAAGTTGTAAGAACAAATTTGAAGTTACAAAAAATTGAGTTCAAGAGAGAGTTTGGCAGGGTGATTGTGGCTTTCTAAGCTTGAGGAAATGAATGAGGGATGACCCTCTATTTATAGGGAATCAAATGGGATTCTCAAGCGTATGAAATGATGAAGTTTGGAGGGAAATCGTGTGAACCTGATACACGAGCGAAGTGTGATCTGTTTTGCATTAAAACTCATCCAATCCTTGAGTTTTAAGGCTCTAATCCACTTTTCCATGTTGGTTAAACATGTTTAGACCAAAAACACGTGCTAATTTTATGGTTAGAAGCTATAACATGAACTTCAAATTCTGAATTATGGTGAAACTTCAGTTTCAAGTTACCAAATACAAATCAATAGTGTGCATGATTCAGGGCATCTCAAGACTTGATTCTTGTTGCATTGGAAAGATGAGATTACAAACTTTACAATATGAAAAGAATGAGATCAAATGGATGCTTGAGCTAAAAATTGTAATGAGTCAAAGTTTGGAAAAAAAGGTTGTCTTTCTATACTTAGAGAATTTCTAAGTTTTTCTTCAAAAATGACTTGTAATGTCTTGTATCCAAACATGGCTTTCCACTTGAAATTTGCTCTTGAGCAAAAAAGATGGAATGAAGTAGATCTCTTGAATGGAATTTTGAGACTTGAACCATTCAAAATATCCAAAAACTGAGAGAGTTATGACTTGTTGAAGTTGGAAAAAATTCATGAAATGACCTATAATCTTTTGCATCCTTAGGGCATCTTCCATCCATTTTCACACTTTGCACATAAAAGGAAGGTTGAAGTTATCATCTTCAAGATCATTGCAGAGAAAGAATGTGTTCAAGGTGATAAAAATTGATCAAGTTATGATCATTTGAAGTCACATAAGGGAATTTGAGGGGTCATCTGAAGGACTTGTAATCTTTCTTCATCATCAAGTTTCTTCCACACAAAATTTATTTGAATCTTTTGAAGTGATTTATTAATAACCCTTTGAAGAGAAGGATGTATTTGGAATAATTCAAAAATACCAAAAGATGAGCAAGATATACCTCTTTGAAGTTCAAAACCCTAACTCCTAGAGCAATAAAATGCCTTGGGAAACCTTTGCAATTTTGACCAACCTTCTTGCACAAACACCCTTGTCATGTGAATATAAGTTTTTTAGGATGATAAGGAGAAATCATAGAAACCAAAACCACTTACAAATCTTGAGAATTGAAGGAGATATGTACTTGTGATCATTGAAATCAAAGACTTATCCAATTGAGTCAAACTTCTTCAATCAACCCTTGTGCTTTTGAACTAAATTTGACAAATTGAGGCATGATGAATCATAAAAGAATTTATCATGACATTACTTCAAAACATATTTAATGATGAGGCTTGAATCTCAATGAAGCTTTGTTGAAGAAGGCACAAAAATGAACTCATGAATCTCTAGATCAATCTTGGTGGAATGTATTGTGCTTTTACCTACAACATCAACAATTGGGAAAAACACTCATTGTATTTATTATTTAAAGGATAATTAATACAAAACATAGATGATCATAAAATACAAGTCAAGGTGCTTGGTGATTACTCCTAGAGCAAAAGCTAAAGATAGGGAGAAGAACCAAACTCTAATGTGATCTTGTTATAATTGAATTGATATGATATGATAAAGGGATCTTAGGGGAAAAATTGGGGTACAACAGCTGCCCTTATTTAAGTGTCTTATATCCGGAGATACGAAGGTTAAAATCTTCGTTTCGATGCGATTAAAGATACTTAAATATAAAACAAACCCTATTTTTGGCTCTAAGATACCATGCAATGCTTATGATTATGAATGTAGATGAACAAATCTAAAGGGACGCAAGACACCACTGGGGATGTAAAAAGTAAAAGAGGAAACAAAAGGAAAACTTGACCAGGAAAATAAATCGCTGGTGAAGAAAAGACAAGAATTTGTAGGGGTAATGCCCAAGAGAGGATCTAAAGCATCGTCAACTCAAAAATTGAGGAGAGAGAGTGAAGGATAATGGTGACCGACAGATAACTGTGAACTACCAACTCACATACGAGATAGCAAAAAAGTAACGTCGACCCACTGGGGAAAGGAATGGTAAGATAAAACCAGTAGATTTCAAGATGTATTCAGTAATCATGACTGCGAACAAATGAACTTCTATTGAGCAATAAAATATCAACGACGAACTACCTTCCATAATGACAAGGCTACCATTCATAGAAAAAAGATCTCAACAACAGACTACCTTCCATAATGACAAGGCTACCATCCATTGGAGTAACAAAATCTCAACAACGAACTACCTTCCATAATGACAAGGCTACCATCCATTGGAGTAATAAAATATTAACAACGAACTAACTTCCATAATGACAAGGCTACTATCCATTGGAGTAACAAAATCTCAACAACAAACTACCTTCCATAATGACAAGGCTACCATCCATTGGAGTAACAAAATATTAACAACGAACTACCTTCCATAATGACAAGGCTACCATCCATTGGAGTAATAAAATCTAAACAATGAACTACCTTCCATAATGACAAGGTTACCATCCATTGGAGTAACAAAATCTCAACAACGAACTACCTTCTATAATGACAAGGCTACCATCCATTGGAGTAACAAAATCTCAATAACGAACTACCTTCCATAATGACAAGGCTACTATTCATTGGAGTAACAAATTTGAATCTTCTCTGGGAGCCATTAGATTCACTGGGGGAAGTACATGTTGCTCAAATAAAGAGACCTTCCACTTGCTGCTATGAGAAGGAATTGCAATAAAGACTTCCCGAAGAAAGAAAATATGGATTCCTGGGGAAAGAGATGGAACTCCTGGAGAAATTCCAATAAATTCATGCCGAGGAGATAAAATCTTCTTGTGCAAAATAAATGCACATTCTCAAACTAAAGCTCAAAGCTTTTCGAAATCCAAATAAGAGTATTGCTTAGGGTACCCACTCCAAACAGAAATAAACCGGAATGAAGCAGTCAACCAAAATACATCTCATGAGAAATAAACTCAAGAGGGAAACAAATTCCATCCAGACAACGAGCTGAAAAGAAGGCTGAAACAAAATTCTTCCACGAGGGATAACTCAATGGGGAAGTTGAAAGAATATACACTTTCTACTTAAGATTGACACTCTATTGGAGAGAGGGTGACACAACTCTGCAAAATAGGGTAATATACCAACAAGATATTTAAAAATGCAAATGAGCAATGATTATGCATAATGCTGGTATGAAAGTATGAATGTTTACCATGTATATACTGACAAAACAGACATATGACACTGGGGGTACACACAAGACCAAAAATGGGTATAATCAATACTCGGCTAACTCACAAACAGGATGAAAATTCCATAAGATAGTAAGCACCAACCGAGGAAACAAACTCCTATTTCAAAGCTTAATTTCACTGGGAAGGAACAAGATGAATAACAGTAAATTAACACAAACATGGCGATATAACACCTTCCTCCAAGTTTCACCATGGAAACCACACAGACTTCAGCGGGGGAAACAAAAATGTTCAAAGTTCACACTTCTTCCATGGTTGATTTTACTAGGGAAAATAATATCACATCATTGAGACATCAGTTGGGGATGACATACAAACTTCATTGGGGAGGGTAATACTATGTCGTCGAATGAGACATCGAGATAAATTATTTAATACTAAGAGTGTTAATTGCACCAACTTCTCTGGGGAGAAAGTATGAAAACTCATGGGGACAACAATTTTGGAGAAGTATATCATCTTAACTTCACCTGGGGAACTTAAGAAATCAAGTACTACAACAAGAAAACTTATGGGGATTTTAAATCCAATCCAGCACTTGGCGGGATAAAACCCAAAAAGTTGATAAACGTTTCAAAACTTCTTAGATAAGATATTATCCTTGCCCGACTGTCGGGCAAACAAACAATATGCTAGTACTGCCGAAAGGAGATGCTTTGCTAATGAGTCCAACTCAGCATGCACAGGGAGAAAATACTTTTATTTATATGAGTGAAGCCTTCACTGGGGAATCTTGGACAAAGTCTTCATATCATACAGACCTTTGAGTTTATCCGTCTCTGAAGCCACTAATTTTGTTCTCCTTGTATCACAAAATCTAAAGCAATAGGTAATTTGCAAATTCTTTTCAAAAATAATTTTTTTTATTTAATCTATTTGCTTTGATCATTACTATCAATAATAAATGAAATCTTTATAGGTTGAATAAAATAAGAATTGCGAAGAATTGGATAAAAGGCTCAAACTTTATTAATAGAATGGTAGTCTACGAATGGAAAGAATCCATAGATAATTACAAAGTTTGGAACATGGTAATATAAATTGGAAAAGATACATTGAATTACAATGACCATTATTCTCCCTATGAGCCGAAACTTCGATCGAAGAGTAGTAAGATCCAAATAGATTGTTGCTCCATTGATCAAGTCTTGTCTGATGCAGTTACTTGCCAGATAATCCCTAACTTTTGCCTAGGTTACCCTTGGGGCTTTCAACCTACCGGGAAAATTTATTCTGTTTATGTCTCTAATTTTTTCCTAGACTACCCTTTCGAGTTTTCGGCCTACCGAGACGCTCCTTTTTGCCGAAGTCGCCCTTTCGGGTTTTCGTCTTAGTCAGTTGTTCTTTTATTTTTTTCTAGGAGAAGTATTTCTTGACTGCATCAGAATTCACAGAACGTGGGAAATCCTCGCCATCCATTGTTTCAAGAATCAGTGCACCGCCAGAGAAGGATTTCTTGACAACATATGGGCCTTCAAAATTGGGAGTCCACTTTCCCATAGAATCAGCATTAAAAGACATGATCTTCCTGAGTACGAGGTCGCCTTTTCTGAATTCATGAGGTTTGACCTACTTATCAAAAGATTTCTTCATTCTCTTTTAGGATAATTGACCATGACACAAAGTCGTCATTCTTTTATCTTCTATTAAATTCAACTAGTCAAACCTGTTCTGGACCCATTCAGCCTCTGACAACTTGGCTTCTATTATTACACGCAAAGAGAGAATCTCAACTTCAATGGGGAGCACTACTTCCATGCCATATACAAGAGAGAACAGGGTTGACCCTATTGAAGTGCGTACAAATGTTCGATACCCATGCAGAGAAAAAGGGAGCATTTCATGCTAGTCTTTATAAGTATTAACCATTTTCTGGATGATCTACTTGATGTTCTTATTGGCCGCTTCAACAGACCCATTCATCTTTGGCGTGTAGGGAGATGAATTATGATGGGCAATCTTGAAATCCTCACAAAGTTCAGACATCATTTTTTTATTCAGATTTAAGCCATTGTCGGTAATAATCCTGCTAGGCACACCATACCGATATACAAGGTTGTTCTTGATAAAACGCACTACTACCTGTTTAGTGACATTAACATATGAAGCTGCCTCCACCAATTTGGTAAAATAATCAATTGCCACCAAGATAAAATGATTCCCATTCAATGCCTTTGGTTCAATCATTCCAATCATGTCAATACCCCACATAGAGAAAGGCCATGGAGAAGAAATAACATTGAGAAGCGTCGGAGGTATATGAATTTTATCAGCATTAATCTGGAATTTATGGCACTTCTTTGAAAATTTGTAACAGTCAGATTCCATTGTCAGTCAATAGTAACTTTTCCTAAGCATCTTTTTCGCCATTAAATGTCCATTGGCATGGGTACCAAATAAACCTTCATGAACCTCATGCATCAACATGATTTATTCGTATCTATTCACGCATCTGAGCAAGACCATGTCATGATTTCTTTTATACAGTACATCTTCATTGAGGAAAAAGCTACCCACCAACCTTCTCAATGTATTTATATCCTTATTTGATGCACCAACTGGGTATTCTTGAGTCTGAAGAAAATAATTGATATCAAAATACCAAGGTTTTTCATCTACCACATCCTCTGTTGTAAACACAAGAGCTGGTCAATCCAAACGTCATACGGTAATACGAGGCACATCATTCTGAATATTAACTTGATACATAGAAGCCAGAGTTGCCAAAGCGTCCCCCATCTGATTTTCATCTCTTGGAATATGATGGAATCAAATTTGTTAAAGAAGGGTAATAGTCTTCTAGCATAATATTTTTAAGGGATCAAGCCAGGGTGACGAGTATCCGATTCTCCTTTAATTACATTTACAACCAAAGCTGAGTAACCATAAACATCTAGAACTTTGATTCTGAGATCAATGGCTTCCTCAAGCCCCATGATACAAGCCTCATACGCTGCCATATTATTAGTACAATCAAATGTCAGCTTTGCAGTAAAAGGAATGTGTGATCCATGCGGAGTGATGATCACCGCACCAATTCTTTTTCCGTAAGCATTCGCTGCTTCATTAAATACCATGCCCTAGTGAGATTCAGGATCTGGACCTTCCCCAGGCAAAGGTTTATCACAATCTTTTGCTTTCAAGAACATCACATCCTCATCGAGAAATTCAAATTTGACAAATTTATAGTCATCTGCCGGTTGGTGAGCAAGATAATTCGGCAGCATACTGCTTTTTATAGCCTTCTGAGTGTGGTATTCAATATCATATTCGGACAATAACATTTTCCAGCGGGAAATTCTCCCGGTGAGAGCACGCTTTTCAAAAATATACTTAATTGGATCCATTTTGGAAATCAACCAAGTAGTATTATTCAACATATATTGTCGCAACCGCTTTTCCTCTAGGCCAGAGCGCAACATGTGTTCTCTAACATAGAATACCGTGACTCACAATCAGTAAATTTCTTACTGAGATGGTATATGGCATATTATTTCTTTCCTATTTCATCTTGTTGTCCCAAAATACAACCCATAGAACTATCCAACACAGTCAGATACATGATCATTGGTCTTCCTTCAATGGGAGGGAGCAAGATAGGAGGTTCAAGAAGATAATCTTGGATACTTTCAAATGCCCTCTGGAAATCCTCTTTCCACACACAACCCTGATCTTTCTTTAGCAACTTAAAGACCGGTTCACATGTTGCGGTCATGTGGGAGATGAATCTGGAAATATAATTCAGATGCCCAAGGAATCCTCTAACTTGCTTCTTAGTCTTTGGCGCAGGAATTTCTTGGATCGCTTTGACCTTATCTGGGTCAACTTCAATCCCTTTCTGGCTGACAATGAAATCCAACAACTTCCCATATCGGACACCGAAGGTGCATTTATTTGGATTAAAGCAGAGATGATACTTCCTCAAACGCTGGAATAACTTCAACAAATTATCCACACGCCCTTCTCCGATCTGTGATTTGGAAATCATTTCATCAACATATACCTCAATTTCCTTGTGCATCAGATCATGGAATAGGGTTGTCATAACCCTCTGGTACGTTGCACCAGCGTTCTTCAACCCTAAGGGCATCACTCTATAACAGAATGTTCCCCAAGGTGTGATAAACATTATTTTTTCCATGTCCTCAAGAGCCATTATTATTTGATTATATCTGGAAAATCCATCCATGAATGATAATACTTTAAATTTTGTTGTGCTATCAACCAACATATCAATATGCGGCAATGGGAAATAATCTTCCGGACTAGCTTTATTTAGATCTCTATAATCTACGCATATGCGGACTTTTCCATCTTTCTTCGGTACGGGCACAATGTTGGCTATCCATTGAGGATACACTGATGTCACAAGAAACCAAAATTTATCTGCTTTAAGACTTCTTCTTTGATTTTTACTTCCATATCATGGTGAGTTCTTCTCAACTTCTGTTTGATGGGCGGGCACTCTGGCTTCAAAGGCAAATGATGTTCCACAATATCAGTATCTAGACCTGGCATATCTTGGTAAGACCAAGCAAAGATGTCCACATACTCTTTCAATAGTTCGGTCAACCTGTTCTTCACATCAGGATGCAACGATGCTCCAATCTTGACTTCCTTTGGCTCCTCTTCTAAACCCAAATTGATTGTTTCCAATGACTCTTTATACGACCGGATGACATTTTCCTCGTGCTCGAGAAACTGTGAAACCTCTTCTAGAATCTCATCATATTCTTCTTCTTCCGTCCCAAACACAGGATATTCAAAGTTGGGAGAGGGTGCAGGGCCATTGTATTCAACAGTTTTATTAGTTAATCTGCACATGTGATTTGTGATTGCTTTTAGAAACTGACATATATATCAAGTGATTATGCAAATTTATTTTCAATTATTATTTTACTCAAAAGGTTTTTTATTATTACCATTTTCCATGAAAAAGCAGAAAAATAAAAGACATAATTTTGAGAATCAAAGACAACTTTTATTTATGATTTTAATGATCAAAGCAAACAGATAAGCCCATATAATATTAAATTTAATCTTGGGTAGAATGAAAACTTTTTGCAAAGAAAAAACAAATTACTTTGAGACATGGATGCAAGAGGGGACATCATAAGTGACCTAGTTCTGGATTCTGACTCCAGGCGTCACATAATTCGAAATTTCCTAATTTTCTTCATCCTCCTCAATAGCATTAACTCCAGAAACAGTTGGATAGAGGTAGCCCCCGTTGCGGAAAACATCATGATAGCTGCTCATAGTAGACTATGACTTCAAACTTTCGCCTTTGCCATTCTTGGCAGAGAATCCTAAACCAGCTCTGTTCTTGTTCACTGGAGTATCAATGACCTGTCCCCATACTTTACTTGGACCATTGAGTACAACCTGCTAAGCATCCTTGAATGAAGTCATAGAGTTCTCATTCCCTCTTACATTATCAATAGACAAAGCCTGGAACTGCGTCCCCATAACAACTTCATTTGCTTCTACAATACTGAAAGATGATAGATGAGATATCAACAATTCTTTCTCTCCATTTATAATAACCACTTTGCCTTCACGCACGAATTTCAGCTTTTGGTGTAAAGTGGAGGTGACGGCCCCTGCTTCATGTATCCATGGTCTTCCCAGTAGACAACTATATGCGGGTATAATATCTATGACTTGTAAAGTGATCTGGAAGAGATGCGGGCCTATGTGAATAGGCAGATCGACCTCCCCAATAACCGACTTCCTTGACCCATCGAAAGCTTTGACAATAATACCACTTGGGCGCATAGGAGTCCCTTAATATTTCAACTTCATCAGCGTACTCCTCAGTATCACATTCAAGGCATATCCATTATCAATCAGCATATTTGATAGTGAATCGCTTTTACAGTTCATGGATATGTGGAGAGCCAAATTGTGATTCCTCCCCTCGTCAGGCAATTCATCATCGCAAAAGCTTAGGTTATTACATGATGTAATATTACCTACCACACTACTGAATTGATCTAATGGCATCTCATACTCCACGAAGTCCTGGTCCAATACCCTCATTAAAGATTCTCTATGGGCAGCAGAATTCATCAACAATGCCAAGATAGATATCTTTGAAGGAGTCTGCAACAACTGATCCACAATTCGGTAGTCGCTCATTTTGATCATCTTCAAAATATCATCTACGTCCTTCTTCAGGGTAGTACCACTGGATTCCCCTGCAGCCTTCTTATCTTCAACACTTTCCATGACCTTCTTACCAGTATTATCATTTCCTCGAACAACCGGTGCAAATACACGACCACTGCGGGTCACTCTACTAGTCTCAACAATATTTCCAACACTAGACAAAGGCTGGATAGGAACTTCCACACAATCCTCTAAAATTGTAGCATTGTATTTGTATGGTATATCTTTGTTTGATTTGTAAGGAACTGGCCCTGGAAAGCAAATCACCACAGGGGAAACAACTGACTTGCTACAATATTCAATTTCAACAGGGGAAGAATCACTGAAACACGACATAATCACATTCACACCTTCTTCAGAAAACTTGGACATCAAAGAATCATCGCCAGAGAACATACCCTCACCCGAGGAAAAGAATTCATCCGCAGAAGCATATTCATCATCTGATTCTTCCTCAGCCAAACAAACCTCAATCTCATTAACCTCATGGTAATCACCTCTTTGGCTTGAAACCTTGATAGTTCCATTATCCAACAATAGCAACTGAATACCTTTTCTCATAATTGAACATCCTCGGG
The DNA here is from genome assembly GCA_948472305.1 of Vicia faba. NCBI lineage: Eukaryota > Viridiplantae > Streptophyta > Magnoliopsida > Fabales > Fabaceae > Vicia > Vicia faba. The sequence goes on from OX451737.1 coordinate 284,660,234, forward strand.
AGTCCCTGCAGCAAACCCGACAAGATCCATAGTGGTGCTCTACCTGACTAGCCATGTGGCAGAAAGTAGCATGCAATTGTACGAGATCATCATTCATATGTTCCACATCAAAGATCCTGAATTCTCCAAGACATCCAAAGACCATGTTCACTTCCTCCTCATACTCTTCCTTAGGCCTGATTATATGGATGAGGCCCTCATCCATCATCTCCTGCAAATCAGCATTTATTTATCGCAACCTTGTATATTAGTACTACATATACCACAACCAGCATGGTCATGAGTATAGTAACTAAACTCACAAAGGTTTGCATGCATATTTACCAAGTCTCCTCTAACCAAGTTAATATCATAAATGCGGAAGTCCCCTGGAAAACCAACAATCATGTTAACAACATTCGCTCCTCCATGTTTTGGGAGATGATTATCTTTTACATTAGGACTGACATCTTTGAAGGAAAAAAGGCCATATCTAACCATTTTCTGTACCTCGGACTTCATAGGATAACAATTTTCTACATTATTTCCTGGTGCACCCTGATGGAAAGTGCACGTCTGATCTTCCTTGTAGTACAAACGTAAAGGGGATGGTATAGCAGGAGGTAGCCTAGTCTGGACCAACTTTTTCTGAATCAATGCTGGGAGTAGCTCTGCATAACTTATAGGGATAAAGTCAAAAGGCTCTCTCCTCTGATTCTTCCCTTGACTTCCCTGAGGGGCTGGTCTTTGATAAGCAACTGTAGTCGGAGCCGCATTTACAATCGGAGTTACCGAGGAAACCTGTTGTTGGCGATAATGATTTCTTCTAGAAGGATTAACCCTTCTCTCTTGAATAAAAGCATTCATCTCCCCCTCTTTCTTCTTAACAAATCCATATGATGGCTTCTTCACATTGCTGGAACCTTCACTTTTTATCAGACGACCTTCTCTTATAGCCTCTTCCAAACGGACACCCATTCCCACCATTTTAGCAAAATCACTGGGTGCACTCGCCACCATTCTTTCATAGTAGAATGCACCTAGTGTCTTCAGAAAAATCTTTGTCATATCTTTTTCTTCCATTGGAGGAATCACCTGGGCGGCTACTTCATGCCATCTCTGTGCATATTCTTTAAATAATTCATTGTCCTTCTAGACCATGGCCCTGAGTTAATCACGGTCATGTACCATGTCCACATTGTATTTGTACTATCTGATAAACGCTTCTCCGAAGTCGTTAAAAGAATGAATACTGACACCGTCCAGGCTCATGTACCATTTCAATGCTGCACCGATTAAACTGTCTTGAAAGAAATGAATCAATAGGCGCTGATCATCTGTATAAGTAGACATTCTCCTTACATACATCACCAAATGAGCACGAGGGAAAGTGTTTCCCTTGTACTTTTCAAACTCCGGTACTTTGAACTTTGCAGGTATTTTCACATTTGGAACCAAGCACATATAATTCACATTTTGCCCAAACAACTCATTTCCTCTTAGGGCCTTCAACTCTTTCTGCATCTTATCAAACTGGTCTTGAAAATTATCCATTCGATCATAGAAACCCAATCTTTCTCTTGGTGGAGGAATAGGGTGATACACTTCATCATTAGTAAACGAGGTCATATTCACCGAGGGAGGTGCAACATAGTGAACCTTGTTTATAGCAGCAGGGGTAACATGAACCACAGGAGGTGCAGGAGCAATAGCAGTCTGAGTAAGTGGAGCAATCTGAAGATCCTGATTAAAACCTTCTGGCATAAAGTTCTCTGGCATTCCCCAAGGATATCCCGAAGGCATACGATTCTGAACAGCAACTAGAGTAGCAGAAACAGGAACAGTTAGAGCTTCAGTAGTAACCATTGTCTGTTGAGGCTGAATAATCGGTGGCTGATTTTGAGCAGCCACCAAAGATTCCATCAGCGCAGTGAGATTGGCCATACTGGCCTTCAGAGCAGAAACTTCCTCGCGCAGCTCGCAATTCTCTTGTTCTAGGTTATCCATCTTCTTTCTGAAATTAGCTCAGGTATTGTACTGGTGAGACAGTTTGTTGAACAAAGTAAAGAAGCTCAGTAAGACACTTGGATATGCAAAAAAAAAAGGAATAAGTGTGTACAATATGATGCATGATGTGCAATGCATGTGAATTATTTCATTATTACTATTTCAAGGGGCTTAAATATTTATAGACAATTTTGCATATATCAAAGTAATAACACATTTGAAATACTGAAATTTTTTATTATAATAACTTCAAAATGGATTACAAGTTTCAAGAATCCCAAGTACAAGATGAAAGTAAAGTCTAAAACCCTAAGAAGCAAAGCTGATGGAGATCATTCTACACGCTGACGCTTCCTTGTAAGTTTGGCAATCTAAGCCTTCAACCTCTGGTTTTCTTCTGCATATCTGGTGGTAACCTCCTTCCAATCATCTGAATTAGGAAGTGAGCAACTAGGGCTTGATTGAGGTTTAGAGGAAAATAAATCCCCTTGCCTCTCCATCGTGTCTACAACATAACTCTTAAGAATCTCAATCAATTCGTCTTTCTCCTTCAGGTTTGCTCGGTAGGAAACCTCTAGAATCTGACACTTATTCTTCCAAGCTTCCTTTTCTGGTTGCATCCTGACTAAAGCAAGCTAGAGCTCTTCCATATCATCCAATAGGGGAGGAGTGGTCTTCACAAACATATCAGGCATAGGTGCTTCCCGGGAATACGACATCTTCAACTGAATGGCCCTTGCTTGTACCCACTGAAGATAAGGCTCCAAATAAACAACCCCCCTAGGTCCCAAGTCCTTCCTACTCTTCCCGTGAATGTGACGCCAGGCCTTCGCAATCTGCTCCCTAGCTTCCTTATGGTCTTCTTCCTCTTCCAGGAAGAAACTACTCAAATGAATACTATTTGGCTTATCCCTCATCGGATATCCAAGCCGTCGTCGTGCAAGAACAGGGTTGTAGTTAATTCCTCCCTTTGTACCAAGAAGGGGTGCATTGGGGAAACTACCACAACTGTTGACAATCTCTACATCATGGTAATCCTGATGATACCAAACAATATCCGAATGAGTAAGTGCCATGATCTTTGGAGCCCAACGAGGTTCCTTTTTGACATCCCAGAAAGCATCTGACCGAGGCAAATGAGAAGTAAACCACTGATACAACAAAGGCGTGCAACAGATGATCATCCCTCCATGATAAGAATGCCGAAGATGAATAGATTAATAAGCATCACCTAATAATGTAGGAACCGGGTTTCTAATCATAAAGATCCTGATGCCATTGATATCAACAAATTTGTCTACATTGGGAAATAAGAATAACCCATAAGCAATTAGAGCAAAGATGGCCTTAAAAGCAACCGTACTCTTCATCCTAGCAAAGTAGCGAGCTTTCTCTAATAAGAAATGAGATGGTAATTGTGATCGGTGGATCTGGAACTGACTGTGTAACGCTGGTTCGCGAAATGTCGCGGAAGCAAGAGTCGCCACCGTCTTTTATTTTCTCCAAATGGAAAGGACAAAAGCACAGAAAAATTCCTTAAAGAGATTGCTCTCGGTTCGGGAGGTAGATTATAGAAAGGGAAGGTGTTAGCACCCTTTCTATCCATGGTTATCCATGGGCTCTTAGATACTTGCTCATTTGTGTTTTCAAAAATGGTTTGTTTGCTTTTCAACTGTGGGTTTTAAAAAAGTTTCTTTGAAAATTTCAGTTCGACTCTTGTATCGGTCCTCAAGAGTGTTTGAAAAATTGCTTTCGAAAGCTTTTTGAAAAGGTGTCGGTGTGAAAAGTATTTTTTTGTTTTGAAATTAGAGCAAGTATCTAGAGTCGTCTACCTACCCTAAGGAATTCGTCTGTGTAGATGTCCTTTAAAGTAGTGCCATCCCACCATTGAGAGGTAGGTAGCACCACCGTTGGAGTTGTTCGGGTCAATTCGAGGTTCGGGACATGGTGATCACCAGAGCAATGGGAAGACACCTTAGAAGCTACCCTCATGCCAGGTTCCCGAATCATGAGGACTTACTAAGACATCCTCTACTCGACGATCACCTTTCGAGGCAAGGCAACAGTGAGACGTACCCTAGGGGTGGTGTGTGCGATTCGTGTGTCATGTTCATTTGCATTTATCTTGTCATGTTATTGGTGTTCTACGCTTGTTTTTATTTTTGTCCATACATTCTTTCATGCTTTGATTAACAGATAAAAAATATTGCAGGAAAGTAAGTTCTAAGCTATTACAAAAGGCGCGGGTCCACATCGCCAAAATTTCTCGAACCCGATTTGACAGAAAAAATAAAGAAAGTAAAGAAAATAAAGAATTAGAAGTGCGAGCAATTAGTTACACGGCTTCGGGAGAGATACATAAATATTTAAACGAAATAAAATAATATGCGAATTAATAAGAATTAAAACGAGGGCGTTGGACCCTTTTTGCAAAATTAAAATTACATGGAAATAATTAATAAAGAAAAAGAAAAGGAGATGTTTTTGGTATTTTTAGTGTTTTAGGATTTAATATGAAAAAAGAATTAATTGAAATTAAATGCTAACCCTAATTCTATTTGTTTTTTTTTTAATTTATTACGAAAAGAAGATTAAAACCTAATATTAACCCTAATTAATTTACATGCAAATTTAATTATAAAAATAAATATTTAATTATTTAATTATTTAATTATTATGGGAGAAAAAGAAAAAAGGATAAAAATTAATTAAACCCTAGTTCTACGTTTTTTAGATTTTTATTAAAAGAATTAAAATTACAACCTAAGTTAAAACTAAATTTAATTATATACCATTTTATAAAAATACTTAAAATAAAATATCCATCATATTTTTTATCTTTTCTGATTTTTTTTTGTGTTTTATGTTTTTATGAAAATAATTAATTAATTAAACAAATAATAATTGAAAGGAAGTAAAATAAAATAAAGAAAACAAAAAATAAAGAAGGTTTGCAAACCTAGGGGGGTATCAGTCCCCAATGTGGAGGTATAGCCCAGGAATTTGAGCCCAAACAAGCCTGGCCTTGTTGACTTTGGCACTAGCGTGTATACGCGTTGACTACAATCCATGGTATTGCGCAATTCTTGGCCCTCTGATTGTTCTATTGGGACGCGTGGACGTCTGATTATGAAAGCGTATGGTGGTCCATTATACTGAGTCTGCATGGGAACATTAGCTGAAAAATAATATTGAAAGGGGTGAGGACCTGGGGCTCGAACCCAGGTCCTAGAGATCACCAGTTTCATGCCTTGCCAATCGTACTGAACGCGCTTCTTGTATATTAAATAACTGAAGAATAATATAATGAGAAAATAATGGTTAGTGGAAATCAGCGCGCGAAATTTAAACTAGCCAACCAACTTATGCCACGAGGTCATCTTCTTCGTTGGATTTTATTTTCCTGAAACATAAACATCATAAGCAACGGTTTTCAAATGTTCTTTTAGGCATGTTTTGGGAAAATAGCGAATAGCCCTGTGATGCTCATAAATTGAGCGCGAGCATGGCCTTATGATCGTCTAGACGCACTGATTTGAATGGTGGTGGTTTCACACTCCAATTTTTCCTCATTCAAAAAACCCCAATTCGGAGCTTCCTGAACCCTAATGAACAACAATGGCATAATCGCGTATAATGCATAAAAATACAATTAAATCATTGGGTTAGCATCAGAATCAAATGACAAACATGAATCAAGCTTTAAAATTCACAAAGAATGCATGGGTTGAGATGCACGACTATGAAATTTTTTGTGCACAGGTCCGGTTCGTTGTACCAATTCTTGATGTTTTGATGAATGTTTTTGATTGGAAATCGTTCTGTGAACCTCCAGGAAGATGTTTGAACAACTATTATGCCTTGAATCCCCCTGCAAAAGTGTTTTCAGTTTTGAATTTATTTGCAAAAATTTCAAGTTTGATGATGGGTTTTCTGTGCAGCTTAATGGTTCTTCTGATTAGGTTTTCGTTCTATGCTTATGTATGAATAAATTAGGTCAACAATTCTGATCAAAATCTCTTGCATTCATGGTTTTTGAAATTTGATTTTCAAAGATCTTTTTCAATCTTTTTCATGTGCTTTTGCTCTCAAATCACATCCAATTGCATTGGTTCTTTCCTTATTTAGCTAGGCACGAAATCTTGATGATATAATGTGCACAAAAAGATTGAAAAACTAGGTTAAGCATTTTTCATGTATTTATTTTAATTTAAATGAATTATTATTAATAAAAATCCAAATAAAAAAAATAAAAAAATGAATAAAAACTTCCCTTTGGGCCAAGTGGTCGTGCACATGCCTTGGATGATGAATTGTGGAAGAAAAATGGGCCCATTAGCAATTTTAGGTCATTTGAATCAATGTTGACTTTTTAAAATATCCAAAAATTTCCCAACTTCCACAAGACATAACTTGCTCAATTTTTAAGCTTTGCTCATGTTCTTGGACATTTTGGAAAGGTTTTTGAGTCCTCTAACCAATGCCTTTGGTCCCATGTCATTTTGATTTACCAATCTCAAGTTATGTCCTTTGACTTAAAGTCCCTTTTTGTTGACTTTTGAAAATGACCTATAATGTTGAAATTGATAACTTTTTATGAGAGCATTTCTTGGACTTGAAGTATGAAGATGAGTTGTAGGAAATGTCTTTCTCTTCAAAATGAGCTTTGGATGGAATTTTTTTGTTAATCCATGTGAAAGTTATGCTCTGGTCAATTTACAGTTGACTTTTTCAACTGTCCAAATAAGGAAACTTTTGCATCTTGATGATTTTTGAGCCAAGTTTTGAGAATCATGATCAAGCATTGATCAAATGATGTTTGTGGCTTCAAAATGAGATGTTGATAAAAAATTTGAACTTTTGACTGTCAAATGACCATTTTGCCCCTACAGTTGACTGTAGTGCAATTAGGGTTTTTGACTGTGCAATTTTATGCTGAAAGTCTTGAAACTTGATATGAGGATGCTTGACCATGTTTATAGGCATGTGGGACTTGATTGGACCTTTGGAAACTTTATTTTCTTGATCAGAACACAAACCCTAATTTTGACTGTTTAGGAGGCCTTTGACTGTGCAATCCTTGGGGAGATTTTGGAAGCATGACTTGGCAATTTCTTGAAGAATATGGGAGGGCAAATTTTGGGGTACAACAGTTGCCCCTGTTCAATCTTCTTAGACCTGAGGACGCAGATTGGCTGACGTGCCTTTCGTAATCCGAGGGTAGAAGATGATTGAACACTAGAGTGCCCAGAAATTTGCGCTCACATAGTAGCAATGTGATGGAAATGGACTTATAGATGCCATTTAGAGATTGATGAATAGGATGATGGGCTTATAGATGCCATCTGGATGTTGGTCGCATAAGAGATTCCTTAGCGAGAACCTGCATACCTGCAAAAAAAAAAAGAGTACCTGACACGTTGCAGGAGCTGGTTTTCAGATGCTTGGTATAGATGTGTCCTGCCTGGTTACAGGAGCTGGATCTGGAGCTTCAAACGGCAATGAATGAACCAGGGATAGTTACTACCTCAGCATGAACGGTGAGAGAACCTTGGGTGACTTTAACTTCAACAACGCTCGTTGAGAAAATCTTGGTGGGAATTACCATCTTCGCAGTATCGGGAAGAGAACCATAGGCAATTATAATCTCAAAAGCGAACGTTTGAGAAAAACCTGGAATGGAATTAACATCTCACGCACCGTCGGGGAGAGAACCATAGGAAATTATAATCTCAAAAGCGGACGTCTGAGAAAAACCTGGGATGGAATTATCATCTCACGCACCGTCGGGGAGAGAACCATAGGAAATTATAATCTCAAAAGCGGACGTCTGAGAAAAACCTGGGATGGAATTATCATCTCACGCACCGTCGGGGAGAGAACCATAGGAAATTATAATCTCAAAAGCGGGTGTCTGAGAAAAACCTGAGCTGGAATTATCATCTCACGCACCGTCGGGGAGAGAACCAATAGGAAATTATAATCTCAAAAGCGGACGTTTGAGAAAAACCTGAGCTGGAATTATCACCTCACGCACCGTCGGGGAGGGAACCATAGGAAATTATAATCTCAAAAGCGGGCGTCTGAGAAAAACCTGAGCTGGAATTATCATCTCACGCACCGTCGGGGAGAGAACCAATAGGAAATTATAATCTCAAAAGCGGACGTTTGAGAAAAACCTGAGCTGGAATTATCATCTCACGCACCGTCGGGGAGAGAACCATAGGAAATTATAATCTCAAAAGCGGACGTTTGAGAAAAACCTGGGCTGGAATTATCATCTCACGCACCGTCGGGGAGAGAACCATAGGAAATTATAATCTCAAAAGCGGACGTTTGAGAAAAACCTGGAATAACTTCTACTGAGTCTTCATCAGAAAAATCTGTTAGGAGTCGATTTAGCTGGACTGGAGAAGGCCTTGGACTGGATAAGAAATCTTTGGAGTCGATTAACTGAACCGGTCTAGGTCTTGAAATATGATTGAGAATTTAACTGCATCTTTCCTGAAAGGTAGAGGTCAGTCATATGCATGATATGGACCAAGCAATGATGTTCTCAACATAAATGAGATTTGTATGATATGATGCGTCTATGCATGCTATAATGATGTATGTGATGTTTAGGAATGTATGTTTTCGTCTAGGAAAGTAAATCCTTGACGGGTGCCGGGAGGTCACTCCTGGGCTGATATTGAAGAATAAGCTTTTACTCCTGCTGGGGATGATAACTGCAAGAATACCGGTAGGAGAAGATGACTCCGTTGAGGAATAAACTTGGCAAATGGAAGATTCTGCGGGGAGGAAAAGTACTCTAGCGATTTTGCTGGGAAGCAATACTCTGTGGGGAGAGAGATACTTTGTTGAATTGTTGATAATAACTTGCTGGGGATACCCTTGTTGTATTGGGAGTGTTAATAGACTTCGCTGGGGGTAAGAAGGCTGTGTCGACGACGACCTTTCTGTGGCTTTTGGCTGAGGATAACCCAGTTATATCCTAGTAAGGAAATAACTCTTTGAATAAAGCCGGGCGACGCGTCCGTGCTCTGTGCGGATAAGCTTCCAGAATCTACTGGGGATAAGCTTACTGCTTGAGGAGATGAATTCCAACTTTCCTGGGGGAGCTGGATTGGATTCTCTGGGGAAGTTTTGAGCTGCGGGGAAAGTGATTCCTTTGAATATTTGATGTACTGCCGGGGAACAATCTTTAGGCCAAGACTGCCGGGGATGCTCGTTAAGAATGCATATACTGCTGGGGAATGTCGAGATCTGCTGGAGGATACTCAACTTCCTTAAGGTTGATTGTAACTTTGCTCGGGGAGAGTGTATTGACTGTTGACTCACTCTCTGGGGAATTAAGATGTACTGGTCATGCTCTTTAGCTGAACCTACCTTGGTACCTTGGAGGCCAGAACAATTAGATTGCTCAGAAAACTCTTTATTGCCCCTGTTTCTAGTGTCACCTGTAATTAATCCTTTGGTTTCGTATGCAAATATTCATGAGTTAGCAAATTATTGTCAATGCATATATCACAAATTGAACCTTGGACGTTCTTCGCAAAACAAAACGGAAAAAGGAAAAAACAAGTGGCACTTTTAACTGAAAAATATATTTGTATTGACTTTTGAATGGCCTGGAAATAGGCGTTTTGTGTACAAGAGGCTGACGTCCTAGTAAGAGAACGCTGCCGAACAAAAGAGTTTATACAAGTTTTATACAAAATAAAATAAAACAACTGTGTGAAATATGAATGATCCACTGGGTTTCAACTCTGCTATTGCCTTTATAACTCCGAGCGTCTCATCACATGATGACCTTGGTTGAAGGTGAAGCTGACTGATCAATGCCGTCTGAACTTGATATAGATACCGGATTCTGGATGCAAAGTGATCAATGAGACATAGTATTACGCTTTTATCCCTAATTTTTGCCTGGACCGCCCTTTCGGGTTTTCAGTCCACCGGGATACCCATTTTTGCCCAAGCCGCCTTTTCAGGTTTTCGACTTGCCGGGTGTACAGATTTTTTCCATTTCATCCCTTCATTTTGCCCGAACCCTTTTGGTTCGACGGGAAGCCCTAATTTTTGCCTAGGCATGTCAGCCTAGCGGGTCTTTTTTTCATGCGTAGTATCTTTTTACTATGTCTGCATTGGCGGGGTGTGGAAGGTCGTTACCATCCATGTTAGTCAATATCATTGCTCCTCCTGAGAACACATGTTTAACCACAAATGGCCCTTCGTATGTAGGAGTCCATTTGCCCCTGGGATCACTCTGAGGAAGGATGATTCGCTTGATTACCAGATCTCCAACTTGATATTCCTGTGGTCTGACCTTTTTGTTAAATGCCCTGATCATCCGTTTCTGATACGTCTGACCATGACAGATAGCAGCAAGTCTCTTTTCATCAATGAGGTTGAGCTGATCAAGTCGTGTCTGAATCCAATCGTCTTCACTCAGATTTGCATCCTTCATTATCCGGAGAGAGGGTATTTGCACTTCGACCGGTAAGACTGCCTCCATACCATAAACCAGAGAGAAAGGAGTTGCCCCGGTTGACGTCCTGGCTGAGGTACGATACCCATGTAGAGCGAACGGTAACATCTCGTGCCAGTCTTTATAGGTCACTGTCATCTTCTGCACGATTTTCTTGATGTTCTTATTTGCTGCTTCTACAGCCCCATTCATCTTCGGTCTGTAAGGAGAAGAATTGTGGTGCTGTATCTTGAACTGCTCGTAGAGCTCAGCGATCATCTTGTTATTCAGATTGGTACCGTTGTCTGTAATAATTCTCTCTGGGACGCCGTACCGACAGATCAGGTTATGCCGAATGAACCGTGCCACAACAGTCTTGGTTACCGTAGCATAGGATGCTGCTTCAACCCACTTCGTAAAATAATCAATCACTACTAGGATGAAACGATGCCCATTGGATGCCGTAGGTTTAATCTCGCCGATCATGTCTATGCCCCACATTGCAAACGGCCAAGGCGCAGTCAGAACATTCAGGGGAACCGGAGGAATATGCACCTTGTCTGCATAAATCTGGCACTTATGGCATGTCCTCGAGTGTTGGTAGCAGTCAGCCTCCATTGTGGACCAGTAATACCCTGCCCGCAGGATCTTTTTAGCCATAGTATGTCCACTGGAATGGGTACCAAAGGTTCCTTCGTGTAGCTCTTCCATGATCCTTTCTGCTTCAGTCTTATCCACACAACGCAGTAAGGTTGAATCATGGTTTCGCTTGTACAAGATGCCGTTGCTAAGGAAGAACTTTGCTGCGAACCTTCTCAGGAACTTTTTATCATTGATAGAGGCACCTTCAGGGTATTCCTGAGCTTCCAAATATCTCTTCACCTCGTGGTACCTAGGCTTCTCAGTCACCAATTCAGTTTCGAGATCGCAACAGTATGCCGGCTCATCCAGTTTCCAGATGATGATCCGGGGAGCCTCATTATCCCATTTAACTTTGAACATAGAAGCCATTGTAGCTAACGCGTCCGCCAGCTGATTCTCTTCTCTTGGAAAGTGTTCAAAGGTTATCTCCGTGAAGTGGGGGATCAGGGTCAACACACATTCTCTGTAAGGGATAAGATTCGGATGTTTCATATCCCACTCTCCTTTGATCTGATTGATCACAAGAGCGGAATCTCCGAAGACACTCAGAAACTTGATCCTTAGATCGATCGCAGCTTGAAGACCCATGATGCACGCCTCATACTCCGCCATGTTGTTGGTACAGTTGAAACATAGCCGGGCAGTGAGTGGAGTATGAGTGCCTTGAGGAGATATGATTATGGTGCCGATACTGTTACCCAAAGCATTGGAGGCTCCGTAAAAGTGCATAGACCATCGGGATCCTGGTTCAGGTCCTTCATCCGGTCCAGGTACTTCACAATCAGTTACAATCATGATGCTTTCATCTGGAAACTCGAAGTTCATTGACTGATAATCGTCGACAGCCTGATGTGCCAAGTGGTCTGCCAATACACTTCCCTTGATGGCTTTCTGGGTTGTATACTGAATGTCGTATTCTGTTAAGATCATTTGCCATCTTGCAATTCTCCCAGACAGAGCAGGCTTTTCGAATATGTACTTTATAGGATCCATCTTTGAGATCAACAAGGTAGTGTGAGTCAGCATATACTGTCTCAGCCGGCGAGCAGCCCATACCAAAGCGCAACAAGTTTTCTCAAGCAGTGAGTATCGAGTCTCACAGTCGGTAAACTTTTTGCTAAGGTAATAAATGGCATGCTCTTTTCGGCCAGACTCGTCATGCTGCCCCAGCACACACCCCATTGAGTTGTCAAGTACTGTCAGGTATAGTATCAGAGGTCTCCCTTCAACCGGTGGCATCAGGATGGGTGGTTCTTGGAGATACCCTTTGATTCTGTCGAAAGCAGCCTGACATTCATCATTCCAACGTACCACCTGATCTTTCTTCAGCAGCTTGAAGATTGGTTCACAGGTAGCAGTTACGTGTGAGATGAATCGAGCAATGTAATTCAGGCGTCCTAGAAAGCCTCTGACCTCCTTCTCTGTCCTGGGAACTGGCATCTCTTGAATAGCTTTGACCTTAGCAGGGTCCACTTGAATTCCCTTATCACTTATCACGAAGCCTAGCAACTTTCCAGATCTTACCCCGAAGGTGCATTTGTTCGGGTTCAACCTCAGCTTGTACAGTTTCAACCGGTCAAACAACTTCTGCAGATGATCTAGATGCTCTTCCTCAGTCTGGGACCTTGCGATCATGTCGTCCACATACACTTCTATCTCATGATGGATCATGTCATGAAATAAAGCAACCATGGCGCGTTGGTAGGTTGCCCTAGCGTTCTTTAGTCCAAAAGGCATGACCTTGTAACAGAAGGTGCCCCACTGAGTAACAAATGTAGTCTTCTCCATGTCTTCAGGTGCCATCTTGGTCTGATTGTAGCCTGAGAAACCATCCATGAAAGAGAACACCTTATGCTGAGCTGTATTATCCACAAGGACATCAATGTGAGGTAGGGGGAAGTCATCTTTGGGGCTGGCCCTGTTCAGATCCCTGTAGTCGACACACATTCTGACCTTACCGTCTTTCTTTGGTACCGGCACCACATTAGCAACCCACTAAGGGTAAGAAGTCACTGCAAGAAACCCGGCATCAAACTGCTTCATAACCTCGGCTTTAATCTTCTCAGACATCTCTGGACGCATCCGCCGGACCTTTTGCTTAACTGGAGGGCAGTCTTCCTTAGTTGGCAAGTGATGGACCACAATATCGGTATCCAACCCGGGCATGTCTTCATAGGACCAGGCAAAGATCTCCATATAATCATGTAGCATCTTAGTTAACCGTTGCTTCACGCTGAGCTCTAGGTTGGCACCAATCTTTACCTCTTTCCTGTCTGCCTCTGTACCCAGGTTTATTGTTTCCACTGGCTCTTCATGGGGTTGAATTGCCCTCTCTTCATGAAGTAACAGTCTTGCAAGCTCGCCAGGCACTTCGCAATCATCTTCACCTTCGTCTTCGGCTAAGTTGATCGGATTTTCGAAGTCATAACTGGCAGTAGCAGAGTCGTTATCAGTGAGATCCAGAGTGGATTGAAACCTGTATGAGTGAGTGTGTGTGTAAATACAGCTGTTTTGAAAATATGTAAAGGAAGAAAGACAGAAAAGGAGCATAAGATTTGTAATGCGAGGAAACGTCCAAGATTTTCATTCATGATATATGAAATGACAATTTATATGCCCTCACAAATGAAACCACGGTGCCTCGGGTAAGACACCAGGCCATAGAGTTTATTTATTGTTTATTACAAATAGCAAAACAAAGAAATTTATTACTGCGTCACAAAGGTAACAGGAGTATGGTCTTTAGCAATCCAATTGTTCAATCCGCCTTCGGTCGTCGGGTAAATCCAGCTATTGAATTCTGCTTCATCCACTTCGTTGTCTTCCCCAACAGCATTCACTCCTGGATTTGTAATGAACACAGGAGGTCTTCCGATCTTCGCTTTCCGCATAGCTTTCTGACCCTCTGTGGTAAAACCCAGCCCAAATTTGTCAGTCTTTTGTGTGAAGTCTGGAAGCCTGCCCCAGTTAGCACACTCACCTTTCTGAACCACAGCCCGGGCATCCTTCAGGGAAGCCATCTTCAAAGGGACACTTTCTTCTGCTGCTGTTTCTGCTGTTGCTGCAATTGGAAGCACCTCCTCGAAATGCTGAAAGGGGGTTTCAATAAACTCCCCGTCCATCTCAATGTATCTGAAGGAATTCAGGTGGCTTACCATATATTCCTCCTCTCCTTGCACAGTGACGATCTTCCCTCTGACGGGGTACTTCAGCTTCTGGTGCAGGGTAGAGGTTACTGCCCCAGCCTTATGTATCCAAGGTCGACCCAATAGACAAGAGTAAGATGGACGGATATCCATCACATAAAATGTAGAGTCAAACACCTGAGAGCCCACACGAATCGGAATGTCAAACTCTCCATGAACCATCCTTTTTGAACCGTCAAAGGCCCTGACGATGATATTGCTGGGTTTCAATTCCAGGCCTTCACAATCTAAACGGTCCAAAGCCTTCTTGGGCAGCACATTCAAAGAAGAACCAGTATCCACCAATACATGTGCCAGAGTAGTGCCCCTGCATTCGATAGAGACATGCAGGGCATCATTGTGGTCTCTTCCCTTTGCGGTCAGGTCAGCATCTGAGAAACCCAAGCCATTGTCTGCTGTCAGATTTGCTACGCAATCAGTGAACTGGACCGCAGATGTCTCATGTGGCACATGGGCCGTCTTGAGGAATGAGATTAAGGCCTTATCATGGGCCTCGGAGCACAGCAATAAAGAGAGCATGGAGATCTTGGAGGGCGTGTGCCCCAGCTGTTCCACAACATTAAAGTCACTCTTCTTTATAATCTTTAGAATCTCCTCCATTTCCTGTTGGGAGGCTTCAGCAGTTACAGGTATATGTGCCTCCATCTGGGCAGGCTCAACTTCAATTCCTTTGCCCCGAGCATTGGATGACTCGGAAGCAGGGGAAACAACTTGATCAGCAATAGGAACATGTACACTTGTAGGAGTTATAAGGAGTGGTCTTCGAGCAGCAGGCGGTGCAATATCAGGCGAGAAGAGCCTGCCACTGCGGGTAACCTTGGCTGGGCCAGTGATATCACAGATGCTGGCGCCAACGTTGAACTCTTGTTTAATCCCATTTACATACACATCTGCCCCATAATGCCAGGGGACAGCTTTATCAGATACATAGGGCAGGGGCCCCGGAACAGTGATAACAATAGGTGCGACGGTCATGATTTGAACGGGCTTCTTCGGGAGAGCCTTGATTGGAGTATTGAAGATGGTAACCACAGAAACTTCTTCCACCGGAACCAACTGAACAACAGACTTCTTAAACAGAATCTCCTTGCTATCCATTAGGCTTTGGATGCCTAACTTCAGCAAGGGACAACCAGATAGGGACACAGCACAGAACAGGCAACCTTCACTGCAACCCGGAAATAAACCGGCCAGCAGCAGGTTCTTCTTGACAGTCTTCAGAGGAGTGGCTAGATCATCCACAGAAACAACATAAACATCTTCGTCAACAGCATTTACCCCATGCTGAGGCATAGGAGCAGTAACTACATTTGGCCTCTCCGGCGCTTCGAACTGTATCTCCTTTGCGTCGATAAGGTCTTGCACCTTACTCCTTAGTGCCCAACAGTCATCAGTAGAATGCCCCGGGCTATCTGAATGGTAAGCACAACGAGCATTCGGGTTGTACTTAGGAGATGCAGTATTTGGAAACTTCGGCGCCTCTCGGACAGTCACTAAATTGGTTGAGAGCAACTGTGGTAAGATCTGCGACAAGGTCATGTTCAAACGGGTGCACTGACAGATTGGCGGCGCTCAGGTCTCTCTGATCTCTTGGAACCATACACGGCACTAGCCTCCTTCTTGAAGGGTTTCTTCTCAGAACTAGACGATGCACCCTTCGGAATTTTTCCAGACTTCAACCCAGCCTCAATTCTCTCTCCAGTCAGAATCAGATCAGTGAACCCTGCAGACGAATTCCCAATGAGATGGTTGAAAAATGGCCCAGATAGGGTCCCCAAGAACATGTCTACCAACTCCCGATCAGTCAATGGTGGCTGCACCCTGCCAGCCAGGTCTCTCCACTTCTGAGCGTACTCCTTAAAACCTTCACTTGCACCTAACGACATACCCTGGAGTTGGGTACGTGTAGGGGCAAGGTCGGCATTATATTGATACTGCTTAGAGAAAGTAGTAGCCAACTCCTCCCAGTTACGAACCTTGGTCCCATCCAGCTGATAGAACCATTCGAGATGAGTCCCTGAAAGACCCTCCTGGAAGAAGTGGATCCACAAATTCTTATCCGCAGAGTACGGTTGAATTTTCCGAACATAGGACCTGGGATGTAGCTTGGGACAAGACGCCCCGTCATACTTAGAGAAAGATGGTGCTTTGAACTTCCGAGGAATAATCACACCAGTTGACAAACCCAGATCTCCAAAATCCAGCCCAGGTACTTGCTGTATCTCCATAGCATTTAGCCTATCCTCCAATTGCTTGTAACGGTCTTCTGCAGGAGGATATTGCTCTTCATCAAAATCAGTCTCGTTGTCGGAGCCTACCGGACTAGGAACCCTTGCCTCTTGAGGAGTACCCTTGCCAACAGAAGAACCAGCCTTTTCATGTTGCAGAGTATTGCCAAACCTTCGGCCCGAGTTAAACAGAACAGTTCTTCTCTTCTTCTTCTTCTCCTTCTTCAGGAGCATAGCCTTCAGCTCTTCTTGGCCTTGAGCCAAACCCTTGATTAATTCCTGAAACTGCGCATTTTGCGCCTGAAGAGCCTTGATGGACGTCTCAGTTGATGACGAGTCGGGATTCATGATGCTGAAATAAACAGCGAAGAACTGTAAGCAACCTGAAAAGGGAAAAACCTGCTATGCACATGATGAATGAGATGTGTTTATGCAATGCATTCAAGGGTTCGAAAGTTCAAATTTGTTGTAGACAAAAAGAAACACACGTTATCATTAAGGAAATAACTGTTTAGTACATCAAAGCCTCATGGGCAAAATAATACAAAAGTAAATCAATCCCAAAATACACTGCGCATCCTCTTTGGAGCTATGTAAGTGTTGAGATTCCTCTCCTCATGCAACAGGCGGGTGAGCTCCAAGACCTTCTTTTCACTAGCATGTAGACTGGTCTCAAGAGAATTCCGTTCTTCTTTAAGCTGGATCCAGCTCTTCTGCATTTCTTCCCAGGATGTGGGCATATCAGGGTGCTGAATAGTGTGGGACACTTCTCCTTCCAAGACTGGCTCTTTGATCACAGGGAGCATATGGGGATAAGGCATCACTAACTTCTGGGAGCGGGCTCGTACCCACTTGAGATAAGGTTCCAACGGGATGGAGTTCTTGTGCCCCAGTGTCTTGCTGTCTATCCTACTTGGCATCCTCCAGGCTCTGATAAATCTCTGGCGAAGTCCTTGAGTATCGATGTCGAAATCAAAAACTATGTCAGGAATTAACATGTCATGAGGACCATCCCTCCGAGCATAACCAAACTGTCTCCAAGCCAGGCATGGGATGTAAGTAATACCTCCTCTGATTCCAAGTAAAGGAACATTAGGGTACTCCCCGCAGCGATCAATGATAGTGACATCTTTTCTGGACCTAGGGCACCAATGTATATCCGCATGTGTAAGAGTCATCAACCGTTGTGACCATCTCAAACCCCGCTCATTCTTCAAAACTGATTGTGGAAGGTGCGAAATAAACCACCTTCCCAGGAGAGGAGTGCAACACATAAGGACACCTCTTTTTCTCATGGTTCGAGTGTAACATGAGTGAAGGATGTCCCCCAACAATGTAGGTATAGGATTCCTGGACATAAAGATCTGGACAGCACTGATATCTATAAGCTGATCTGGATTAGGGAACAACACCAAACCATAGACAAGGAGGGCCACCACTTCTTCAAAAGCTTGCAAGTCAAGGGAGTTCCAACATTCATGGGCCTTTTCAAACAGAAACCTGGCTAAGAACCCTTTGATACCACTTCTAACTTCCCAATGTCCCTTGAGGTCAGATGACTGTAGGTGCAAGGCTTTAGCAATCTCTTCAAGCTTAGGTTCCTTTTCTGTACCATTGAAGGGTAGCTGATCAAGGATAGGGATCTTCAGGAGCCGGGAGAACTCCTCCAATGTAGGTACCAACTGATAGTCCAAGAAGGTGAAACAGTGATGCAGAGGGTCAAAGAATTGGAACAGGACCTTGATCATGTCTTCCTCAATGTTGGTGTTGACCAAGCTGATGAGACTTCCATGTCTTTCACTGAATGAAGAGTTCTCGGGAATCCTGGATATAAGTTCCTTAAGCTGAGGAGGGATCCTTACAAGACTGACTTGAATTGTCTTTCTACGAACAGTTTCCATGTCCTACAAAACAAGAACAAAGATGAAAATTCGAACCCCTGAAATGGTTAGTCAATGCATATGATGCTGGATGATGTCATGATGCTATGATTAAACACACCACAGATATTTACAAAGACAAACATGTAAGGCACACAAGGCACACAAGACAAGCCCTTAGGGTTTAAGGCCAGCATGGGGTCTGGGTAGTACCCTCTTGAAGTTGGTGGGTTCAACCTGTCCTATTAGAAGTAACCGGGTTCTAAGGGTCCCAATATCACGGGATTGCTTTCATTGTTCATCGTTTCGATTTAGCCACTGAACTGGCGACCGAAATATTCCAGGAAAGCAACCCTCAATTGAGTGTAGTATCGAGTATCAACCAACCTCGGACTGCACCAAAGTCAGTTATCTCACTACCCTAAAGAGGCCAAGATAGTTCAATTAAGGTTCCTAAGGTCTGTTGATGCTTCACGACACCACGCGGAGGCCCCGTACTCTCCTTGACTGAACTCAAGGGTTACCGGTACACACCAAAGTGCCACATCAACGTAGCAGACTGTTTCAACCATGTCGGTATACCCCGCACAGTTCCCTCACAGCCTTGTTGCTACTTTCTAAGAAGGTATCCCCCAAATCCGGGTTAGGATCTATAGAACTCCCAAGCAACCCACAATTTAAAGTAAGCAAAGCAATACAATTGAAAACACAGTTATGAACTATCCCTAAGGTACACCTCACTTTAAGTTTAAATCCCCAGCAGAGTCGCCAGTTCTGTGATCGGTGGATCTGGAACTGACTGTTTAACGCTGGTTCGCGAAATGTCACGGAAGCAAGAGTCGCCACCGTCTTTTATTTTCTCCAAATGGAAAGGACAAAAACACAAAAATTCCTTAAAGAGATTGCTCTCGGTTCGGGAGGTAGATTATAGAAAGGGAAGGTGTTAGCACCCTTTCTATCCATGGTTATCCATGGGCTCTTAGATACTTGCTCATTTGTGTTTTCAAAAATGGTTTGTTTGCTTTTCAACTGTGGGTTTTAAAAAAGTTTCTTTGAAAATTTCAGTTCGACTCTTGTATCGGTCCTCAAGAGTGTTTGAAAAATTGCTTTCGAAAGCTTTTTGAAAAGGTGTCGGTGTGAAAAGTATTTTTTTTGTTTTGAAATTAGAGCAAGTATCTAGAGTCGTCTACCTACCCTAAGGAATTCGTCTGTGTAGATGTCCTTTAAAGTAGTGCCATCCCACCATTGAGAGGTAGGTAGCACCACCGTTGGAGGTGTTCGGGTCAATTCGAGGTTCGGGACATGGTGATCACCAGAGCAATGGGAAGACACCTTAGAAGCTACCCTCATGCCAGGTTCCCGGATCATGAGGACTTACTAAGACATCCTCTACTCGACGATCACCTTTCGAGGCAAGGCAACAGTGAGACGTACCCTAGGGGTGGTGTGTGCGATTCGTGTGTCATGTTCATTTGCATTTATCTTGTCATGTTATTGGTGTTCTACGCTTGTTTTTATTTTTGTCCATACATTCTTTCATGCTTTGATTAACAGTTAAAAAATATTGCGGGAAAGTAAGTTCTAAGCTATTACAAAAGGCGCGGGTCCACATCGCCAAAATTTCTCGAACCCGATTTGACAGAAAAAATAAAGAAAGTAAAGAAAATAAAGAATTAGAAGTGCGAGCAATTAGTTACACGGCTTCGGGAGAGATACATAAATATTTAAACGAAATAAAATAATATGCGAATTAATAAGAATTAAAACGAGGGCGTTGGACCCTTTTTGCAAAATTAAAATTACATGGAATTAATTAATAAAGAAAAAGAAAAGGAGATGTTTTTGGTATTTTTAGTGTTTTAGGATTTAATATGAAAAAAGAATTAATTGAAATTAAATGCTAACCCTAATTCTATTTGTTTTTTTTTTAATTTATTACGAAAAGAAGATTAAAACCTAATATTAACCCTAATTAATTTACATGCAAATTTAATTATAAAAATAAATATTTAATTATTTAATTATTTAATTCTTATGGGAGAAAAAGAAAAAAGGATAAAAATTAATTAAACCCTAGTTCTACGTTTTTTAGATTTTTATTAAAAGAATTAAAATTACAACCTAAGTTAAAACTAAATTTAATTATATACCATTTTATAAAAATACTTAAAATAAAATATCCATCATATTTTTTATCTTTTCTGATTTTTTTTTGTGTTTTATGTTTTTATGAAAATAATTAATTAATTAAACAAATAATAATTGAAAGGAAGTAAAATAAAATAAAGAAAACAAAAAATAAAGAAGGTTTGCAAACCTAGGGGGGTATCAGTCCCCAATGTGGAGGTATAGCCCAGGAATTTGAGCCCAAACAAGCCTGGCCTTGTTGACTTTGGCACTAGCGTGTATACGCGTTGACTACAATCCATGGTATTGCGCAATTCTTGGCCCTCTGATTGTTCTATTGGGACGCGTGGACGTCTGATTATGAAAGCGTATGGTGGTCCATTATACTGAGTCTGCATGGGAACATTAGCTGAAAAATAATATTGAAAGGGGTGAGGACCTGGGGCTCGAACCCAGGTCCTAGAGATCACCAATTTCATGCCTTGCCAATCGTACTGAACGCGCTTCTTGTATATTAAATAACTGAAGAATAATATAATGAGAAAATAATGGTTAGTGGAAATCAGCGCGCGAAATTTAAACTAGCCAACCAACTTATCCCACGAGGTCATCTTCTTCGTTGGATTTTATTTTCCTGAAACATAAACATCATAAGCAACGGTTTTCAAATGTTCTTTTAGGCATGTTTTGGGAAAATAGCGAATATCCCTGTGATGCTCATAAATTGAGCGCGAGCATGGCCTTATGATCGTCTAGACGCACTGATTTGAATGGTGGTGGTTTCACACTCCAATTTTTCCTCATTCAAAAAACCCCAATTCGGAGCTTCCTGAACCCTAATGAACAACAATGGCATAATCGCGTATAATGCATAAAAATACAATTAAATCATTGTGTTAGCATCAGAATCAAATGACAAACATGAATCAAGCTTTAAAATTCACAAAGAATGCATGGATTGAGATGCACGACTATGCAATTTTTTGTGCACAGGTCCGGTTCGTTGTACCAATTCTTGATGTTTTGATGAATGTTTTTGATTGGAAATCGTTCTGTGAACCTCCAGGAAGATGTTTGAACAACTATTATGCCTTGAATCCCCCTGCAAAAGTGTTTTCAGTTTTGAATTTATTTGCAAAAATTTCAAGTTTGATGATGGGTTTTCTGCGCAGCTTAATGGTTCTTCTGATTAGGTTTTCGTTCTATGCTTATGTATGAATAAATTAGGTCAACAATTCTGATCAAAATCTCTTGCATTCATGGTTTTTGAAATTTGATTTTCAAAGATCTTTTTCAATCTTTTTCATGTGCTTTTGCTCTCAAATCACATCCAATTGCATTGGTTCTTTCCTTATTTAGCTAGGCACGAAATCTTGATGATATAATGTGCACAAAAAGATTGAAAAACTAGGTTAAGCATTTTTCATGTATTTATTTTAATTTAAATGAATTATTATTAATAAAAATCCAAATAAAAAAATAAAAAAATGAATAAAAACTTCCCTTTGGGCCAAGTGGTCGTGCACATGCCTTGGATGATGAATTGTGGAAGAAAAATGGGCCCATTAGCAATTTTAGGTCATTTGAATCAATGTTGACTTTTCAAAATATCCAAAAATTTCCCAACTTCCACAAGGCATAACTTGCTCAATTTTTAAGCTTTGCTCATGTTCTTGGACATTTTGGAAAGGTTTTTGAGTCCTCTAACCAATGCCTTTGGTCCCATGTCATTTTGATTTACCAATCTCAAGTTATGTCCTTTGACTTAAAGTCCCTTTTTGTTGACTTTTGAAAATGACCTATAATGTTGAAATTGATAACTTTTTATGAGAGCATTTCTTGGACTTGAAGTATGAAGATGAGTTGTAGGAAATGTCTTTCTCTTCAAAATGAGCTTTGGATGGAATTTTTCTGATAATCCATGTGAAAGTTATGCTCTGGTCAATTTACAGTTGACTTTTTCAGCTGTCCAAATAAGGAAACTTTTGCATCTTGATGATTTTTGAGCCAAGTTTTGAGAATCATGATCAAGCATTGATCAAATGATGTTTGTGGCTTAAAAATGAGATGTTGATCAAAAATTTGAACTTTTGACTGTCAAATGATCATTTTGCCCCTACAGTTGACTGTAGTGCAATTAGGGTTTTTGACTGTGCAATTTTGTGCTGAAAGTCTTGAAACTTGATATGAGGATGCTTGACCATGTTTATAGGCATGTGGGACTTGATTGGACCTTTGGAAACTTTATTTTCTTGATCAGAACACAAACCCTAATTTTGACTGTTTAGGAGGCCCTTGACTGTGCAATCCTTGGGGAGATTTTGGAAGCATGACTTGGCAATTTCTTGAAGAATATGGGAGGGCAAATTTTGGGGTACAACAGTAATCCTCCAATCCTTCCTTTGGTAGTCATGTGGGATTTAACCTAAGACTTTCCCAAATGGATCAAAGCAGCAATCTCATGGGATTTTGGCTCCCCCTCTAAACTAGTAAAAGGAACACGGTCGGTAATAGGTAAACCCAGCAGATAAGAATACTCCTCTAGTGTAGGCATCAACTGATAATCAGGGAAAGTAAAGCATCGATACATCGGATCATAGAACTGGACCAAGGTTGAGAGAATACCCTCTTTCATCCTGAGCTTCATGAGAGAAATGATGGACCCATACTTCCTTCGAAAATCTGCAAAACACTCAATCTTGGGAATCAGACTCATCAACTCATCTATCTTGGGATATTTGAAACTGTACTTTCCGGTCTTTCTTTTTCCAAAATCCATAGTCAAAAAGTACCTGAGATATTCACAAAGAGTCATCTTTTAAGTACCTTGAAATAAAATATCTTTAAGAGATGCTCATGGGTTCATGAATGCATGATGCAACAATCACACACAAGATCACAAACATAGGGTTCATAGGTTCAACGTCACGAGCATGAGGTCGAAGGTACTATCCATAAGGTGTGGTCTAAAAGTTATCACCTGCCAAACAAGGTTCTAGAGATTCCCAGAGTCTACATCCTTCTTTCGGATATTATCAACTTCCCGATTAACTCGGTAATTCTCAAGAAAAACTCGTCCGAGCATAGTATCACGTGACAATTATTTCCGGATTACTCCATCATAGCTTCCGCACTACACCTAAAAGGCCAAGATGGGTTAGGTATTCTACATTTCTCAGTTTCAACAGGCTCCCAGGTCAAAAGAAGTACGTCTTCCCGATCACTCGGTAAATAACACTACAGTCAAAGGGACCTCCACTGAGTGGGGGATCTCATGCCTCCTTTTTTGGAATTACTCCCTCAAAGTTAACATGACTATACCTCCCGTCCTATCTTAAGTTTTCCCAAGTCCGGGTATAGGAATTATGAGAAATCACCAAGCACCCTAAAAACCAGGAAAATCCAGACAAACATATATACATCACATAAGATATAACACATAATAGCACATATACAGATATAAACAAAGATAGGCTCAACCCACTTAGGGATGGACCAGCAAGAGATCAATCTCTCCTCAGTGAAGTCACTATTTTTCTCTATAGCGGTAGAAATGTTGAGACTAGGCCATCAAATTGACTTGACTTACACAGATCAAAATAAAAATCGCCATTGCGCTTTATTGTTTTCAAAGGAATGGGAAAAGAGCTAATAACCCAAAAGAGGGGGGAAAGATTCTAGGTAAGGGGGTTTGTTATGCAAAGGGAAGGTATTAGCACCCTAAACATCTACGGTACTCCGCAGGAACCTCTTTGTAAAATATGTATGTTTTAGCTATAAAATGTTGTATAAAAATAGATTGTGGGGATGAGAAAAGAAATATATTTTTTATAATTTTTGAACCCGCCGCGGTTGCGAACCTTTAGTGCCTACGTACCACCTTCCGTGCAATAGGGGACCAAGATACGCATAGTTCCTATTTAAAAGTTAAAAAAAAAGTGTGATGGTTAATTTTAAGAGACAAGACATCATTGCCATTGTCCATGTGGAAAATATACTTACTATCCACAATTATGAGAAAGAAGAATTTGCATCATCTCAAAGTGGAGGATATAGCTTGGATTTTAAAATCAACAATGCCTCACTCAACACCCAAGTGGAAAATATATCACTTCACTATATATTGTAGAAGTATAGTTGTTTGCATCACTACAAATATTGACAAGAGTCCAATCTTTTGAGAAAAGTTTTTAAAGGTAAAATCCAAAATGGCAAAATAGTTTGAATGAGATTTATTGACTTTTAGTTTTTTTACAAAAATGTCAAGGTATTGTTAAGTTAATTGAAATTTGATTAAGAAATAATTTTTGAAAATACATGGACATAAGTCCAAGTTTATTATGAATATGGTTCAAGTTTTAAAACAAGAAGATTTTTCAAAAGGAGGGGGAAGATTTTTGAAATTAAAGAGGATGGGAGGAGATGAAGAGACTACCCTAAAGCATAAGGTAAAAGTTAAGGAGAAGAGCCATCTAACCAAATAAGAAGCCAACACTTGACACAATGAGTCAATGTAGAATTCCATCCTTTGGATTTAAAAACAAGCAAACAATTGATAAACCTCTTAAGAATACCAAGCTTTAATTGCATTAAGTCTTCACAAAAATTGGGCAGAGTAACAGTTGTACACAGATGAATTCCAGATTACAGACAAAGTGTGTAATCACAATAATCTGCACACAAAGCAAACAAACAACCCAATATCCTAGGGTAAACCCCATGAACTCCAGACAAAATAACAATCAAGGTCACAAAGGCTCAAGGTAGGCCACAACTTCTAATCCTAAGTCCAAGAAGTCCACCATTCCATAATGCCAAGGATAGTAACCAAGTAGTCCAAGTAACATTAAAGCTTTTAGGGTTCAAGTTGATTATTAGGTATCTTCAAAAAGAAAATGAGAAACTCAAGTGAGCAAAATAAAAATGACATGAAGATAAAGGCTCAAGTGAGCAAAGATAAAAATAGCATGAAATGTAAACGCTAAAGTAAATGGTACATAAAGTAAAAGCATAAAATAAAAGCATAAAAATAGAGTCAATTGTTAGGAATTAATAGTTAGTTGGATGATCATCTTGAAACTTGCATTTTGGAACTCTACCGCGACACTGGTTGCCAAGTTCTTATTCCAATGGACTAGCAGACATTTCGAGAAGGAGTTGGACTCTTATGTCTGGAGAGAGGGGGAGCTTGGGGGTGAGGACATGTCGAGCTTCTCTACTTTGACCTCGTTTGTTGCTCGAATCCCTCTGGTCCAGCGAGTCGGTCGAGGGGGTAGGCCAGTGTTGGACAGAAACAGGGAGCCCGTGTTCTAGCCGGGTTTCAAAAACATCCGGGAGCTCCTTAGGAGCGAAGATCCCATTAGATATTTGGGTATAGATTTTATTTTTCCATTATGTGATCGTCGTTTGTTTGACGCGTCGTTTTACTGACTCTTGTTTCTTCTTTGTTTTATAGAAAATATGAATCTTGCTCAAGAACGTCTGGCCAAGACACTCGCCACTCAGGCGGGAAAGGACAAGAAGGATGCTCAGACTAGCGCATGGCCAACTCCTGCTCCTGGATCAGGCGAGTCGTCCTTGACCCCATCCACAACTTCTTTATCTTCGTCTGCTGTTTCCTCGAAGGCGAAGAGGCCTCAACCTGAGGGGAGCGTTGACCTTACTGGGAGACGGAAAAATGGGCTTATGATATGCCTCCCTGCTGACTGGAGAGGTCCTTTTTTCGAGAGTGAGGCACTTCATCTTCCCAGGGCCGAATCTCTCCTTTTCGAGGGGACGAGTCGTCTAGAAAAGAGGGCGACGTATGCTCAAGATGTGGGTGGCTTGATGCGGATCTTGGAGATGTTCGTGGCGTATACCGAGGGGAGTTCATCCCAGGAGATGGAAATAAAGAACCTCCGAGCCAAGTTAGTGATGACCGAGAAGGCCTTGGTTGATAAAGACAAAGCCCCAAAGTTGGCTGAGGCAGAGTCAGGGAAGTTGGCCGAGGAGCGCAACGCCTTCATGCTCAAGAGCGAGCATCTCGAAAGGAGGGTGGCGGCCTTGTCCGCCGAGCTAGCGCCCGCTGAAGATGAGTCGGAGGATACCAAGGACCTGAAGACTCGGGCCGAGCTAGTAGCCTGTTTTCAGCTAGCAGTGGATGATGCTCAGGCTGCTTCTGAGGGGAGCTTCGACAACACGGTGAATCAGATACGTGTGTTGAATCTCGGTGTTGAGATCAATACTTTGGGCATGGGGGTAAACTACTATGTGGCTGACGGACAGATTCTGGTTCCCGACTACCTGAGGGATGTCATCAATCAACCGACTGGGGATCCCACTCGACTGCCGCCTATCATCGAGGGAGAAGCGGAGGGATGATCATTTGTTTGTTTTGGCCTGCATGCCATTTTTTATAATATTTGCTGTTTCCCAGGCTATTGCCCGTTTTTCGTAATATTTGCACAATTTTGGCCCAAGTGGCCGTTCTATTTATTTTCCGGCCATTGGTCATTTTGCTTTGAATATTTAATGTGTTACTTGTATGGTTGTTGACAAGTTAGTCCGATTAGGACTTTCACATTCTGCAGAGTTTATATCGGGGATGTGCTCATTTTGTATGTTCGTCGGTGCGGAGAAACGGATCAAACTGTCGGGTGACAGCAGGGCGAGGGCCGTAATCCAGGTCTCATTTTCGAGGGACCCGGGTTCAGAGGCAAGAACTTCCTGTCGCGAGTCGGGCGTTCTACCGTCGTGGCACAAAGACTGTGGAGCTCGGTCGAGTTGTCCACGTCGGGCTGAGGGTACGCTCGTCAATAGAGTGGAACCTCGCCCCTTCTAAATACTTTTGGGTGCTCGTCAGGTTCAGGTGGGTCTATCTTATCGATTGAACCTGCTGACAACTTAGTGTTTTCAATTGTAGTATTGTTCTAGCTTTTCAGAGTTCCATGATTGAATGAGATGTTCCCCTTGTAAATTTTCTAGGTAATACGCTCCAGTTCCTGTTTTGGCGTAGACGCGACAAGGACCTTCCCAGTTTTCTGCGAGCTTGCCATCGCGAGATTCTTTGAGATTTCTCTTCAGGGCAAGGCTTCCGACTTTGAACTCTCGACGTATCACCCTGGCATTGTAGCACATGGCTATTTTTTGTTTGAGCGAGGCCTCTCGTAAGGCCACCCCCATTCTGATTTCTTCCACCAGGTCGAGCTCTTCTTTGAGGGCGACTTTGTTCATCTCCTCGTTGAGAGGTGCCTTGGTTCGTCTGTAAGGTTCCCCTATCTCCACAGGGATAACGGCCTTCATCCGTATGCTAGCCGGAGCGGAGATTCCCGGGTAGATGAGTGAGTGGCTGTTCGATACGCCCAGAGCATGCTGTGCAGCTCCTCGACCCATCGCTTCTTGGTTCCGTACAACCTTCGCTTGAGGCATCTGAGTATCACCATGTTGGCAGCCTTGGCCTGGCCGTTGGTCTAGGGGTGCTCGACAGATGCGAAATGTTGGGTCATACCAAGCTTTGTGACGAATTCGTGGAAGGTGTGATCCGTGAACTGGGTTCCGTTGTCGGTGACTATCACTTGTGGGATGTCAAAACGAGCCAAATAATTTCTCTTGTAGAAGCAAAGGATGTTCTGGGCAGTGATTTTGGCCAGGGCTTCAGCCTCTATCCACTTAGTGAAGTAGTCGACCGCTACAATAAGATATTTATTTTGATTGGTTCCGAACATGAATGGGTCGAGGAGGTTTAGTCCCCACCAGGAAAAGGGCCAGGGAGAGGAGAGGGATTTGAGCTCTCTAGGAGGAGCTAAATGTATGTCCCTGTGTCTTTGGAATTTATCGCATTTCTTCACGTGTTCTCTTGCATCGTGCTGCATGGTGGGCCAGTAGTATCCTGCCCGCAAGGCTTTCCTCGCGAGGGATCTTCCGCCCAGATGCTGATTGCCGATACCCTCGTGGATTTCCTGTAGTATGCGTTCCACTATGCTTCAGTCGACACACTTGAGGAGTGGGATGGAAAATCATCTTCTGTAGAGTTTTCCCTTGATCAATACGTACGAGCAGGCCCTTCATCTAACAAGGATCGACTCTTTCGGGTTGTCGGGGAGTTTGCCTTTAGTGAGGTGATCATGTACGGGGGTTATCCAGTAATCGTTGTCCCCGATGGCGAATATTCCTAGGGTGGCAGATGGTTTCTGGGTGCTCGGTCGAGGGAGTACCTCTTGTATTACAAATTTATTTCCTCCCTTCTTCTTTGTGCTAGCAAGTTTGGATAAAACACCTGCGCAGGCGTTATGCTCGCGAGGAACATGTTGAACATCCACATACCTGAATTTCTTCTTTGCCTCCTAGAACAAGGCCCAATATTTGGCAAGTTAGTCATTTTTGACCTGATATTCTCCTCGGACTTGCGAGGCGACCAACTGAGAATCGGTGAAGATTTTTACTTCCTCGGATCCCAGATCTTCGGCTAGCCGTAATCCTGCAAGGAATGCCTCGTATTTGGCTTGATTATTGGAGGTAGAGAAATACAGGGCAAGGGAAACTTTGACCAGGGTCCCTTCTTCGTTCTCCAATATGATGCCCGCGCCGCTTCCGGTCATACTGGAGGCGCCATCGACGAAGATCGTCCAGCGGCGCGAGCCTTCTGGATCCCTGGGTGAGGTCATTTCCGCTACGAAGTCGGATAAGGCTTGAGCCTTCAGGGCTTTCCTACTTTCATATTGGATATTAAATTCAGAGAGTTCCACAGACCACTTCAGCATTCTACCGGACATGTCTGGACTTCCGAGCAGCTGTTTTATTGGCTGATCCGTTCGGACCACTATAGTGTGGGCCAGAAAGTGGTGTCTTAGCCTCCTCGCAGAATTAATGAGGGTCAGGGCGACTTTCTCGATTAGTTGGTATCTTGCTTTCGGTC
The DNA here is from genome assembly GCA_948472305.1 of Vicia faba. Classification (NCBI taxonomy): domain Eukaryota; kingdom Viridiplantae; phylum Streptophyta; class Magnoliopsida; order Fabales; family Fabaceae; genus Vicia; species Vicia faba. The sequence continues at coordinate 284,689,666 of OX451737.1, forward strand.
CTTGCAGGGCTTTGCTCGTGAAATAAATTGGCCTTTGTCCCTCCAGGGTTTCCCTTATTAGTGTCTGCTTATTGCCTCGGAGGCGACAACTAGATAAAGGTAGAGGACTTCGTCTTTCCCTGGCTGGGATAATATGAGCGGTTGTGAGAGCTCTTTTTTAAAATGGGTGAGGGCTTGCTCGCATTTGGGCGTCCACTCGAAGGTGGATTCCTTGCACAAGAGTTTGAACAAGGGGAGCGCATGCTGGGCGGATTTCGCCACGAATTGCGAAAGAGAAGTGAGCATGCCGTTCAAGATCTGGATTGATTTCTTCGAGGTGGGCGTTAGAAATTCGAAGAATGCCCAACATTTGTCGGGGTTCTCCTTGATGCCTCGTTCTGTCAGATAGAACCTGAGGAACTTCCCTGCCTGTACGTCGAAGGTGCATTTTTCTAGATTGAATCGCATCCGACACTTTCGGGCTTGCTCGAACACCTTTTTCAAATGGGCGGCATGGTCAAGCTCTTTGGTGGAATTGAAGATCATGTTGTCCATATAAACTTCGAGCATGTCGCCTATTTCATTACAAAATACTTTGTTCATCATGCGCTGGTAGGTAGCACCCGCGTTCTTCAGGCCGAAGGGCATTACGTTGTAGTAATAATTGCTCGACTCAGTCATGAAGGCGGTATATTTTTTGTCCGTTTTCCCATGGGAATCTGGTTGTAACCAGAGTATGCATCCATGAAAGATAATAGTTTGAAACCGTCCGAATTTTCGACCAGTTTATCAATATCGGGGAGGGGATAAGCATCTTTTGGGCAAGCCCGGTTGAGATCAGTATAGTCAATGCACATTCGCCATTTTCCATTAGATTTTTTAACAAGGACTAAATTGGAGAGCCAGGTTGTGTACTGGGCTTCAGAAATAAAATGTGCCTCTAGGAGGTCTTTTACAGCTAATTCAGCACTGTGTGACTTCTCGGTCGACTGCTTTCTTCTGCGCTACGCGACCGCCTTGATGGTGGGATCAATGGCCAGGTGATGGCATGCAACCTCAGGGTCTAAATCGGGCATCTCGGCTGCACTCCAGGCAAAGAGATCAACATTCTCCCGAAGGCAAGCTTTGAGTTTCCTTTTAGCCAGGTCGGGGAGGTCCGCTCTGATATTTACTCCCCTTGTGGGGTCTTCTCCGAGGGGAACCAACTCAAAGTCGTCGTCCGAGATATGCTGTGCGTGACTTGAGAGCTCGTTGTGGCCAGTAGAGGAGGTTGACCCTTCGTCTTCGACCATAGGCTCCTTCCCGTTCTTCCTTTGCTCGACCCTGTCCTTCATGGAGAAGCGATTGTCGAGGTCAATGGTGTCGACCCTTGGCAGTGGCTTGGATTCCTCGAAGCTGGAGGGTAGCGTGGCTCGAGTGGCTGTTCGAGGTTGGGCGTTGATGGAGCTGAGGCCCATCGCAGAAGCTTAGGAGCATCTCCTGGCTGCTTGGATGTCTCCGTGAAGAGTGGCGACCAAACCTTCGGCAGTGTAGTATTTCATCTTGAGATGAACGGTGGAGGGGACCGCGATGAGCTCAGCGAGAGTGACTCTCCCAAAGATGCATTGATAGAGGGATGGATAGTCCACCACCAAGAATTGGGTCTTGATGGTTCTGGCCTTTATCCCACTTCCAAAGGTGATGATCAGCTTCACGTACCCCCATGGCTTTATGTTGGCCCCGTTGAAACCTTGAAGATCAGAGCCCACGTAGAGGGTTAGGTGGCTCTCATTCAGCTGCAGATTGTTGAACAGTTGGGTGTACATAATGTTAACCGAACTGCCCTGGTCGACCAAAATGCGATGCGCGTTGAAGTTAGCCATCTGAGCTCTCACGAGTAGTGGGATGCTCGAAATTGGGGCTCCTCCCGGTAACTCTTCCTTGTAGAATGAGAGGGGGTGAGATCCTTCTCTAAACTTGTCGAGCGTGGCGTCCATCTCAGAGTTGGCCTTGAAGAGTTGGTCGAACCTTCTCTTCACCGATCCGAATGTATGCCTGTTGAACCCTCTGCCAGAAATGACAATGGCTGCAGGGAAGGATTCCCACGGACTGTGGGTGAAGAAGTACAGGGGGACGTCCTCTATGTCCGGAAAGTAGAAGTCTTCCGGCCGTGAGATGCTCAAGGCGGCCGGAATGGTGTCGAGGTCGGGAGATTTCTTCCCTTCTTCGACATTCTTTGTCTCTGGTGCTTCGTCATGGGTAGCCTCTTTTTCTTATACTGCTTGAGGTTCCCGTCTCTGATTAATATTTCAATTGCATCCTTGAGATGGATGCAATCCTCTGTGTTATGGCCGTGACTCTTGTGGAACCTGCAATACTTACTCTTGTCGGTTCTTGGCTTCAACGGTGTTTGTCGGGGGAAGCGCACCCCAACTTGCTTGAACTCTGAATTAGCGCATTAGAAAAGAATAAGGTCTCTTGAGGTTGTCAGGGGGGTGTAGTCGTGGAAACGACCGGCCGACCCCTTGTAGTCTTTAGGATCACGGGACCTGTCCTCCCGTTTCTTCTCCCCCCCGACGGGATGTCGAGGGCTCATCATTCTTTGAGGGTCTGGCACTCTCCCTGTGCCTGGATTCCCGGGCGCTGTTGGCCGCCTCCTTCTCCTCGTACTGTATGTACGCCTGGGCCTTCAAGAGAAGGGAATCGAGCGTGGATGGTGTTTCTATTCCCACAGCCTTGGCAAAGTCACTACAGGGACAGAGCCCACGCTCGAGCAAGTATTTCTTCATGTTGTCCATTGTCGGGACCTGGACCACTTCTTTGTTGAAGCGCTCAATGTACACTCGCAGAGATTTGTCTCTGCCCTGTATGATTGCCTCGAGCGAAGCTTCTGATTTAGGATGTCAGAGGGAGGCAGTGAAATTCCTTGAAAACATCTTCCTGAGCTGTTTCCATGAGGTGATGGATTCATCGGCCAGACTTTTGTACCATGCCATCTCCCCTTTCCTAAGAGTAGTCGGGAAGAGCCTGCATTTGATGGCGCCCCTAACCCCTCTGTAGTCGAGGAGGCATCGATGTTCTCGATGTGCTCATCAGGGTTTGTAGTGTTGTCATAGGTCCCTAGAGTTGGCGGCTTCTCTAGGCCGGTAGGAAGTGGAGCTTTCAGTGATCTCCCTCAATAATGGTCCGTGAGGCTCATCATATTCACTATTGACGGGAGATAGAGAAGGAGAGTGGTAGTTTCTCCCCCGTCGGTCGTCACGGTCCCGCCGAATGTAGGGGCTCCTTTGCTTTTGCTTTGGCTCGGGAGAGGGCAATCAGGCGCGGTCGATCTTTCTGTTGTCCTTTCTCCTCTTGAACGAAGGGGAGTCTTGATCTCGGGCAGGAGGTGTGCGATTTCATTTCTTGAAGAAATAAATGTCACGCCTTTCCTTTTTGGGTGGTGGACCACGCCTGGGTGGTGATGCACTGGGGGAACTTTGTCTTAGGGCTCTCCGGGGAGGATATCTTGAACGCCTATTTTTCAATGCCCCTATCCTCTGATTTTGTTGAAGGATGAGGACTTTGGTCTGATTTAGGGAAGCGGGCAGTGCTGCCATGGACGAATCGGTGTCGACAGGGATAAGGACCGATTGCAAGATTTTTGGGAGTTCCTCAGCAGGATTCTTGGAATGCCCTTCGTCCAAGAGTTGATTGTCACCATGCCGGGAATCAGCAGAATCAAGGGACACAATTTGTTTGTCACGGGGGCCCAGGTTATCCTCGAGGTGAGGGTGTTCCCGACCTTCATAAGTCTTGCAAGCAGGGGAATGAATGGTCTTTTCGGACAGGTAGAGATCATTATAGTCGGCCATGATATGAGAGATGGATCTTGAAAGAAGAGTTTCTTTGATATTAGGTTCCGAGGGAAAAAAGATGGGGATAGCAGTTTCCCACAGATGGCGCCATTGATCTTGTGGTTGATCAGAACCTGGAGAGTGGCCAAAGGATGATCTTCAGTCGGGCAGAGGAGAGAGGGGGTTGTACCTGTAAGGTACTCCAATGATCAAGTAAGGGTGGGAGCAAGGAGGTACTAGCAAAATATCAGGTAGTGAGTAGTGAATATGTGATACCTGGCCCTCACGGGTGTGAGGGTTTATATACTGCTCCTGGCGCGTGGCCACTGGTTCCTGATTTCCCGCCTAGATATGTGGGTCCGGAAAATCAGTTAACTGCCAGGACTTAGTCAAACCGGGCAAATGTGCCCGCAACTAGCCGTTGGTTCCGGGGAGGAGGCTGATTGCGGGCATCTCTCTGGTCGGTCCCTGGTGGTCTGCACGACGCTGGAGTCGGGAGGACTAAGAAAGATGCATGACGGGCATCTCGGATCGGAGCCGGGTCAAGAGGGAAAGATGGTTGTATTTCCCGACAGAGGGTCACGGTCGTTGAGTGACACCCATAAGATGCCTTAGACTGGGCCCGCTCAAGCTTTCGGGCCAGTCCAGAACAATCTTAACGTAGGGGATAAACAACATGATATCAATCTTATTTATGCCAAGAGACTAAACCAATAAGATCGAAAATTTGGAAGATAACCTATCATTTCTCAGGGACCCATATAATTAACTATATCTGATTTGCATAACTACCACAACCTAGGAGTAGATAATGCGGGTATCAACTCTATTTATGCCAAAGGACTAAATCAATAGAGTTGAGAAATAGTCTGGAAACAAACTGGCTATAGCTTTGGGACTAACATAGCGAGTTGTATTGTAGACTTGCATATTTATCACAACCTAGGGGATAAATATAATGGATTTGAAATTTTGAAATTGAAATTTGGATTTTTGACCATCGAAACTTGGTAAGTGAAACTTGATAATTGAAACTTAAATAACTAGGCTATAGATATGAATCGTAGATATACCTCCTAGTGTAATTTTGGTTTGCACTACCTCTAAATGTTATGTCTTTTCTCAACCAAGATATTCGTTGTAATGGTGTGAAAGATGCTAATATTTGAATATCCGATCCGCGCAGGTGACTTAGCTGGTAAATAGGCCTTAGGATGTCTCGCAATAATCTTGGGCCTTTGTGGTTAAAATCAATTGTGGTTAGAATGACTATGCTTTGTATGGTTGTTGTGATACGGTAGCAGAACCGACTGTTAATACTGGTTTTGCATTTGTGTTTGCAAATGTTGCGGTAAGCAAGAGTCTCCATTTACTTTTCTTTTATCCAAATTAAGGAAAGGGTGAAAAGAACAGAAAAAGACCTTTTCGAGAATTTTCTGAGTAAGGGGGATAAATTATGGAAAGGGAAGGTGTTAGCACCCTTTCCATCCGTAATTTTCTACGGGCTCTTAGATGCTTAGCTCATTTTAAAATTACTTTGTGCTTTGTGTGTTTTGAAGAAATATTTTGAAATTTCCTTAGTGCGGCGGTTCACTTTGTGATAACTCTTGTGTCAGTCCTCAAGAGTGTTAACAAAGCAAATGTTTTTGAAAGTTGTTTTTAAAATGTGTAAGTGTGAAAAGTTTGTTTTATTTGAGCAAGTATCTAATAGCTATCTACTTATACTCGAAAAAGTCGTTCTTTTCCTCTTTTCCTTTAGACAGTGCTATCCTACTATTAGTGAGTAGGTAGCCCTATCGTTTCATGTATGAGGGTCATCGAAAGGGAAGTTACAGTCACGAATGCAACTTGGCAAGGAATTTTAGTAACTGTCCTAAAGTTCTAAGATCACTTTTTTACCGAGGAAACATCGAGAGGGTCATCAAGGGACTTGTGATCTTTCAAACTAGAGGACAATCACTAAAACTTCTCATGTTTCGAGAACTGTGACCATTTTTCCAAAGGTAACCGAAGTAGGCGCACCCTAGAGGTGTACATGTGCAATTGATTCAATTCAGTTTATTTGTATTTGTTATTAAGTTTGCTAACGTTTTGTTATTAGTCTTTTCATACAAGCCTAGTTACTAGCAATAATATATACCATAATTTAAAGTGCGGAAATGTAAATCCTACGCTATCACACGGCTTTGTGAGAGGTACATTATAGAAATGTGAAAAGTAAAGTCCTAGTTACTATTACAAACTGGGAAGCAGTTACAATAAGATGAAAATAAAATGCTAAAGTATATAAATGTGCAAACGAACTAAAAGGGGCGCCTAAATCCTAAGGAAATGAAATCTTTTTGTTTGTTTTGTTTTATTTTAAGAAAATAAAACCTAAGTCTATTTAATTTTAATTTCAAGAAAAGGTTAAAATGACTAATTAATTTGTTTACAAATTAATTTGATTATTAAAAACTAATCTAATGTTTTTTTGTGATTTTTTTGATTTAAAGTTAATTTAAAATCAATAGAGAAATGAATAAAGCAAAATTAAAGATAGAAGAACCCTCATTCGACTCAAAGGGAATACATGGCCTTTTGATTCAGGGAAGAATGATGGGCTTTCGATTCAGAGGAAGGTGCCTTTCGATCCAGGGGGAATAGCTATCCTTCGATCCAATGAACGGATATTACCCTTCGATCTAGTGAAGGTATGTGGCTTTCGATCCAGAGGGTACTGTTGAAAGAGCCTGATGGATCACCTGTGAGGGCACTGAATATGCAAAGACGCGTTAGAAAAATAAAGATGCAGGACCTGGGTATCAAACTCAGGTCCTTCGATCCTATGTGCGTTTGTTCTATTCAGGCTAGATCTGCAGCAAGTGTTAGAAACAAAGAAAAATGCAGACCTGGGTGTCGAACTCAAGTCCTTAATCTAGAATACAAATTGAATGAACTACAAGTGTTAATATATCATGCAAATGTAAAGTTTGATTTTTTTACCAGTTCTTACCAATGGTGATGTATGAATCGGTGGCTTCAGACGTGGGTATCCTTGTTTAAGGGTGGCTTCGATTTGGCACTTATGGATATGGATGGGTTTGGAATAGACTCTTGGGAGCCTCAGGAGAAAAATTTAATATTTGTGTGGACTGGGGGTACCTGCAATACTAGCCTCGAATTATAAGATTTTTTTTATAATTTAGTATACTTTTTTTGAGGCAGCGTGTGCGTGTATGAACTAGTCTCTCCTTTTTCGTGTGTTTTCTCCCCCCTTTGAAGTTTTCTAGTGTGCTCCTTATATAGAGGGGATGGAGGGAACAAGAGGGCAAAGGAATAAACAACCATTAAGTTGGTGTTTTAAGGCCATGAATATCACTTTGAAACTTTGCCAAAGACATTGTTTCTTGTCCCTTTTTGAATTTGCTATGAACCTGGACACGTTTGGCTCTTTTGAATGCCCTCCAACATTTCTCTTCGACTGGACCTCTTGTATATCCTTCGAATGGGCCTTTTGAATGTTTCTTCGAGTGGACCTTTTGTGTACCTTTCGAATGGGCCTTTTGTGTACCTTTCGAATGGGCCTTTTGTATACCCTTCGAATGGGCCTTTTGTTGCCTCCTTCAAATGGACTTTTTGAGTGTCTTTAGAATAATCCATATGTATGCCTTGTGCCCTCTCCGAATGGGCTACCAATGTGTGTCCTTCGAATAGTCCTTTGGAGTACTCTTTCAAAGGGGTCATATTGTGTGTGGTAGTGCAGAAACTGTGTTGAGGGGTCTTGGCCTTGTGAATCCAAGACAAGTCTGAGGAAACCTCTGCCTTGTGGATGGAAGGCCCGTTGGGGGAAGCCTTTGACTTAGCGAATCCAAGGCAAGCATGAAGAGGCCTTTGCCTAGTGAGTCGAAGGTTGCACGTAGAGGCCACTGCTGGTGAATCGAAAGGGGCTTGTAGGGGTTCTTACCTTGTGAATCAAAGGCAAGCCTGAAGTAGCTAATGCGTAGTCAAAGCCTTGTGAATTAAGCTTGGTCAAAGGAGGCCCAGCGCTCCATCAAAGACATTGTGAAATCAACTTGATCGAAGGGGGTCCAGCGCTCAATCAAAGTTGGTGAGTCAAGCTTGTATCGAAGGATTTAGATGTTGAATCGAAGACTGGTGAGTCAAGCTTGTATCGAAGGATGCCAAACACCTAATTAAAGCTTACTAATCAAGGCATGATCGAAGAGTGCCAAATTCCTAATTGAAGTATCTTGTGCCATTACAGATCGAAGAGATCTTGTTTATCGTCAAAAAATTTACATTTTCTTTAAGCAATTGTTTGTAACCAACCATGTAGGAGACAATCTTGGGAAACATGAGAGGGAAAATTTTGGGGTACAACAGCTGCCCTTGTTTAATCTTCTTAAACCTGAAGATGTAGATTGGCTTGTCTGCCTTTCGTGATCTGAAGGTGGAAGATGATTGAACACTAGAGTGCCCAGGAATTTGCACTCGCATGAAGTAACACTTATCGTTGATGATGGCGGGAATGGGCTTACAGATGCCATTTGGATAAGATGACAGAGAGTTGTCGGAGATGGGATTATAGATGCCATCCAAAGTAGATGATGACTTTATAAGGGGTCTCTTTATGTGGATTCATGTTCCTATTGTTTGAGGAGGATTCTGCTGGGGAATGTTGATTTCTGTTTGGGGAATAGAGCCTAGGAGCTGTAGTTGTCCATTAATCTATTGGGAGTTATCTCTTGACCGGGGAGATGAAAGTTAGTCGTTATCTGGTCGAAATCCAGGCTTCACAGTGACTTGCTGAGGATAATGAAGTTGACTGTTATCTGGTCGTATTCCAGGCTTCACAACGACTTACTGGGGTATATGAAATTAACTGTTATTTGGTCGGTTTCCAAGCTTCGCAGTAATTTGCTTAAGGTCAAACTCTTATCTAGTTAAAATCCATGCTTCGCAGTGACTTAGATGAAAGGATGAAGTTGATTTCTATCTGGTCAGATTCCAGGCTTCACAATGACTTACTGAAATTAATCTGTCATCTGGTTGTATTCCAGGCTTCACAGAAAATGAAGTTAAACTGTTATCTGGTCGTATTCCAGGCTTCACAACAGTTTAGATAAAGTGAACAATTATTTGGTCGAATTCCAGGCTTCGTAGCAACTTAAACTGTCATCTGGTCGAAATCCAGGCTTCATAGTAATTGAAGAAGTTAACTATTATCTGGTCGTATTCCAGGCTTCGCAGCAACTTAAAATGTTATCTGGTCAAAATCCAGGCTTCACAGTAATTGAAGAAGTGAACTACTATATGGCCGGATTCTAGGCTTCGTAGCAACTTAAATTATTATCTGGTCAAAATCCAGGCTTCACAGTAATTGAAGAAGTTAACTGTTATTTGGTCATATTCCAGGCTTCGTAGCAACTCAAACTGTAATCTAGTTAAAATCCAGGCTTCACAGTAATTGAAGAAGTGAACTACTCTCTGGTCGGATTCCAGGCTTCGTATCAACTTAAACTGTTATCTGGTCAAAATCCAGGCTTCACAGTAAATGAAGAAGTTAACTGTTATCTGGTCGTATTCCAGGCTTCGCAGAAAATGAAGTTAAACTATTATCTGGTCGTATTCTAGGCTTCGCAACAACTTAGATGAAGTGAACTACTATTTGGTAGGATTTCAGGCTTCGTAGCAACTTAAATTGTCATCTGGTCGAAATCCAGGCTTCACAGTAATTGAAGAATTTAACTATTATCTGGTCATATTCCAGGCTTCGCAGCAACTTAAACTGTTATCTGGTCGAAATCCAGGCTTCATAGTAATTGAAGAAGTGAACTACTCTCTGGTCAGATTCCAGGCTTCGTAGCAACTTAAACTGTTATCTGGTTGAAATCCATGTTTCACAGTAATTGAAGAAGTTAACTGTTATCTGGTTGTATTCCAGGCTTCGCAGTAACTTAAACTGTTATCTGGTTGAAATCCAGGCTTCATAGTAATTGAAGAAGTTAATTGTTATTTGGTCGTATTACAGGCTTCACAATAGCTTAAACTATTATCTGGTCGAAATCCAAGCTTTACAGTAATTGAAGAAGTGAACTACTATCTGGTTGTTTCCAGGCTTCATAGCAACTTAAGCTGTTATCTGATAGAAATCCAGATTTCATAGTAATTGAAGAAGTTAACTGTTATCTGGTCGTATTTCAGGCTTTGCAGTAACTTAAACTGTTATCTGGTCGAAATCCAGGCTTCATAGTAATTGAAGTGAACTACTATCTGGTCGGATTCCAGGCTTTGTAGCAACTTAAATTGTTATCTGGTCGAAATCCAGGCTTCATGGTAATTGAAGAAGTTAACTGTTATTTGGTCGTATTCCAGGCTTCGCAGCAACTTAAACTGTTATCTGGTCGAAATCCAGGCTTTATAGTAATTGAAGAAGTGAACTATTATCTGGTCGGATTCCAGACTTCATAGCAACTTAAACTGTTATCTGGTTGAAATCCAGGCTTCACAGTAATTTGAGCTGTTATCTTAGATAGCTGCCCCGTCTTGTTTCGAGAATTAATCTGGAACCATGCTTTTATTGGTTGTTAAGATAGTTGCCCTGTCTGGTTTCAGGAATGAATCTATTAACCTGGTCTAATAGATAGTCTCCACGTCTTGTTTTAGGAATTGATCTACAATCAGTTGTTCACAGATAGTCGCCCTATCTAGTTTCAGGAATTAATTTGAAACTATTGAAAATCGTTAATGATATTCATCTGTGGATCCTTCTGGAAAAGTTAAAGAGTTAGCTGTATGCAATGGCATGATGCATGAAATGCATTGGGTAGCAATGTTCCCAAAATAAATGAGACTGTGCTTTATGCATTTGTATGTATATGCTATGATGTTTGCATGAATGCAATGTATGAACGTATCAATTGTTCCATTGTTGTATTGCTGAAATAGGGAAAATAAATCCCTAATTGTGGCTAGGGGTGAAGAATGTAGGTCTTCATATTTCGTTTGAAGTTGAATGTTGGGAGACAAATCTTCCGTTGTTAGAGAAATAAACTATGTTGGGGAAGGGAAACTCTATGCATTGCTTGGGGATTTTGTTGAAATCCTATTGGGGAATATTGAGAAGATTGGTGACTTCACTGGGGGATCTTCTAGATGTCAAAGTAGTAGTTGGAGACTTTTTCTCTGTCGGGGATATGAGAACACCTGACACCATTAGGCTGCATGCTGAGAATATGGCGGTGACCTTGTAGTAGGATGCCCTTGCCTCTGTACCTGCTGGAGAAGGTATTTGCTGGGATTTTGTAGATGGTTTGACTGTTATCCCAACTCTTGGAGTCCTTGGTGAATGCAGACCAGGGTAATAAACCTTCTACTAATAGACAAGTGACGAGATGACGGGATGTAGTCATACACTTTAATCCCTTACTTTTTCCTGGACAGTCATTTCAGATTTTCAGTCCATCGGGATACCCTTTTTTGCCCAAGCCTCCTCTTCATGTTTTCGACTTGCCGGGTGTACAGTTTTTCATATGTACATCCCTAATTTTTTTCCCGAACCCTTTTGGTTTGCCGGGATGCCCTTATTTTTGCCTAGGCCAGTCAACCTAACGGATCTTTGTTTATGCGTAGTATTTTCCGACTATGTCCATGTTCACCAGGTACGGAGATTTGTCACTGTCCATAGTAGTAAGTGTTGCCACACTTCCAGAAGATGTTTGTTTGATCGTACATGATTTGTTGCTGGAATTCATGTCCAATGCACCAAGTGATTCACATGGAGATCTGCCCCTGGTTATTAGGCATTTTTGAGAGATTCCTTGAACCTTGACTTGACTGCCCCAGATCAGCTGGACACCATGCTATGCCCCTTGGTTATGAAAGGCCTATCACTGGAATGTCTTTCCATCTGAGGTGATTCTGTCCACTGAGAGGATTTTTGTTCATCAAATATCCGTCGTGCGAATTTCTCTGTTGTTGAACAAACAGTCATATGCAAATAATGGTATTTTAAGAATGCAAAGCTTATGTTTGTCTTGAAGTTTGAAAATTCATTTTTTAGTAAAACAAACAAATTTTGTAAGAGTGTGATATCAACTCAGGATTTATAGCAAATCCTACAGGAGTCAGGATACCTTTTATAACAGTACGCTTTCGAACTAACCCATGCTTCAGCTAGGACTTTTAAGGGTTATAACGTAGCCTAGTTCACGGCGTAAGAAACAAAAGATAAAGGCTCAAATTTTATTTGTACCCAACCCGTTCTTCATGATGTTCTTCAATCCTATGTTCAGCTAATCATGCGTTTAGATCCTGATTGAGTCTGAGATCTTTGCTCTGATACTTGGTGATGGTTCAGGAATTGAACGTTCATTTGAGAAGGCAGTCATTTTTGTAACCTTTTCTTTTTTTTGTTGAGGATTTGTAGGACCTCTATTTTTTATTTTCATTATCCTTGCTTTTCCTGAACTATTTCTTTTGTGATTACAGTCAGCGGGATGCCCCAGTTTTTCTTAAGTCTCCTACATAGGTTTTTGACTTAACGGGCTTTTATTTTGAGATATAATGACTGCCTGTCTTGACGATTATATGGAACCATCACCATTTTTGGAGGGCACCTTCCAAACTATTTGTCGTGTAGGAAGGTAGAGCTTGCAACTGAACGCCTATCTGAATTAACTGAGAAAACTACCCTGCCCCAGGTTATGATTAAGGGTTTTAATTTGTGTGAAAAGAAAAACTCCTACTTCTTAGGCTCAAAGGGGTTGACTAGGGATTATCTTCCTTAAAACTCCACTGTTTAGGATTTGAAACAACACTTGCACATCGTCAGCAGGGTCTGTTCAAAAGCATACTGTAGAGATTGTGGTATCGTTTTCGTCATCCTCCCTCTAAAGGCTTAGAGCTTTTAATCGAGAGTTGAATATCACAAAAAGGAAGTAAAAACATAGTTTGAATATAATGAATACAAATGAAATGATTCAAGACAAACACATGCAATGCATTGATGAAATAACAAAGTTTCATATGAATAAATGTTCAAACAATCAAAATAAAATTAAAAATTGAGAATTCAAATGAACAAAAAGCCTCTTTGTCTGAATTTGTCACTCCAGATGGTGTGCCTTTGAGGGATAGCAGAAGAATTCATCTTGAACATCTTATGTAAACTCTAGCAATCCTTCGTCGATCAAGTCTTGAATCTTATTTCTCAACGTCCAACAGCTATTAGTGTCATGTCCAGGACTGTTGGAGTGGTACACACACCTTGCATTTGGATTGTACATTGGGGAAGAAGTGTTGGGATTCTGAGGAGGATCCTTCAACACAATCAGCTTGGCCTCCAACACATGTTGCAATGCTTGAGCCAATGACACGTTGATTTCGGTAAAGCATCTTTTAGATGTATTCCGCTTATGCTGATTACCCTGTCTTTATTGGAGAGGTTGTGACGTAGCAGCATTTTGGAAAGGTCCACTCTCCACCAAACCCACTTCTTGTCTCATCGGGGGATGATTAATGACTTGATCCCAGGCATCAATTGTTTGTTTCATACGGTTGTATCCGTCTTGGTGAAGTTTGCCGATAAGGGCTCTCAGCTCTTCTTGTCCCTAGGCTAGTATTTGGATAAGATCCATCTGCCCCAGCATTTGGATTCTCATTGCATCCATCTCAGCTTGCAGTTGTTCCAACTGTTCGTCTTTGTTGTCTTCAGGACTTTTCTTGGCCAAGTTCCCAGCGAGGAGTGCTTTCAACTCTTCTTTCCCCTTGGATAACTTCAGGAACATTTCCTTGAATTGAGAATCTAGAGATTGGAGATCTCTGTCAGTCTGCTCAAGAGCCATTTTTCTTGCTGAAATAAATAGTGAGAAAATGAGAGACCTGTACTGGAAGACATGTTATGTAATGACATGCATGCAATGTTTTCAAGGATCTCGCGGGGTAAACAAGAAAATGTCAAAAGTTGAATTTTTCAGTTTTAATTGAAGAACTTTCGTACCATTAAAGGTCCTTCTACAAGAGTCAAGCTCACTATGTCGAGTGGGTCATAGCTCCTGACTCAAGTTGTCTTGCTTTGGTCTTTTGATGGTATTGGCTAGAGGAAAATAAATCCCATTGCCCCTTGCCAAGCGTCTGGTTCATCATAAATCTGCATCACAGGCTCTAGAGATCCTTGAAATGGTTAAGGAAATGCTATGGGATGATGTTATAATATGTATGTAATGCATTAAGCAAAAGTGTAAGGTGGCGTAAGCAAGTAAACCATGCAAGAAATCTAGGTTATTAGATAATGGATGTAAACAAATCCTACAAGGAAATCATGTTGTTAGATAATAAAAAACCGGCAAGTAGTTCAAGTTGAAAGCAAACAAGTCACACAAGCAGCCTTAGGTTTAGGCTTGCATGGGGTTTGTAGGTAAGTACCCTCTTGAAGTTTAGTTGGCTCAACATGTCCTAGTAATAGTAACCGGGTTCTAAGGGATCTCAATATCACAGATTTTTCCCATAAGTTTCATTCCGATCGACAACTGACTTGCCACCAAACAAAACTTGGGAGTCAAATCTCAATGAGTGTAGTATCGAGTATCAACCGACTTAGGACTACACCAAAGACGACTATCTCACTACTTCCTAATGGCCAAGTTGTTCAATTAAAGGTTCTAAGGTAAGTTGATGCTTCATGACACCATGCAGCGGCCCCGTATTCTCCTTGACTACTCAAGGGCTACCGGTACCAACCAAAGTGTCACATCAACATAGCTATCATTTTAACTGTGTTGGTATATCCTGCACAATCTCCACGATCTATTACTACTTACCTAAAAGGTACCCCACATTCGAGTATAGAATCTATGGTAACAACCCAAACAATCCCAAAAGGTAAAGCATACAAAGCACACCAAGCAGTTTAAAAATAAACTATCTCTAAGGTAATCCCACTTTTTATTTAAATATTCCCCAACAGAGTCGCCAATTTTGTGATACGGTGGCAGAACCGACTGTTAATACTGGTTTTGCGTTTGTGTTTGCAAATGTTGCGGTAAGCAAGAGTCGCCACCGAATTTTCTCTTATCCAAATTAAGGAAACGGTGAATAGAACAGAAAAAAACATTTTCGAGAATTTTCTAAGTAAGGGGGGTAGATTATGGAAAGAGAAGGTGTTAACACCCTTTTCATCCATAGTTTTCTACGGGCTCTTAGATCCTTAGCTCATTTTAAAAATACTTTGTGCTTTGTGTGTTTTGAATAAATATTTTGAAATTGCCTTAGTGCGGCGATTCACTTTGTGATAACTCTTGTATCAGTCCTCAAGAGTGTTGACAGAGCAAATGTTTTTGAAAGTTGTTTTTGAAACGTGTAAGAGTGAAAAGTTTGTTTTATTTGAGCAAGTATCTAATAGCTATCTACTTGTACTCGAAAAATTCATTCTTTTCCTCTTTTCCTTTAGACAATGCTATCCTACTATTAGTGAGTAGGTAACCCTATCGTTGGATGTATGAGGGACATTCGAAGGGACGTTACGGTCATGAAGGCAACTTAGCAAGGAATTTTAGTAACTGTCCTAAAGTTCTAAGATTACTTTTTTACCAAGGCAACATCGAGAAGGTCATCGAGGGACTTGTGATCTTTCAAACTAGAGGACAATCACTAAAATTTCTCACGTTTCGAGAATTGTGACCATTTTTCCGAAGGCAACCGAAGTGGGCGTACCTTAGAGGTGTACATGTGCAATTGATTCAATTCAGTTTATTTGTCTTTGTTATTAAGTTTTCTAACATTTTGTTATTAGTCTTTTCATACAAGCCTAGTTACTAGCAATAATATATACAGTAATTTAAAGTGCAGAATTGTAAAGTGCAGGAATGTAAATCCTACGCTATTACATGGCTTTGTGAGAGGTACATTATAGAAATGTAAAAATTAAAGTACTAGTTACTATTAAAAACTAGGAAGCAGTTACAATAAGAAGAAAAAATTGCGAAAGTAAATAAATGTGCAAACGAATTAAAAGGGACGCCTAAATCCTAAGAAAAAGAAATCATTTTGTTTGTTTAGTTTTATTTTAATAAAATACAACCTAAGTCTATTTAATTTTAATTTCAAGAAAAGGTTATAATGATTAATTAATTTGTTTACAAATTAATTTGATTAATAAAAACTAATCTAATGCTTTTTTGTGATTTTTTTTATTTAAAGTTAATTTAAAATCAATAGAGAAATGAATAAAGCAAAATTAAAGATAGAAGAACCCTTCTTCTATTCAAAGGGAAAACGTGGCCTTTCGATTCAGGGAAGAATGATGGGCTTTCGATTTAGATGAAGGTGCCTTTCGATCCAGGGGAAAATAGCTATCCTTCGATCCAATGAACGGGTATTACCCTTTGATCTAGGGAAGGGATGTGGCTTTCGATCCAGAGGATACTGTTGAAAGAGCCTGATGGATCACCTGTGAGGGCACTGAATCTGCAAAGATACGTTAGCAAAATAAAGATGCAGGACCTGGGTATCGAACCTAAGTCCTTCGATCCTGTGTGCGTTTGGTCTATTCAGGCTAGATCCGCAGCAAGTGTTAGAAACAAAACACATGCAGACCTGGGTGTCGAACCCAGGTCCTTAATCTTGAATACAAATCGAATGAACTACAAGTGTTAATATATCATGCAAATGTAAAGTTTTATCTTTTTACCAGTCCTTACCAATGGCGATGTATGAATCTGTGGCTTCAGGCGTGGGTACCCTTGTTTAAGGGTTGCTTCGATTTGGCACTTCTGGATATGGATGGGCTTGGAATAGACTCTTAGGAGCCTCAGGAGCACAAATTTAGTATTTGTGTGGACTGGGGGTACCTGCAATACTAGCTTCGAATTATAATAATTTTTATAATTTAGTGTACATTTTTTAGGTAGTGTGTGCGTGTATGAGCTAGTCTCTCCTTTTTTCGTGAGTTTTCTCCCCTCCTTGAAGTTTGCTAGTGTGCTCCTTATATAGAGGGGATGGAGGGGAAAAGAGGGCAAAGGAATAAACATCCATTAAGTTGGTGTTTTAAGGCCATGAATATCACTTTGAAACTTTGCTAAAGACATGGTTTCTTGTCCCTTTTTGAATTTTCTATGAACCTGGACACATTTGGCTCTTTCGAATGCCCTCCAGTGTTGCTCTTCGATTGGACCTCTTATATATCCTTCGAATGGGCCTTTTGAATGTTTTTTCGAATGGACCTTTTGTGTACCCTTCGAATGGGTCTTTTGAATGTTTCTTCGAATGGACCTTTTGTGTACCCTTCAAATGGGCCTTTTGTTGCCTCCTTCGAATGGACTTTTTGAGTGTTTTTTGAATAGTCCATATGTATGCCTTGTGCCCTCTTCGAATGGGCCATCAATGTGTGTCCTTGAATAGGCCTTTGGAGTACTCTTTCGAAGGGGTCATATTGTGTGTCATAATGCATAAACTGTGTTGAGGGGTCTTGGCCTTGTGAAACCAAGACAAGTCTGAGGAAGCCTCTGCCTTGTGGATGGAAGGCCCGTTGGGGGAAGCCTTTGACTTAGCGAATCCAAGGCAAGCAAGAAGAGGCTTTTTCCTAGTGAGTCGAAGGTTGAACGTAGAGGTCACTGCTGGTGAATCAAAAGGGGCTTGTGGGGGGTTCTTACCTTGTGAATCGAAGATAAGCCTGAAGTAGCTAATGTGCAGTCAAAGCCTTGTGAACCATGCTTGGTCGAAGGAGGCCCAACGCTCCATCGAAGACGTGAAATCAACTTGATCAGATGGGGTCTAACGCTTAATCGAAGTTGGTGAGTCAAGCTTGTATCAAAGGATTTAGATGCCCAATCGAAGATTGGTGAGTCAAGCTTGTATAGAAGGATGCCAAACACTTAATCAAATCTTACTAATCAAGGCATAATCAAAGAGTGCCAAATGCCTAATCGAAGTACCTTGTCCCAATGCCAATCGAAGACATCTTGTTTATCCTCAAAAAAATTACATTTTCTTTAAGAATTTGTTTGTAACCAACCATGTATGAGACAATATTGGAAAACATTTAAGGGAAAATTTTGGGGTACAACAGCTGCCCCTGTTCAATCTTCTTAAACCTGAAGATGTAGATTGGCTTGTCTGCCTTTCGTGATCTGAAAGTGGAAGATGATTGAACACTAGAGTGCCCAGAAATTTGCACTCGCATGAAATAACACTTATTGTTGATGATGGCGGGAATGGGCTTACAGATGCCATTTGGATAAGATGACAGAGAGTTGTCGGAGATAGGCTTATAGATGCCATCCAAAGTAGATGTTGACTTCATAAGGGGTCTCTTTGTGGGGATTCCTGTTCCTGTTGTTTGAGGAGGATTCTGCTGGGGAATGTTGATTTATGTTTGGGGAATAGATTTTAGGAGCTATAGTTGTCCATTACTCTACTGGGAGTTATCTCTTGACTGGGGAGATGAAAGTTAGCTGTTATCTGGTCAAAATCTTGCCTTCACACTAACTTGTTAAGGATAATGAAGTTGACTGGTATTTGGTCGTATTCCAGGCTTCACAACAACTTACTGGGGTATTTGAAATTAACTGGTATCTGGTCGTATTCCAGGCTTCACAACAACTTAGATGAAGTGAACTACTATCTGGTTGGATTCCAAGCTTCGTAGCAACTTAAACTGTCATCTGGTCGAAATCCAGGCTTCACACTAATTGAAGAAGTTAACTGTTATTTGGTCATATTTTAGGCTTCGCATCAAATTAAATTGTTATCTGGTCAAAATCCAGGCTTCACAGTAATTGAAGAAGTGGACTACTCTCTGGTCGGATTCCAGGCTTCGTAGCAACTTAAACTGTTATCTAGTCGAAATCAAGTCTTCACAGTAATTGAAGAAGTTAACTGTTATATGGTCGTATTCCAGGCTTCGCAGCAACTTAAATTGTTATTGGTTGAAATCAAGGCTTCATAGTAATTGAAGAAGTTAAGTGTTATTTGGTCGTATTTCAGGCTTCGCAACAACTTAAACTGTTATCTGGTCAAAATCCAGGCTTCACAGTAATTGAAGAAGTGAACTACTCTCTGTTCGGATTCCAAGATTCATTGCAACTTAAACTGTTATCTGGTTGAAATCCAGGCTTCACAATAATTTGAGTTGTTATCTCAGATAGTTGCCCCGTCTTGTTTCGGGAACTAATCTGGAACCATGCTTTTGTTGGTTGTTGAGATAGTTGTCATGTCTGGTTTCAGGAATGAATCTCTTAACTTGGTCTAGTAGATAGTCTCCCCGTCTTGTTTCGGGAATTGATCTACAATCAGTTGTTTACATATAGTCGTCCTATCTGGTTTCAGGAATTAATCTGGAACTGTTGAAAATCGTTGATGATATTCGTCTGTGGATCCTTCCTAAAAAGGTAAAGAGTTAGCTGTATGCAATGTCATGATGCATGAAATGCATTGGGTAGTGATGTTCCCAAAATAAATGAGAATGTGCTATATGCATTTGCATGTGTGATACGGCGGGAGAACTGACTAGAGGTTTTGCGTTTCGTTCACACTTGTGCGGTTAGCAAGAGTCGCCACCGACTTTTCTTTTATCCAAAAGGAAAGGTAAAAAAGCACAGGAAAGACCTTTCGAGAATTTTCTCGGGTTCGGGGGGTAGATTATGAAAAGGGAAGGTGTTAGCACCCTTTTCATCCATGGTTTTCCATGGGTTCTTAGTTACTCGTTTTAGATCACTTGCTTTTGTTTTGATTGTGTGCTTGTGGTGTGGTTTTTGAAAGTATTTTTGGAAAATTTCTTCGTAATGGTTCTCGTCTCTATAAGAACGTATACAAAATTTTAGTTTTGAAAAATGGTTCAAAGATGTGTTTGTGAATCGTGTTTTGAAGAGTGTTTTGAAAAAGAGGTTTTGTAATGGTTCTTGTCTCTATAAGAACGTATACAAAACGTTTTATCTTTTTTAAAATGTTTGGAAATGGAAGTGTAGGTGTGAATGTTTTTGTCGTGAGCAAGCGAGTAACTAAGAGAGAATCTATCTACTCAAAAGGTCTTAGATTGTTCTTTTTTCTACCTTTTAATGGTGCTATCTTACCATTGATTTGGTAAGAAGCCCTATCCTTGGATGTGAAGGGACATGCGTGGGTCAATTTTACAATCATTGAAATAAACTTGTGAGACGCTCTAGCAATTTTGTAAGGGACGAGATCGTTTTATCGAAGGCAACATCGAGGGTCATCGAGGGACTACGATCTTTGTTTATCGAAGGGTCATTGCTAGAGTGTCTCATATTCGAGGGACATGATTGTATTTCCGAGGCAACAAGAAAGGTTACCCTAGAGGTGCGTGTGTGAGAAGTGTGTTGATTTCAAGTTATTTATTCTTGGATTAGGTCATCTAGCGATTGATTTTTTTGAATCTTGCCATACACGCCTAGTTACTATACAGTATATGGAAAACAGTAAATTGCGGGAATTGAAATTCTACGCTATTACAAAATGTTCCGGGAATGGGGGTACAATTATTACAAATGGGGATGAATCACATAAAAATAGCAATGTCCAAATAATACAACCAAATCGAATTGTTGTGCGATTCAATATAAAGCTATGTCAATTTACGAAAATAAAATCAACAAAATATGAAATGTATGTATTTACTCGAAAAGAGAGAAATAAAAATTATTCTACAAAAGAAAAATTAAAAATTTATTATTATTATTCTTTTGTATTTTTATTAATTATGTAAACTAACTTTAAAGAAAGAAAATAAATTAAGTTAAAATTTGATATTTTTATTAAGTGTAAGAACATTAATAAAAAGAAAATGATAAAAGAAAACTAATTAAAAAAAATCAATTTAATTTTACAAAATGAAGTTTTAAAAATCACTAGTATATTATTAACAAAAGAAATAAAAAAACAAATTAGAATGAATGAAAATGGGCTTGGGTGAATTTGAGTGTTAGGCCCAAAGAAAAATTAATATTGATGCTGAAACAAAAACAAAAGGCAAAGGGGGGGGGGGTGAGCAAAACGTGTTGGGCTATAAGGCTTTGTGGACAGAAACGGCCCAAAGCTCTATTAAGCTTGCTTAATGTTTTTTGATTAAGGGAAACATAGAAAATTAGGGTTTGTGCTTCCCTTGGTACAGCGACGCCGCTCTATTCCGTCCCCTCTCACTTCTTTCTCTCGTTCATCTTTCTCGTTAACCATCCCTATTCTCTTCCTAATTTCGCGAATAGAATGTCCCTTGGCCCCTTTGATTCAACCTGATTTACGCTCTTTTTTTGGAAATCCCTAATTTGAAATGGAATTCTCTAAAGGGTTTGAAACGCGTTTTGATATGATTTTCTCTCCCCAATTCCCGTCACCGGAGTACCCCCGTTCTCTTCCTAACCATGCTCAGATGATTTCTTTCATAAAAAAGGTGATGTTCTGTCTTGATTTGAATGTTTTACTATTGTTGTTTTATCTTGTTCATATTTTTCTGTTAATCAATTTTATTGTACCTTGAGATGCAGGAAACGATTTATGAGAAATGTGACGAAATCATACCTTTGAATTTTTGGAAAATGGAGAGGAATGTGAGATTTGAGCTGATGGTGCTCCTTGGAGGCCGAAAACGATGAGGGAAGAAATGATGACGAAGGATGCATGCTTCTGGTAACTTTTCTTTGTCTATCTTCTTTGTTGAATGATGTTGTACCCCAAAATTTGCCCTTCTCTTTTTCCACAAGAAATCACAGCTTCGGATTTTCCCTGACTTTTCAGATTGGCGTAAGAATCAGTCAAACAGACTTTTTCTTATCAGTCTATCCAAATTAGGGTTTTCATGGCTCTGGAACAGTTCAAGCAGATTATTAGGGTTTGGTTGAGTTTGGCTCAGGGTTTGATCAGGCAGGCGCTTCTTTGACAATAAATCAAGAACTAGGGTTTGTACGCGCAGAAAGAATTAATTCTACAGTGCTTTTCAATTTACTCTGGGATATGGGTTGAGGCTTCTGATTGAGAGTTTGCAAGGTTTGGTATAATCAGTAAAAGAAAAGACATATGGACGTTTGTTTGATTGACTGTGCATTGCTCATGTTTAATTGGGACGCCGAGTTTATTATTGATTGCAAGACCACAGTGTTTATTAATTATTTATTTATTCTAAGTTAGAATAGTTGAGATTTACTTCCAGTTATTTTAATTTAAGAAGCTTGAATAATTAAATAGACAGTGAATTGAAAAAAGAATTAACTGACAAAGAAGGATTTTTATTCATCTTTAATTGTTTGTTACAAATAATTATTGGAACACTGTAAATTTATTTACATTTTGTTTACAATAATAATGTTACAATGATTAAAAGTAAAATAAAATTGCATCCTAAAGTTTCCTAAGTCTTCATCTTCTACTGATGCTCCCCTGTGCTCAATTAATTTTTACATGCAAAAAGAAAAGGAAGAAGTCAACACAAATGAAATCAAAGGCATACAGTTAATTTAAAAATCATCATTAAAAGTGACTGGCCGGAATCAGTTATTCACCCTCTCTGCAAATCACAAGAATACTCTTGGTTCACAAAGAGGGAAAGAGAAATATGCTTGCAAAAAAGATATGAATTGCACAAATTCAAATTGTCAAACAGGCTGTATAGTTTCAATTTGCAAAATGCCAAACAAACAGCATGTGCAAAATGTCAAAAAGCTGTAACTTCAAAACATGCCTAACCAAGTCCAAAAGGCAAACTGAACTGCACAAATTGCAAACTGAAAAATGCCTAACCAAGTCCAAAATGTCAACCAAACTGTCAAAGATATCAAAAGCCAATAAAGTTGTCAACAAAGTACACAAGAGATATGCAGGAAATCTGGAAAGTGTGCAGAGGAAAACTAACAATGCAAGCAATATTCAAATTTTACATCATTTCAAGGCCAACACTTTTTCAGAGAGAAAGTACAGTGTAAGCAATAAAAAAATGCTTTTCTGATAGAGAGAGAGAGAGTAGAAGTGGAAAGGCTTACAGTACAGCAGGCTAGAGACTTAAAGATATAAACAAGATATACCAACACAGAAGAAAAAGGCAGAACCACATAACAAAAACAACACAAAAGCTTGTAACCTCCCACAAACTGTAACACAAGCCTCATCCTGCATAAACAAACAACCTTCCTCCAAAAACAAGCTTAAAAACCACAAATCCTGTCAAACACAAACAGACAGTACCAAACCTCAAACTGTAACACAAGCCTACACCAGAAAAAGCCATACAAACTGAAGCAAACTCACAAACAGAAGCCTTTCAAAGCTCAGCCTGAAGCCTATATCTAAAAGACCACAAAACTGCATTAAAAGCCAAAGCCAAACCTGTTTCAAACAGGTAAATCTGAAACAAAATTCAAGCCTCAAGCCTTTTAAACATCTAGCCTCGAGCCTTTATTCAAATAAACTACAACCAAAGCTTCCTAAAAGCCAGACCTGTTTCAACCAATACATCAAACCAGAAAAAGCCATATAAACTGAAACAAACCTCTACACAAGCCTGAAGCCTGCCTATACTGATAAGCCTGTCAAAACAACCATCATCCAAATACCCAAACCAACATCGAAATCAAAACACAAGCCTTGAAGCATCAAAACCAACCAAACCCTCAGAATCAAATTCCTCATAGGGTTAATAAAAGCAACCAGAAAAAAGCAACAAAGCTCTCAAATGCCAAAGAGAGGAAAAGCTACACAAATCCATACTCAGAATCATGTTCATCATTAAGCATTCAAACCAACATCCAAACCCTCAGAGCTAAGCTCATCACAGGGTCCAACAATAGGCAAACTCAGAAGAATCAAAGCAATAACCAACAAAGCCCTCAGAATAAATTCCTCATAGGGTTTAACAATCAAAAGGCAAACAACCCAGGTATCAAAATCATCAAGCTCATCAGTATCACAACAACAACAAATAATCTCAGATTCAGAAGCGAGCAAGCAGAAGAGGAAAAGAAGTTTTCAGAAGCAAGGGCCCTAAGGTTTTCAGATTACAATACTATCTTCATAAAACCATAAAAAGCAAAGATACGAATACCAGATTTCCAGCGAAGCTAGCACAACATCACACTCCCTCGCCTTGGCCGCCCTAGGACGCTTCCTGTCCACCTCCAGAACCTCCATCTCCAAGAGCCAACAAAGGTATAACTACTCTCCCTCTTTTCACACCTCACACCACAAAAATGACATAGAAAATCAGAGCTTGCTAAAAAAAGGGAAGGGAAATCAATAACATATAAAACTGGAAACCCTAATGCGTTAAGACAGAAAAATCGTACCTTTTGTGTCATCACTGTCTTGCTCAACCTTGGAGAGAGGGAGATGGAGGCAGCGCCTAGTAGCTTGAGGCGAGGAGGCGAGTGTTCAGTGGCTCCATTTTGAGAAAGATGAAGACGAAGAGGGAAGATGGAAACGGCGCCTCTGTAAGCTGTAAACCCTAATCTGAGCAAATGAAACAAACCCTAACAAATGTTGTAAAATGCATCTTGGGCTTTCGCCCCATCCAAGCGCCTAAGGCCCATTTCAGATTTGGCACACCCCCCTTTTTTTCTTAACTCTGTCTATTTTGATTGGGCCAAGCAAATTCCTTAAAGCCCATTTCCTTTTCTTCACATAAACCAATATCCTTTTTCACTTATCATTTTATTTTTCTTTTTATAGTTTAAACTAATATATTTTATTTTTGTTTGTAAATAAAATAATACATTAACTCTTTTTTAAATAAATAATACATTAATTTTTCATAATAATTTATTTTAACAATACTTTTCTTATACCAAAAAATGTGTAAATATTGGATTAATTAGGTTAATAGATTTTTGGTCTTAAAACTTTTTTTAATAAATCTTTTTTTTTTGTGTATAAAACATTAACAAATATGCAAACAATAGATTTTCTCTTATTAAGTTAATCTTTTTCTTTCATTAAAACTTTGTTTATACTTCATTAACAAAAAAAATACAAAAAGAATAAATACTTACTTAATTTTGCATTAAGTTAACAACTTGTAAATAATCACATACACATACACAAATACTTTTGATACATTGCTTTCATTCTTATACATTGATACATGCTACATTGAGAATGCGATTCGATTGGGTTGTAAATATTATTTGGACACTACTCTCCTAATAAGTCTCATCCCCATTTGTAAATATTTGTACCCCCATCCCCGGATACTTATTTGTAATAGCTTAGACTTTAAATTCCCGCAATTTATCGCTTTCTATATACTGTATAGTAATTAGGGTTTGTATGCGAAAATTTAAAATCAACCGCTAGATAACCTAATACAAAATAAATGCATGAAAATCAATACACCAATCACACTTGCACCCCTAGGGTAATCCCACTCGTTGCCTTCCAAAATGGGCCATGCTTGCATGTTGAGTTTCTTTGGCAAAACAAAAACAAATCAAATGATCATAGTCCCTCGATGACGCTTTCGAAGTTGCCTAAAAAATGATCATAGTCCCTTCAAGAAAATTGCCAAAGACACTTGGCACCATTGCATTCATGGTCTAAACGATGACCCGCGCCTGTCCCGTTAACATCCTAACACAAGATTGTCCACCAAATACAATGGTGGAACAATACTGTTAAAAGGGTTAAAACATAGGAAAAATCTTTGAGTAAATTTAGGGGTAGACAAACTCTTAGTTACTTGATCAAACTTGCAAAACACACTTGCCTACTTTCAAAACACACTCCACAACACACTTTCAAAACAACTTTCAAAACCTTGAAACATCTTTTCAAAAAGACAAACACCTTTTGTAAAACATTCGAGTAAAGAATTGTTACAACGGTTGCCTAAGACAAGGAATCTTTTTCAAAACATTTTTAAAACACACACACACCACCATTTCAAGCAATTGAAAATCAAAGGCAAGTGATCTAAAACGAGTAACTAAGAGCCCATGGATAACCATGGATAGAAAGGGTGCTAATACCTTCCCTTTCTATAATCTACCCCCCGAACCCACGAAAACATCTCAAAGGTTTTTCCTGTGCTTTTTAACCTTTCCTTTAGGATAAAATAAAAAGTTGGTGGCGACTCTTGCTAAACCGAACAAGTGCGAATACAAACGCAAAACCTCAAGTCAGTTCTCCCACTGAATCACAGAACTGGCGACTCTGCTGGGGATTTAATTAAAAGTGGGGGTTACCTTAGGGTTTAGATCACCTTTACATACTTGCTTTGATTGCTTTACTTTTTGGGTCCTTGTTTGGGTTTGTTGTAAATCCTACACCCGGATTTGGGGCACCTTCTTAGGTAAATAGCAATAAAACTGTGAGGGAACTGTGCAGGGTATACCGACATGGTTGAAGCAGTAAGCTATGTTAGTGTGACATATTTGTGAGTACCGGTAACCCTTGAGTTCAATCAAGGAGAGTACGGGGCCACTGAGTGATGTCGTGAAGCACTAACGAACTCTTAGAACCTTAATTGACCATCTTAGCCTTTTTAGGGGTAGTGAGATGACCGACTTTGGTGCAGTCCGAAGTTGGTAGATACTCGATACTACACTCATTGAGGGTTGTTTTCTTGGAATATTTTGGTCGCCAGTTAAGTGGCTAAACCAAAACAATGAACACAGAAAATAATCCAATGATATTGAGCTCCTTAGAACCCGATTTCTATTTTAGGACAGGATGAGCCAACTAACTTCAAGAGGGTACTTACCTACAAATCCCATGCAAGCCTAAACCTAAGGACTTGTTTGCTTTGTGTGAATATGATTACTTGTATATACACTCACTTACTTGCATGCATGTACATAACATCATAACATCATACCATAGCATTTTTCACTAACCATTTCAAGGATCTCGAGGGTTCTTTTGATGCAGGGTCACGTTGAACCAGACGTCTACCAAGAGGTAAGAGGTTTTCTCCTCTAAACAAAGGCCATCAAAGATCAAGTGCAACAACTTGAATCAGGGGCTATGACCCACTTGACATGGTAAGCTTGATTCTCGTGGAAAGACATCCACAGGTGCAAAGTTCTCCAATCAAAGATCAGAGTTCAACCTCTAACATTCTCTTGTGTTTACCCCTAAGAGATCCTTGAAAACATGCATCCACATATCATGCATTGCATCATGACAGTTTTTCCTTTTCAGGTTTCCTTACTCTCCCACTGTTTATTTCAGTAGAGATGTCTCTAGAAAGGACTGTCAAGGATATCCTGGATCAAAATGCTCAACTTCAGGAGATGTTCTTGAACCTGTCCCAAGGACAAGAAGAAGTGAAAGCTCTCCTCACAACAGGCATGGTCCAGGGGAATTCAAGCAATGCCAGGAGTGATCAGTTGGAGGCACTACAGTCTGAGCTGACTACAATAAGGATCCAAATGATGGGGCAACTGGTGGGCCAGATGGCTCTCATCCAGGACTTGTCTCAAAGACAAGAAGAGCTCAGAGTTCTCGTCATCCAACTGCTTCGGGACAACCAAGTGGGGAAAACATCTGAGGTTGAAGAGCAAGCCATCACTCAACCCCCTTCCAGACAAGAAGACAAGGGGAAGGCTCCTCTACTTGCTTCAGGGTCACAAGCCCACCAACAACCTCGCCAGCGTCAACGGGGTAATCGGCATAAGCAAAACACGTCGGGAAGACAGTTCACTGAGACTGACATAGCGTCATCTCTAATACTGGAGCGCTTGTTAGAGGTCAATCTGACTGCTTTGAGGGATCCTATTCGGAAGCCCAATACCTCCGCTCCTAACTATCATCCCGATGCATTTTGTGTATACCACTCCTATAGCCCGGGACATGACACCGACGACTGTTGGGCCTTGAAGAACAAGATTCAAGATCTGATTGACATTGGAGTGCTGAGGTTCATGCCAGATGGCGAGGTGAAAATCTTCCGTTAAGGGTTTCTCCACCTGAAGTGACAAAGCTCAAACTGAGAGACTTTTGTTTCATTTGGATTTTCAAGTTGTAATCTCTTTGTTATTCAAATAATTATCTATTAATGTCAAACTTGGTTTCATTAATGCATTGCATATGTTTGTCTTGAATTCATCCATTCGTTTTCACTACTCTTATGCTTTCTTTATGATATTTAACTCTTGATAAAAAGCTGCAAGCCTTTAGAGGGAGGATGACGAAACAATACCATAATCTCATACAGTATGCTTTTGAACAGACCTTGTTGATGATGTACAGGCATTTCTTTCAATTCCCAAACACTGGAGTTATAAGGAGGATAATCCCTAGTCAACCCCTTCGAGCCAAAGAAGTAGGAGTTTTCTGTTCTAAACAAATTGAAACCTTTGATTTAAACCTGGGGCAGGGTAGTCTCTCAGTTAATTAAAAAAAATGCGCATTAAAGTCGCAAACTCTCAGTTCGTAATACAACGAACGACATAAAAAAAGAGACATTCCTTTGGAATCAAAAGACAGTGATGGTTCCTTATCTCATAGGCAGTCATTACCTCTCAAAAGAGAAAAGCCCACTGAGCCAAAACCTATAAAGGAGGCTTAAGAAAGCTGGGGCATCCCGCTGACTAGGATCTTGAAAACAGGAACAGTCAGGCAAAAGTTAGGGATAACAAATCAAAAGAAAGAGGTCATTACAAATCCTCAACAACATGAAAAATGTTGCAAAAGAAAAAAGGAGGGGATGACTGCCCTCCAAATTCAATTGGTGAACCATCACCTAAAAGTCATTCCAAACTCGAATAGAGTGCGACACGCAATTGACTGAGTTTAGGATTGAAGAACATCACGAAGAGCGGGTGGGTACAAATACACTTTGAGCCTTTATCCTTTGTTTCTTAAAACCGTGAACCAAGCCACGTTACAACCCTTCAAAAGTCCTAATTGAAGCATGGGTTAGTTCGAAAGCATACTGTTACAAAAGGTATCCTGACTCCTGTAAGGCTTTGCCCTCAATCTTGTGTTGAATTTGTCTTATAAAAAGTTTCCTGCTAAAAAACGCATTTTTCAAAAACTTCGAGACAGACATAAACTTTGCATTACTTGAATATCACTGTTTTCATTTGGCTATTTGTTTGACAGCGAAGAAATTCCTACAGCGAATGTTCGGAGGAACTAAAACTCTCTCAGTGAATAAAATCACTTCAAAAGGATGACATTTCCATTACAAAAGTCTCCTATCAACAAGGGGGCATGACATGTCACTATCCAGTTAACTTGGGGCAGTCCAGTCAAGGTTTCAACAGATCTTTCAATGTTCAGTTAACCTGGGACAGTCCAGTCAAGGTTTCAACAAATCTTTCAAAGTTCAGTTAACCTGGGACAGTCCAGACAAGATTTCAACAAATCTCTCAAAAGTTCAATAAACTTGGGGCAAGTCTCCGTGATCATCACTTGGGGCATTCGAATGTCAATCACCAAGGTCATCAAAATTCCTTCATCACCTGCTGGAAGTTACAACCACCAACAGAATAACAGACATTTGAAGCTCCTAAAAATCTGTTTCTCTCAAGAATGAAGACTCTCATCCTTAAAACCTCAGAAGATTGGTATACTCCCAGTTTCTGACCGTTAACAGAATGAAGATTCTCATCACCTCATCATGAAGCAACCCTACACGGTTCCTTCTCAAATTCAGATGCAGTTTTACACGGACTCATCATTAGGAAACCCTACACCGGTTCCTTCTCAACCTCAGATGCAGTTTTACACGGACTCATCATTAGGAAACCCTACACCGGTTCCTTTTCAAACCCGATGCAGTTTTACACAGACTCATCATTAGGAAACCCTACACCGGTTCCTTCTCAAACCCGATGCGGTTTTACACGGACTCATCATTAGGAAACCCTACACCGGTTCCTTCTCAAACCCGATGCAGTTTTACACGGACTCATCATTAGGAAACCCTACACCGGTTCCTTCTCAACCTCAGATGCATTTTTACACGGACTCATCATTAGGAAACCCTACACCGGTTCCTTCTCAAACCCGATGCAGTTTTACACGAACTCATCATTAGGAAACCCTACATCGGTTCCTTCTCAAACCCGATGCGGTTTTACACGGACTCATCATTAGGAAACCCTACACCGGTTCCTTCTCAAACCCGATGCAGTTTTATACGGACTCATCATTAGGAAACCCTACACCGGTTCCTTCTCAACCTCAGATGCAGTTTTACACGGACTCATCATTAGGAAACCCTACACCGGTTCCTTCTCAAACCCGATGCAGTTTTACACGGACTCATCATTAGGAAACCCTACACCGGTTCCTTCTCAAACCCGACGCAGTTTTACACGGACTCATCATTAGTAAACCCTACACCGTTTCCTTCTCAAACCCGATGCAGTTTTACACAGACTCATCATTAGGAAACCCTACACCGGTTCCTTCTCAAACTCGATGTAGTTTTACACGGACTCATCATCAGGAAACCCTACACCGGTTCCTTCTCAACTTCAGATGCAGTTTTACACGGACTCATCATCAGGAAACACTACACCGGTTCCTTCTCAAATTCAGATGCAGTTTTACACGTACTCATCATCAGGAAAATTACACCGGTTCCTTCTCAAATTCAGATGCAGTTTTACACGGACTCATCATCAAGAAACCCTACACAGGTTCCTTCTTTCAACTTACCAAATTACAATTCAATAATCATTCTTGGATGGCATCTTTAAGCCCATCTCCGACATCACGATATCTGAAACTAGCCAGGACAGATATCTCGTCGACCAACCTTTTCAAGATCCCAGATCAGTACCTGCAGCAATCAAAAGATTCTTGTAATCCCCAGCAAAGCTAAAACTTCCAACTATCAATCCCCAAGCAGAATGAAGACTCGCATTCTCAGCACCTCACGGGATATTCAGATATTCCCCAGTAAAGATCTCCTCAAGACAGGAATCCCCAGTAGATTGGCATACAACCCAAGCTCCTGATTCCCCAACAGCGGTCCCAAGACTTCTCATTTTCAACGATCAAAGGATTTTCAATCCCCTGCAGCAGTCAAGGAATTACTTCCCTCGACAGCAGTCAAGATTCTTTTATCTCCAGCCATCCAGGATTCATCTATCCTCAGCAAGACAGCTCATTAGCTTGCATGCGCATTCATCACATTCATATCATAAACATTGATATAACATACATTGCATCATGCATCATGACATTGCATACAACTAACTCTTTACCTTTTCAGGAAAGATCAGTTAACAGACAAAGATCTTCATCTTCCGAGATTCTTTCTAGAAATAGTTCAGATGTGACCCAGACATGGCGACATTCTGATACTTATTCCAGATTCATTCAGATGCAGTTTTACACGGGCTCATCATCAGGAAACCCTACACCGGTTCCTTTTCAACTCCAAGACTTCTGAAAACAGTTTACGGATTCTCCAAACACGGATGTTAATCTATCGCTTGTTCAGATGCAATTTTTGAAAACAGTTTACGGACGCTTCCCAACAACAGATTCTGCTCTATTGCTTATTCAACTTCAAGACTTCTGAAAACAGCTCACGGGTTCTCCAGACACGGATGTTAACCTATCGCTTGTTCAGATTCTTCAACTTCTGAAAACAGTTTACGGATTTTCCAAACATGGATGTTAATCTATCGCTTGTTCAGATGCAACTTTTGAAAACAGTTTACGGACGCTTCCCAACAATGGATGCTGCTCTATTGCTTATTCGACTTCAACTTCTGAAAACAGTTCACGGGTTCTCCAGACACAGATGTTAACCTATTGCTTGTTCATATTCTTCAACTTCTGAAAACAGTTTATGGATTCTCCAAACACGGATGTTAATTTATCGCTTGTTCAGATGCAACTTTTGAAAACAGTTTACGGACGCTTCCCAACAATGGATGCTGCTCTATTGCTTATTCAACTTCAACTTCTGAAAATAGTTACGGATTTTCCAAACACGGATGTTAATCTATCGCTTGTTCAGATGCAACCTTTGAAAACAGTTTACGGATGTCAATCTATTGCTTATTCAGACTCCTAGTTCAGAGACGTTCCAAAATATGGATACCTTTCTGATACTCATTCTAGATGGCATCTTTAAGCCCATCCCCGACAAGGTTCTGTCACCCCTCCAGATGGCATCTTTAAGCCCATCTTCAGATGACATCTTTAAGCCCATCGCCAAATGGCATCTTTAAGCCCATTCCCTCAAACTACGCTTTGACGAGTGCAATTTTTTTTGGGCACTCTAGTGTCGAATCTCTTTTTACCTTCGAGTCACGAACGACAAACTTGCCAATCTAACTCTTCAAGTTCAAGAAGATTGAACAGGGGCAACTGTTGTACCCCAAAAATTTCCCTTCTCTTTTTCCACAAGAAATCACAGCTTCGGGTTTTCCCTGACTTTTCAGATTGGCGTAAGAATCAGTCAAACAGACTTTTTCTTATCACTCTATCCAAATTAGGGTTTTCATGGCTCTGGAACAGTTCAAGCAGATTATTAGGGTTTGGTTGAGTTTGGCTCAGGGTTTGATCAGGCAGGCGCTTCTTTGACAATAAATCAAGAACTAGGGTTTGTGCGCGCAGAAAGAATTAATTCTACAGTGCTTTTCAATTTACTCTGGGATATGGGTTGAGGCTTCTGATTGAGAGTTTGCAGGGTTTGGTATAATCAGTAAAAGAAAAGACATATGGACGTTTGTTTGATTGACTGTGCATTGCTCATGTTTAATTGGGACGTCGGGTTTATTATTGATTGCAAGACCACAATGTTTATTAATTATTTATTTATTCTAAGTTAGAATAGTTGGGATTTACTTCCAGTTATTTTAATTTAAGAAGCTTGAATAATTAAATAGACAGTGAATTGAAAAAAGAATTAACTGACAAAGAAGGATTTTTATTCATCTTTAATTGTTTGTTACAAATAATTATTGGAACACTGTAAATTTATTTACATTTTGTTTACAATAATAATGTTACAATGATTAAAAGTAAAATAAAATTGCATCCTAAAGTTTCCTAAGTCTTCATCTTCTACTGATGCTCCCCTGTGCTCAATTAATTTTTACCTGCAAAAAGAAAAGGAAGAAGTCAACACAGATGAAATCAAAGGCAGACAGTTAATTTAAAAATCATCATTAAAAGTGACTGGCCGGAATCAGTTATTCACCCTCTCTGCAAATCACAAGAATACTCTTGGTTCACAAAGAGGGAAAGAGAAATATGCTTGCAAAAAAGATATGAATTGCACAAATTCAAATTGTCAAACAGGCTGCATAGTTTCAATTTGCAAAATGCCAAACAAATAGCATGTGCAAAATGTCAACAAAGCTGTAACTTCAAAACATGCCTAACCAAGTCCAAAAGGCAAATTGAACTGCACAAATTGCAAACTGAAAAATGCCTAACCAAGTCCAAAATGTCAACCAAACTGTCAAAGATATCAAAAGCCAATAAAGCTGTCAACAAAGTACATAAGAGATATGCAGGAAATCTGGAAAGTGTGCAGAGGAAAACTAACAATGCAAGCAATATTCAAATTTTACATCATTTCAAGGCCAACACTTTTTCAGAGAGAAAGTACAGTGTAAGCAATAAAAAAATTCTTTTCTGATAGAGAGAGAGAGAGAGAGAGAGTAGAAGTGGAAAGGCTTACAGTACAGCAGGCTAGAGACTTAAAGATATAAACAAGATATACCAACACATAGAAGAAAAAGGCAGAACCACATAACAAAAACAACACAAAAGCTTGTAACCTCCCACAAACTGTAACACAAGCCTCATCCTGCATAAACAAACAACCTGCCTCCAAAAACAAGCTTAAAAACCACAAATCCTGTCAAACACAAACAGACAGTACCAAACCTCAAACTGTAACACAAGCCTACACCAGAAAAAGCCATACGAACTGAAGCAAACTCACAAACAGAAGCCTTTCAAAGCTCAGCCTGAAGCCTATATCTAAAAGACCACAAAACTGCATTAAAAGCCAAAGCTAAACCTGTTTCAAACAGGTAAATCTGAAACAAAATTCAAGCCTCAAGCCTTTTAAACATCTAGCCTCGAGCCTTTATTCAAATAAACTACAACCAAAGCTTCCTAAAAGCCAGACCTGTTTCAACCAATACATCAAACCAGAAAAAGCCATATAAACTGAAACAAACCTCTACACAAGCCTGAAGCCTGCCTATACTGATAAGCCTGTCAAAACAACCATCATCCAAATACCCAAACCAACATCGAAATCAAAACACAAGCCTTGAAGCATCAAAACCAACCAAACCCTCAGAATCAAATTCCTCATAGGGTTAACAAAAGCAACCAGAAAAAAAGCAACAAAGCTCTCAAATGCCAAAGAGAGGAAAAGCTACATAAATCCATACTCAGAATCATGTTCATCATTAAGCATTCAAACCAACATCCAAACCCTCAGAGCTAAGCTCATCACAGGGTCCAACAATAGGCAAACTCAGAAGAATCAAAGCAATAACCAACAAAGCCCTCAGAATAAATTCCTCATAGGGTTTAACAATCAAAAGGCAAACAACCCAGGTATCAAAATCATCAAGCTCATCCGTATCAGAACAACAACAAATAATCTCAGATTCAGAAGCGAGCAAGCAGAAGAGGAAAAGAAGTTTTCAGAAGCAAGGGCCCTAAGGTTTTCAGATTACAATACTATCTTCATAAAACCATAAAAAGCAAAGATATGAATACCAGATTTCCAGCGAAGCTAGCACAGCATCACACTCCCTCGCCTTGGCCTCCCTAGGACGCTTCCTGTCCACCTCCATAACCTCCGTCTCCAAGAGCCAACAAAGGTATAACTACTCTCCCTCTTTTCACACCTCACACCACAAAAATGACATAGAAAATCAGAGCTTGCTAAAAAATGGGAAGGGAAATCAATAACATATAAAACTGGAAACCCTAATGCGTTAAGACAGAAAAATCGTACCTTTTGTGTCATCACTGTCTTGCTCAACCTTGGAGAGAGGGAGATGGAGGCAGCGCCTAGTAGCTTGAGGCGAGGAGGCGAGTGTTCAGTGGCTCCATTTTTGAGAAAGATGAAGACGAAGAGGGAAGATGGAAACGGCGCCTCTGTAAGCTGTAAACCCTAATCTGAGCAAATGAAACAAACCCTAACAAATGTTGTAAAATGCATCTTGGGCTTTCGCCCCATCCAAGCGCCTAAGGCCCATTTCAGATTTGGCACACCCCCCTTTTTTTCTTAACTCTGTCTATTTTGATTGGGCCAAGCAAATTCCTTAAAGCCCATTTCCTTTTCTTCACATAAACCAATATCCTTTTTCACTTATCATTTTATTTTTCTTTTTATAGTTTAAACTAATATATTTTATTTTTGTTTGTAAATAAAATAATACATTAACTCTTTTTTAAATAAATAATACATTAATTTTTCATAATAATTTATTTTAACAATACTTTTCTTATACCAAAAAATGTGTAAATATTGGATTAATTAGGTTAATAGATTTTTGGTCTTAAAACTTTTTTTAATAAATTTTTTTTTTTGTGTATAAAACATTAACAAATATGCAAACAATAGATTTTCTCTTATTAAGTTAATCTTTTTCTTTCATTAAAACTTTGTTTATACTTCATTAACAAAAAAATACAAAAAGAATAAATACTTACTTAATTTTGCATTAAGTTAACAACTTGTAAATAATCACATACACATACACAAATACTTTTGATACATTGCTTTCATTCTTATACATTGATACATGCTACATTGAGAATGCGATTCGATTGGGTTGTAAATATTATTTGGACACTACTCTCCTAATAAGTCTCATCCCCATTTGTAAATATTTGTACCCCCATCCCCGAATACTTATTTGTAATAGCTTAGACTTTAAATTCCTGCAATTTATCGCTTTCTATATACTGTATAGTAATTAGGGTTTGTATGCGAAAATTTAAAATCAACCGCTAGATAACCTAATACAAAATAAATGCATGAAAATCAATACACCAATCACACTTGCACCCCTAGGGTAATCCCACTCGTTCCCTTCCAAAATGGGCCATGCTTGCATGTTGAGTTTCTTTGGCAAAACAAAAACAAATCAAATGATCATAGTCCCTCGATGACGCTTTCGAAGTTGCCTACAAAATGATCATAGTCCCTTCAAGCAAATTGCCAAATACACTTGGCACCATTGCATTCATGGTCTAAACGATGACCCGCGCCTGTCCCGTTAACATCCTAACACAAGATTATCCACCAAATACAATGGTGGAACAATACTGTTAAAAGGGTTAAAACATAGGAAAAATCTTTGAGTAAATTTAGGGGTAGACAAACTCTTAGTTACTTGATCAAACTTGCAAAACACACTTGCCTACTTTCAAAACACACTCCACAACACACTTTCAAAACAACTTTCAAAACCTTGAAACATCATTTCAAAAAGACAAACACCTTTTGTAAAACATTCGAGTAAAGAATTGTTACAACGGTTGCCTAAGACAAGGCATCTTTTTCAAAACATTTTCAAAACACACACACACACCACCATTTCAAGCAATTGAAAATCAAAGGCAAGTGATCTAAAACGAGTAACTAAGAGCCCATGGATAACCATGGATAGAAAGGGTGCTAATACCTTCCCTTTCTATAATCTACCCCCCGAACCCACGAAAACATCTCAAAGGTTTTTCCTGTGCTTTTTAATCTTTCCTTTAGGATAAAATAAAAAGTCGATGGCGACTCTTGCTAAACTGAACAAGTGCGAATACAAACGCAAAACCTCAAGTCAGTTCTCCCACCGTTTCACAAATGAGGATGATACTGATGCTTCTGAGACTTTGTTTTTCTTGTAAGTTTGTTGGATGTTGGTTGTTGATGATTTGATGATGTTGATGTTGGACTGTTTTACTATTGAAGGTTTGATTTTGTTGGAATGTTGGGACTTTGTGATTGTTCTTAGGCCATTTGGTTTTTGAACTATTTTTGGATTGATGAGGATATTTGACTGTTCTTTTTGTTACAGTTTGGTATATTTTTTGTTTCTCTTTGTTTTGGATAGTTTGGTGAGTTTGCAGGCTTGTTGGCTTTACAGTTTGCAGGTTTAAACTGGTTTCACAGTTTTTTTTTGGTAGTTTGAAATTTGGTTTTTGACAGTTTGGTATTCACAGGTTTAATGTTGGGATGATTTTATGGTTTGCTATCACAGTTTGCAGGCTTGGAAACTGTTTTTGACTTTGTTAACAGGTTTTGGTTGTTTTTGATTTTTGTTAACAAGTTTGGGTTGTTTGAACTTGTTATGTTTTGGAGGTTGATGGTAGTTTGGTGTTTCTTTGACAGTTTGTCCAAATGTTCTGAGTTGTTGGTTTGGTTATACAAGTTTGGGTGTTTTTGTGAGTTTTACAAAATGTTCTGAGTTGTTGGTTTGGTTATGCAGGTTTTGGATTTTTTGTGAAATGTTTTTGTTGACAGTTTTGATGAGTTTGAGATTTTGTATATGTTTTTGTTGACAGTTTGGTTATGAACTGGTTTTGGATTTTTGGTATTG
Organism: Vicia faba; assembly: GCA_948472305.1. Taxonomy (NCBI): domain Eukaryota; kingdom Viridiplantae; phylum Streptophyta; class Magnoliopsida; order Fabales; family Fabaceae; genus Vicia; species Vicia faba. The sequence continues at coordinate 284,726,924 of OX451737.1, forward strand.
ACAGGTTTAATACTGGTATGATTTTGTGGTTTGTTATCACAGTTGAAGGATTTTTTTGGGTTTGGAAATGTTTTTTAAGAATGGTTGGTGATGGTTGGACAGTTTTTGCTGTTTGTTATGGGTTATGCAGTTTGGAGAGTTTTTAGTGTTTTTGACAAAATGTTCTTCTTGATTTTATGTTCTCTCCTCCCTTGAGCCTTGTCAAATGTTATATTTATGTTGCTTCTTTACAGTTTATTCAAAATGGTGGGAAAACCACCAAATTTTGAATACTTTGGGCATTTTCTCCTTAGGCTCTTTTCCTTGCAGTTTTGTTTTCTAGCATTTCTGGTGCAATTGTGACAGTAGGGCAGCATCCCCTAGGTGACTTCTTTCCTCTTCCTCTCTTAATGACCCTAAGCCAAATATTTTTTCTGAAAAGTTTGCAATTTTAATTGGAAAATGATGAAAAATGGCTTATTGAACAAGCCTCCTCTTGCTTGTTGACTTAGTTTTATATTTTCTTCTTGGTGATGCTCTTTTGTCTGCTACTGCTTATGCTGCTTGCCATTTTGCTGCTGTTTGCTTTTTTTTATGCACTGATGTCTAGTTTGGACAACCTTGCTGTTGTTTGGCCATGCTGCTGTATTTCTTGGCCCTGTTTTGCGCCTTGTTTGGACAACCTTGCTGTTTGGCCATTGGGAAATCTGCTGCATTGTTTGGAACATTTGTTTTGAATATTTGTTTGGCCATGCTGCTTGCATATTTTCGCTTGTTTGGGCAACCTAGTTGTATTTTTATTTGGGCAGCTTCGCTTGCATTTTTATTTTTTCTTTTTGTGAACCAAGAAGAATAATCTTCTTGTGATTTGCAAATAGAAAAATAAAAACGTGATGAAATAAAAATAGCCTTCTGATTCCAAATTGCAAAATTTAATAATGAACACATTTTTATCTTTTGAAAATTCTTATTCACGTCCAATTAACTGTGCTAATTATTTTTCTGTCTTTCTTTCATGTGAGCGCAAACTGGATGGTGGCAAGGCAGAGGAAGCAAGTGATTCTTTGGCAGGCATGGAAGCAATGGAACCTTAGTCATCCTTAGGCTTAGATTTTTCCTTTGTAATTTAGATAGAAATACTCAAATAATTGTACTAATTTATTTTTTCAAATACAATAAGTTGTAAATCTTAAAGCATTTAAATAATAAATTGTATTATAACAATTTTTGAAGTAAATGAAAAAAGGTCTTATGAGGTATTCTGATATCCATTAGAATCCTTTACTGTCAATAACTCGCCATTTTCTCTTCGCATCTTCACTAATTCTTTAAGATTCCTGATTAAGATAATTGAAACTGTATTCCAATAACTCTAACCAAGATAACTTAAATTCCAATGATCATGTAATCTTGCCACTGCATTCCAAATAAACACGCACTGTGTATTCCTCAAACAAATGTTTATTCCATAAACAAACAAATACTTATTCCATTAACAAGAAAATGTCTTAACAGACACAAATTATCTAGTTAACTTGGATCAAACAAAACATGAATATTCCAAATGACAGTCTTAGATCCCATCTCTTGTCCCAAATAAACATGCCTTGAGAACAAACAGTAATCTTCCAGTAAACTTGAAAAAGCATGAAAATGTGTGAAAGCCAATTGGATCTTTGTGAATTCATTTCTTCTGAGAACTGCAAGCAAAAACCCTAATTGCCGATTTATTGCCACAGGAGAAAAATATGTCTGATCGATTCCTGAGCCATTCTTGAATATCTGAGAAACCCTAGGATTGTGATTTCTGTGAAAAATGGGAGGGAAAATTTTGGGGCACAACAGCTGCCCCTGTTCAATCTTCTTGAACCTGAAGAGTTAGATCGACGAGTTTTGTCGTTCGTGACTCGAAGGTAAAAGATGATTGGACACTAGAGTGCCCATAAATTTGCACTCGTAAATTTGTAGTGGAGGGAATGGGCTTAAAGATGCCATTTGGAGAGGTGACAAAATCTTGTCGGAGATGGGCTTGTAGATGCCATCCAAGAATGTTTGGTTGTCAATCGACAGAATATGCGTCAGAATGGTGTCCGTATTTGAAATGTATCTAAATTGTATCGGTACTTGGAATATGAATGAGTAACAGAATGACTTCCGTGCCTGGAGTGTATCTGTACTGTATCTTGAAATTAAGTCTGAATGAGCGACAAAATGGCTTCCGTGTCTGGAGCGTATCTGGACTGTATCGGTACTTGGAATCTGAATGAGTAGCAGAATGACTTCTGTGCCTGGAGTGTATCTGTACTGTGGAAAAATTTAGAATAAGTGACAGAATGGCAATCGTGTATGGAGCGTATCTGGACTGTATCTGAAGTTGAGATCTGTATGAGTAGCAGAATGACTTCCATGTCTGGAGTATATCTGAACTGTAACTGGGATCTGATTAAGTGACAGAATGACTTCCATGTCTGGAGTGTATCTGGACTTGAAATTGATAGTTGAATCTGAATGAGAAATAGAATGGTTTCCGTGTCTGGAGTGTATCTAATCTGTATCTGATTGTTGAAGTCTGAATGAGTGACAGAATGGCATCCGTGTCTGGAGCGTATCCGTACTGTATCTTGACTTTGAATTCAATTAAGTATCAGAATGACTTCCGTGTCTGGAGCGTATCCGTACTGTATCTTGACTTTGAATTCGATTAAGTATCAGAATGACTTCCGTGTCTGGAGTGTATCTGTACTGTATCTGAAGTTGAGATTTGAATGAGGGACAAAATGGCTTCCGTGTCTGGAGCGTGTCTGGACTGTATCAGAAATCTGTGGATATTTTGTTAAAGATAGTTGTTAGCCTTATCCTGAAAAGGGTAAAACATTAGATGAAACACAAAATTATGTTGCATGAGATGTATGATGCAATAAATGTGTTTTATCCATGTTTATGATGTAATGTATGCGCATGTAAGCTGATTTGCTGTATTGCTTGAGGAAAATAAATCCTTGACTGCTGTCGGGGGAAATAAACCTTTGACTGCTGAGGATTCCGCTGTGAGAATAATTCCATATACTTCTTGAGGAATCTGCTTGGGGAATCCAGAGAATTTTAATGACTTTTACTGGGGATTACTGACGGGAATCTTCGTTCTGTCGAGAAGCAATAAAAACTCTGTGGGAAAAAGTTTATCCTGTAATGAAAACTCTGTGGGGAAAGCTTAAATCCACTGGGGAGTTCAGGAGTTTTGGGTTGTATGCCAGACTACTGGGGGGTTACCCTAGGTTGGGGAGAAACAGAAGTTAACTGTTAATTGGTTGATTTTTTAGGTTTCAAGACAACTTGCTGGGGAAACCTGGAGAAACTGGATAATTTCCGTCGTGGGTTGAAATTTTCAGCTCTGCTGGGGATTGGTAGTTGGTAGTCTCATCTCCGCTGGGGATCTGTAGTTCAAAGTTTTGGCTCCGCTGGGGGATCTGTAGTTCAAAGTTTTGGCTCCGCTGGGGGATCTTAATGACGTGTTGTAGAGATTGCTCATGGAATATCCTAAAGACGTTTTCCTAATCTTTCTACCTGTCAGTAATTATTCTTTTCCAATCATGTTTATTTGTAAACAGTAATTATGTTCAAATGCATATGTTCATTAATGAATCATTGGACGTTTTTGCAAATAAAACACAAGTGTAAAGAAAAAGGCAAATAGGTTTATGTACTTTGAAAGAGATATCTTTGTATTTACTTTGAATAAGTGTTTTGTACAAAGGAGACAGACATCCTAGTAAGAGGATGGTGTCATAAAAAATGAGAAAAATTTATACAAAGAAAGATGGCTAAGTGTAAAAATACCATGGGGTTCCCATTCTGCTATAGCCTTCGTAACTCCGAATATCTCGTCCATTTGTTGCTTCGTCCGAAGGTGATTGGATTGATCAGAAGCCTCAGAATCTGTCTGTGAAGAGGTTTGTTTTTAAAGTGATCCGACGAGACATAGTCATACGCTTTAATTCCCTAACTTTTTCCTGGACCGCCCTTTCGGGTTTTCAGTCCACCGGGAAACCCTTTTTTGTCCAAGTCGCCCTTTCAGGTTTTCAACTTGTCGAGCGTACATATTTTTTGTTTTATCCCTAATTTTTTCCTGAACCTCCCTTTCGGGTTTCGATTCACCGGGATGCCCATGTTTTTCCTAGGTGTATCAACCTAGCGGGTCTCTTATGCATAGTATCTTTTGACTATGTCTGCGTTCGCAGGGTGCGGCAGATCGTCGCTGACCATGGTGGTTAAAATCATTGCCCCACCAGAAAAGATGTTCTTGATCACAAATGGTCCTTCGTAGGTAGGAGTTCACTTGCCCCTGGGATCACTTTGCGGCAAGATGATGCACTTGATCACAAGATCTCCAAATTGATACACTTGGCGCCTAACTTTCTTGTTGAAAGCTTTGATCATCCGTTTTTGATACGTCTGACCGTGGCAAACAGCAGTAAGTCTCTTCTCGTCAATTAAGTTTAACTGATCAAGCCGAGTTTGGATCCAATCGTCTTCATTCAAACCAGCATCTTTCATGATTCTCAAGGAGGGGATCTGAACCTCAATAGGTAAAACAACTTCCATGCCATATACCAAGGAATAGGGTGTTGCCCTAGTTGAAGTGCGAGCCGTGGTACGGTACGCATGGAGAGAAAACGGTAACATCTCATGCCAGTCTTTGTAGGTGACTGTCATCTTTTGTATGATCTTCTTGATATTTTTGTTTGCAGCTTCGACAACACCGTTCATCTTTGGCCGATAGGGAGATGAATTGTGATGTTGAATCTGGAACTTCTCGCATAAGGCGGTGATCATAGTGTTGTTAAGGTTTGTACCGTTGTCAGTGATGATCCTTTCGGGGATAGCGTACCGACAAATGAGGTTCTGCTTGATGAAGCGGGCAACAACATTCTTTGTAACAGATGCGAAGGAAGCTGCTTCGACCCATTTTGTGAAGTAATCAATGGCCACCAAAATGAAATGGTGTCCATTGGATGCTGTAGGCTTGATCTCTCCAATCATGTCGATTCCCAACATGGCGAATGGCCAAGGAGCTATTAAGACATTGAGAGGAACTGGAGGTATATGTACCTTGTCCGCATAAATCTGACATTTGTGACAAGTTCTGGAATACTGATAGCAGTCTGCTTCCATGGTAGACCAGTAATAGCCTGCCCTTAGAATCTTCTTAGCCATCGTATGCCCGCTAGAGTGGGTGCCAAAGGTACCATTGTGTAGTTCATCCATGATCTGTTCAGCTTCAATCTTGTCCACACAACGAAGCAGAATGCAATCATGATTGCGCTTGTATAGGATACCATTGCTCAGGAAGAACTTAACTGAGAATCTCCTTAAGAACTTTTTGTCATTGCCTGAAGCTCCTTCAGGATATTCTTGAGTCTCGAGATACCTTTTGACTTCGTGAAACCAAGGTCGGTCCACTACTTCTTCGGTATTAATCTCGTGACAGTGTGCGGGTTCGTGCATCCATTCAATGGTGATTTGGGGAGCCTCATTATCCCAGCTAAGTTTAAACATGGATGACTTTGTAGCTAGAGCATCTGCTAGCTGATTTTCTTCTCGCGGGAAGTGCTCGAAGGTAATCTGCTCGAAATGTGGTAACAATGTCAAGACATGTTCTTTGTAAGGGATGAGGTTGGGATGTTTAGTGTCCCACTCTCCTTTGATTTGACTGATAACCAAAGCTGAGTCCCCAAACACATCTAAGGATTTGATTCCCAAGTTTATTGCAGCCTTGAGTCCAAAGATGCAAGCTTCATAGTCTGCCATGTTGTTGGTACAGTGGAAGCAAAGTCTAGCTGTGAGAGGTGTATGGCAACCTTTTGGGGATATGAGTACCGCGCCGATATCGTTGCCAAGTGCGTTGGAGGCACCATCAAAGTACAGGGTCCATCGGGATCCTTGTTCAGGTCCGTCATATGGTCTGAAATCTTCAATGTTGTCCAAAGTCATAATTTCCTCGTCAAGGAAGTCGAATCTCATGGATTGGTAATCTTCGATAGCTTGATGAGCCAGATGATCAGCTAGCACACTCCCCTTTATAGCTTTTTGGGTCGTGTACTGTATATCATACTCTGTGAGGATCATTTTCCATCTAGCTGTTCTTCCAGACAAAGCAGGCTTTTCAAAGATGTACTTGATCAGATCCATCTTAGATATCAGCAAAGTGGTATGAGTCAACATATACTGCCTTAGCCGGCGAGCAACCCATACCAAAGCGCAACAAGTTTTCTCGAGCAGTGAATATCTTGTTTCACAGTTGGTAAACGTTTTTCTAAGGTAATAAATGGCATGCTCTTTTTGGCCAGACTCGTCATGCTGCCCCAGTACGCACCCCATTGAATTTACTAAGACGGTCAGATACATGATTAGCGGTCTTCCTTCGACGGGTGGCATCAAGATATGAGGCTCTAGCAAATACTCCTTGATTTTATCGAAAGCATCTTGACATTCATAATTCCATTTAATTACCTGATCTTTCTTCAACAGCTTGAAGATTGGTTCAGAGGTAGATGTTAGGTGAGAAATGAACCTTGCAATGTAGTTTAAGCGTCCCAAGAAACCTCTGACCTCCTTCTCAGTGCGAGGGGCGGGCATTTCTTGTATAGCTTTGACTTTGGCAGGATCAACCTCGATGCCTTTGTTGCTGGCAATGAAACCCAAGAGTTTACCGGACTGGACTCCGAACGTGCACTTGTTAGGGTTCAATCTGAGCTTGTATTCCTTCAACCTGACAAACAGCTCTTGCAAGTGGTCGAGGTGTTCTTCTTCAGTTTGTGATCGGGCTATCATGTCATCTACGTAGACTTCTATCTCATGATGTATCATATCATGAAATAAAGCTACCATGGTGCGATGATAGGTTTCCCCGGCATTCTTCAGTCCGAATGGAATCACTTTGTAGCAGAACGTACCCCACTGTGTAACAAAATTAGTTTTCTCCATGTCCTCGGGTGCCATTTTGATCTGGTTATAGCCCGAGAATCCATCCATGAAAGGAAATACCTTATGCTGAGCTGTATTGTCAACCAAGATGTTAATGTGCGGAAGTGGAAAGTCATCTTTAGGGATGACCCTATTTAAGTATCTATAATCCATGCACATTCTCACTTTTCCGTCCTTCTTAGGCACGGGCACAATGTTAGCAACCCATTGTGGATAGGAAGTAATAGCAAGAAATCCAGCATCGAACTGCTTCATAACTTCTGCTTTGATCTTTTCAGACATGTCGGGCCTCATGTGGTGAACTTTCTGTTTAACTGGTGGGCAGTCTTCTCTTGTGGGGAGACGGTGTACCACAATGTCCGTATCAAGTCTCGACATGTCTTCGTAGGACCAGGCGAAGATCTCAACATATTCATTCAACAGCTGAATTAAGCGCTCCTTGACATTTGGCTCTAGGTTGGCACCCATTCTGACTTCTTTTCTGTCTTCCTCAGTACCCAAGTTGATTGTCTCTAACAACTCCTCATGAGGTAGAATAACCCTTTCTTCCTGTTGTAGCAGCCTAGCCAATTCTCTCGGCACTTCACAGTCTTCATCACCTTCGTATTCGGCATGGTAGACCAGATCTTCAGAGTCACTGAAGGTCAAGCAGAATTGTTACCCATAGAATCCGGAATGGAAGGGTATCTGCATTTGTGAGTGTGGGTGTGTGTAAGGGATAGCCACCTTTAAAGAAATAAAATGCAAAAAGAAATAAAATGAACACGAAAGTTTATATGTGAAAACGTCCATGATTCATTAAATGGCATATGAAGATGAAAAATAAGAACCCTTACAAATGGACCTTTGTGCCTCGGGTAAGACACAATATTAAAAAAGTACGAATTGTTTGAGAATTATTATAGACCAACAAAAATATTTGAAAGATAAATTACTGATTTATGAAAGTAATGGGAACAAAGTCTTTTGCCTCCCAATTGCATAATCCTCCGTCAACAGTAGGGAAAATCCAATCTTCTAAGTTGCTCTCCTCTTCAACATCCTCCAAAGCATTGACTCCATGATGGGTGATCTTCACTGGTGGCCCTCCAGCCCGGGAGCGATGCACAGCTTTTTGACTAGCCGAAATGAAACCCAAGCTGAATTTATCTGCCTTGAAAGGAAAATCAGGAAGCTTCCCCCAGATTGTGCTTCCTCCTTCTTCAATCACAGTCTTAGCATCCTTTAAAGAAGACATCCTAGGAGGAGGTCTTGTAGTCATGGGTACAGAAGCCACTGTCTTGGTTGCCGAAATCTCCTGAGCTACCTCCTCAAAGTGCTGAAAGGGGGTTTCGATGAATTCACCATCCAATTCCACATAGCGGAAAGAGTTAAGATGGCTTATCATGTATTCCTCTTCGCCATGAACAGTTACAATTTTCCCATGGACATGGTACTTGAGCTTTTGATGCAGAGTAGAAGTGACGACTCTAGCATGGTGAATCCAAGGTCTTCCCAACAAACAAGAATAGGAGGGACAGATGTCTATCACGTAAAATATGGAGTTGAAGGTTTCAGTTCCCACTTTGATCGGGATGTCCACCTCCCTGTGGACCATCCTTTTAGAACCATCAAAGGCTCTGACAATGATGTTGCTAGGTTTCAAAGTTAGACCTTCACAATCCAACCTATCCAAGGCCTTCTTCGGCAAGACATTCAGCGAAGAACCAGTGTCTACCAGAACGTGTGCTAGAGTAGTCCCTCTGCATTCCACCGAGACATGAAAAACGTCATTATGTTTTCTCCCTTTTGATGTTAAATCGGCATCGGAGAATCCTATACCATTGTCAGCTGTTAGGCTAGCTACACATTCCTGTAACTGATCTGCGGAGGTTTCCTGGGGTACATGGTCCGTCTTCAAAAATCTGATCAGAGCTTTGGCATGAGCCTCTGAACAAAGCAGCAGGGCCAATATAGAGATCTTTGAGGGGGTTTGCCCCAGTTGCTCCATAACATCATAATCACTTTTCTTGATTATTTTCAAAATCTCCTCTATTTCTTTTTGAGAGGCTTTAGGGATAATCAATGGCTGGGCCCTTGTCCTGACGTGCTCTTCTTGGATCCCTTTCCCTCTATCATCAGCAGCAGCAGAGGGGACAACCATAGGAGTTATAACTTCTTCAATAACTGGAGTTCTCACAGATATGTTGACCGGTGCAGGAGTAACCTTAGGAGCAGCTGAGGGTCCGGAGATTTCCTTTGGAGGCGCAATCTCCGGAGAGAAAATTCTTCCACTGCGGGTGATTTTACTCGTTCCACAATGTTTCCAATGTCGGAAGTCTCTTCATCAGAACTCTCTTCATTCGATTCAATTTGCTTAACACCATGGTAAAAGATCTCTCCCCCATAGTTCCATAGTATTGATTTGTCGGACTTGTACGGGACGGGCCCTGGCATGGTTATCTTCAAAGGTATAATCCTCGGATCAAATGTAATCTTAACAGGTCTTTTGGAGACCTTGGAAATATTGGAGGATATGGTAATTATTGAAATATCATTGACAGGAGTCGGTATAACAGGAGTCTTCTCAAAAAGGATTTCTTGGTTATCCATTAGGCGTTGGATGCCTAACTTCAACAATGGACAGTCAGTCGGTAAGGAAGAACAAAGGCAGTAATCTTCTTCACAACCTGGGAAAATCCCAGCCTTCAGCAAATTCAACTTGATTATCGGTAGCTGAGTCATCAGATCATCAACAGTAGCAACAAAAAGATCTTCTTCAACAGCATGGGCATTGTGGCCATGCTTTGGCATTGGAGCAAAGATCACGTTTCACTTTTCAGGGGCGTCGAACTCTACTTCTTTAGCGTCTATTAAATCCCGAATCTTATTCTTGAGGGACCAACAATTGTTGGTGTCGTGCCCTATACTCCATGAATGATAAGCACACTTGGCATTTGAATGGTAGTAAGGAGAAGCTGTATTCGGATTTTTCGGGGCTTCTTTCAGACTGGCAAGGTTTAACTTCAAAAGATGGGGTAGAACCTGAGCAGGAGTCATGTTTATCTGGGTGAATTGCCGCACAGCCCTTTCCACCCTTGCTTGGTTGGTTCTGGGTTGATTGTTTCTGGGTTGATCAGCTGCAATTTTCTGAATCATTACAGCCCCCACCGCTGGCCGGCGCTCAATCCTTCCTTGGCCTCTTTGAGAGTAGACAGCTGATACTTCTTTCTTTGCTGGAAAAGTCTTTTTGATGGCAGCAGAAGTATATGCATCCTTTTGAATTTTCCCGCTCTTGATGCCGACTTCAACTCTCTCACCAGTCAGAATTAACTCGGTGAACCCCGCAGACGAACTTCCGATCAAGTGATTGAAAAAGGGGCCCGACAGTGTACCCAAGAACATATCCACAAGCTCTCTTTCAGACAATGGTGGTTGTACTCGATCCGCCAAGTCTCTCCATTTCTGGGCATACTCTTTGAATCCTTCATTTGAGACCATGCCCATACTCTATAATTAAGTATGGGTTGGTGCTAAGTCCGCATTATATTGATACTGTCTGTAAAAGACAGCTGCCAAATCCTCCCAATTGTGCACATCAGACCTCTCTAGCTGGTAGAACCAATCTAACTGTGTCCCCGAAAGACTGTCCTGGAAGAAATGGACCCACAGATCCTTGTCAGAAGAATGCGGTTGGATTTTTCTGACATAAGACCGTAGGTGCATCTTGGAACAAGACAAACCATCGTACTTAGCAAATATAGGCACCTTAAACTTAGGGGGAATCACAATTCCAGAGACCATCCCTAGATCTTCAAAGTCCAGCCCAGGCACTCTCTGCACCTCCATAGCTGTCAGACGCTCTTCCAGATTCTTGTATTTGTCGTCTGCAGGAGGGTACTGCTGTTCAGAAAAGTCTTCATCCTCCTCTTCTTCTTCTTGTTCCTCAGACTCAGTTGGTACTGCAACTCCCTTTCCTTTTCCTACCCCTTCATCAGATGTTGAGGGAAAATCCAGGACCCTTCTAGCTTGACCTTCAAATCTTCTACCCAAAGTAGCCACACCAACTCTTTTCTTTTTCTTTTTCTCTTTTTCCTTCTCCAGCAAAGTCTTGAGCTCCTCCTGCCCCTTAGCCAAGGTCAAGAGTAGCTGCTGAAATTGTGCATTCTGTGCTTGTAAGTCTTTAACCGTTTGTTCAAGATCCATGTTGCTGAAATAAACAGCAGAGGCATGAGGAAACTTGGTGTGAAGACCTGCTTATGCATATGATGAATGAAGATGCGATATGCAAATGATTTCAAGGAAATTTAGAAGATTTAAATTTGCCCAAACCAAAAAGAACGCACGTCATATAAAACCAAGTTTGAATACATCATGCCTCCTCGGGCTTTACAAAGAAAGAAACTAAAATATAGAAAAATTCTCAAGACAAAAAGACCGAACGCATCCTTTTTGGAGCAATGTAAGTATTCAGATTCTTCTCTTTATGAAGCAGTTTGGTGAGCTCCAGAACCTTCTTCTCACTAGCGTAGTACTGGGTTTCAAAGGTGTCTCTCTCTTCCTTCAACTGAATCCAGGCTTTCTGCAGGTCTTCGAGAGAGGTAGGCATATCTGGATGAAGAACGATGTACGGGACGTCTCTTTCAATAACAGGCTCAATGATGACAGGAAGGATGAAAGGGTAAGGCATTAAGAGACTCTGGGCACGAGCCCGTACCCACTTAAGTTAAGGCTCGAGAGGGATAGAGTTTTTATGTCCCAAAGTCCTACTGTCCACTTTGTTCACCATTCCCCAAGCACGTGTAAACCTTTGGCGGTAACCTTGGTCTTCTTTGTCGTAGTCAAAAACCAGACATCGGACGAGCACCTCGTGAGGGCCGTCCCTTCGGGCATACCCAAACTGCCGAAGAGCTAAACACGGGTTGTAGGTGATACCTCCCCTAATACCTAGCAGAGGTACATTAGGGAACTCACCACAGCGGTCGATGATAGAGATATCTTCCAAGGATCTTGAGCACCAACGGATATCAGAGTGGGTGAGAGACATTATCCTTTGAGACCAAGTCAATCTTTGCTCGTTCTTCAATGCTGACTGAGGCAGGTGTGAAGTGAACCACTTGGCAAGTAGAGGTATACAACACAAAAGGGTACCTCTTTTCTTCATGGTACGAGTATGAAGACAATGCAAGATATCTCCTAGCAAGGTGGGTATAGGATTGCGAGAGAGAAAGACTTTGATGGCATTAACGTCTATGAATTGGTCTGAGTTAGGAAACAAAACCAAACCATAAATGAGGATAGCTAGCACTTCTTTGAAAGCTTGGAAATCCATGTCATCCCAGAATGAACGAGCTTTTTCCAACAGAAACTTAGCTAAAAATCCTTTAACCCCACTTCTTGTCTCCCAATTGGCTGTGACGTTGGCCCTCTTCATATGTAAAGCTTCGGCGATGACTTCAGGTTTTGGAATCCCATCTAGGCTGGTGAACGGTATCTGATCAAGCACAGGCACTCCTAAGAGCAGAGAGAACTCTTCCAATGTTGGTACCAACTGATAGTCTGGAAAAGTGAAACAATGATGTACGGGATCAAAGAATTGGAACAATACATACATCATCTCTTCTTGGAAGTTGGATGTAGCCAAACTGAGAAGTCGACCATACTTCTTGGTAAAAGGAGAATCCCCGGGCACTCTTGAGGCTAGCTCTTGAAGTTGAGGATGTGCTTTCACAAAGCTGATTCGGATGGTGTTTCTTCGGAGAGGATTCATTTCATACAAAACAAAAACAAAGATAAATTTCTAAATCCTTGAAATGGTTAGTGAGTATACATATGATGTTGATGATGTTTATGATGTTTATGTACAAGCAAACATATATACACACAACAAACAGATCCCTATGTTTCAGGCTTGCATGAGTTTGTAGGTAAGTACCCTCTTGACGTTTTAGTGGGCTCAACCTATCCTAGAAATAAAGATCGGGTTCTAAAGGATCTCAATATCACCGACCTTTCTTTTAGTCATTGTCTCAGCACAATCAATCTTTTCTTGTGGCTGAGATATCCCAAAAGTCTAGCCTCAATGAGTGTAGTATCGAGTGTCAACCAATTTTCAGCTTAACACCGAAACCGGTCACCTCACTACGTCCTAATGGCCAAGTTGGTTCAATTAGGGTTCTAAGGTTAATTAGTGCTTCGCGACGCCACTCAGCGGCCCCGTATTCTCCTCGATTCACCACGAGGGATACCGTTACCCACAAATGCGTCACACTAACATAGCCATTGTTTCAACCATATCGGTCTACGATGTACAGTCTCCACAATCTATTGCTATTTACCTAAAAGGGTGCCCCAAATCCGGGTAGAGGATTCAAACCCAAACAGATAGAACCAAAAGATAAAGCATACAAGTCAAGCAAGATAAGCATGTAAAGGTGATCTAAAACCCTAAGGTAACCCCACTTTTTATTTTACTACTCCCCATCAGAGTCGCCAGTTCTGTGATACGACGGGAGAACTGACTAGAGGTTTTGTGTTTCGTTCGCACTTGTGCGGTTAGCAAGAGTCGCCACCGACTTTTTTTTTATCCAAAAGGAAAGGTAAAAAAGCACAGGAAAGACCTTTCGAGAATTTTCTCGGGTTCAGGGGGTAGATTATGAAAAGGGAAGGTGTTAGCACCCTTTTCATCCATGGTTTTCCATGGGCTCTTAGTTACTCGTTTTAGATCACTTGCTTTTGTTTTGATTGTGTGCTTGTGGTGTGGTTTTTGAAAGTATTTTTGGAAAATTTCGTCGTAATGGTTCTCGTCTCTATAAGAACGTATACAAAATTTTAGTTTCGAAAAATGGTTCAAAGATGTGTTTGTGAATCGTGTTTTGAAGAGTGTTTTAAAAAAGAGGTTTTGTAATGGTTCTCGTCTTTATAAGAACGTATACAAAACGTTTTATCTTTTTGAAAATGTTTGGAAATGGAAGTGTAGGTGTGAAAGTTTTTGTCGTGAGCAAGCGAGTAACTAAGAGCGAATCTATCTACTCGAAAGGTCTTAGATTGTTCTTTTTTCTACCTTTTAATGGTGCTATCTTACCATTGATTTGGTAAGAAGCCCCATCCTTGAATGTGAAGGGACAGGCGTGGGTCAATTTTACAATCATTGAAAGCAACTTGTGAGATGCTCTAGCCATTTTGTAAGGGACGAGATCGTTTTATCGAAGGCAACATCGAGGATCATCGAGGGACTACGATCTTTGTTTATCGAAGGGTCATTGCTAGAGTGTCTCATATTCGAGGGACATGATTGTATTTCCGAGGCAACAAGCAAGGTTACCCTAGAGGTGCGTGTGTGAGAAGTGTGTTGATTTCAAGTTATTTATTCTTGGATTAGGTCATCTAGCAATTGATTCTTTTGAATCTTGCCATACACGCCTAGTTACTATACAGTATATGGAAAACAGTAAATTGCGGGAATTGAAATTCTACGCTATTACAAAATGTTCCGGGAATGGGGGTACAATTATTACAAATGGGGATGAATCACATAAAAATAGCAATGTCCAAATAATACAACCAAATCGAATTGTTGTGCGATTCAATATGAAGCTATGACAATTTACGAAAATAAAATCAACAAAATATGAAATGTATGTATTTACTCGAAAAGAGAGAAATAAAAATTATTCTACAAAAGAAAAATTAAAAATTAATTATTATTATTATTCTTTTGTATTTTTATTAATTATGTAAACTAACTTTAAAGAAAGAAAATAAATTAAGTTAAAATTTGATATTTCTATTAAGTGTAAGAAAATTAATAAAAAGAAAATGATAAAAGAAAACTAATTAAAAAAAATCAAATTAATTTTACAAAATGAAGTTTTAAAAATCACTAGTATATTATTAACAATAGAAATAAAAAAAACAAATTAGAATGAATGAAAATGGGCTTGGGTGAATTTGAGTGTTAGGCCCAAAGAAAAATTAATATTGATGCTGAAACAAAAACAAAAGGCATAGGGGGGGGGGGTGAGAAAAACCTGCTGGGCTTTAAGGCTTTGTGGACAGAAACGGCCCAAAGCTCTCTTAAGCTTGCTTAATGTTTTTTGATTAAGGGAAACAGAGAAAATTAGGGTTTGTGCTTCCCTTGGTACAGCGGTGCCGCTCTGTTCCGTTCCCTCTCACTTCTTTCTCTCGTTCATCTTTCTCGTTAACCATCCCTATTCTCTTCCTAATTTCGCAAATAGAATGTCCCTTGGCCCCTTTGATTCAACCTGGTTTACGCTCTTTTTTTGGAAATCCCTAATTTGAAATGGAATTCTCTAAAGGGTTTGAAACGTGTTTTGATCTGATTTTATCTCCCCAATTCCCGTCACCGGAGTACCCCTCGTTCTCTTCCTAACCATGCTCAGATAATTTCTTTCATAAAAAAGGTGATGTTTTGTCTTGATTTGAATGTTTTACTGTTGTTGTTTTATCTTGTTCATATTTTTCTGTTAATCAATTTTATTGTACCTTGAGATGCAGGAAACGATTTATGAGAAATGTGACGAAATCATACCTTTGAATTTTTGGAAAATGGAGAGGAATGTGAGATTTGAGCTGATGGTGCTCCTTGGCGTCCCAAAACGTGGAGGGAAGAAATGATGACGAAGGATGCACGCTTCTGGTAACTTTTCTTTGTCTATCTTCTTTGTTGAATGAGGATGATGCTGATGCTTCTGAGACTTTGTTTTTCTTGTAAGTTTGCTGGATGTTGGTTGTTGATGATTTGATGATGTTGATGTTGGACTATTTTACAATTGAAGGTTTGATTTTGTTGGAATGTTGGGACTTTGTGATTGTTCTTAGGCCATTTGGTTTTTGAACTGTTTTTGGATTGATGAGGATATTGGACTGTTCTTTTTGTTACAGTTTGGTATATTTTTCTGTTTCTCTTTGTTTTGGATAGTTTGGTGAGTTTGCAGGCTTGTTGGCTTTACAATTTGCAGGTTTAAACTGGTTTCACAGTTTTTTTTGGAAGTTTGAAAATTGGTTTTTGATAGTTTGGAGTTGACAAGTTTAATGCTGGGATGATTTTGTGGTTTGCTATCACAGTTTGCAGGCTTGGAAATTGTTTTTGACTTTGTTAACAGGTTTTGGTTGTTTTTGATTTTTGTTAACAAGTTTGGGTTGTTTGAACTTGTTATGTTTTGGAGGTTGATAGTAGTTTGGTGTTTCTTTGACAGTTTGGCCAAATGTTCTGGGTTGCTGGTTTGGTTATACAAGTTTGGGTGTTTTTGTGAGTTTGACAAAATATTCTGAGTTGTTAGTTTGGTTATGCAGGTTTTAGATTTTTTGTGAAATGTTTTTGTTGACAGTTTTAATGAGTTTGGGATTTTGTATATGTTTTTGTTGACAGTTTGGTTATGAACTGGTTTTGGATTTTTGGTATTGACAGGTTTAATGCTGGGATGATTTTGTGGTTTGTTATCACAGTTGAAGGATTTTTTGGGGTTTGGAAATGTTTTTTAAGAATGGTTGGTGATGGTTGGACAATTTTTATTGTTTGTTGTGGGTTATCCAGTTTAGAGAGTTTTTCGTGTTTTTTGACAAAATGTTCTTCTTGATTTTATGTTCTCTCCTCCCTTGAGCCTTGTCTAATGTTATATTTATGTTGCTTCTTTACAGTTTATTCAAAATGGTGGGAAAACCACCAAATTTTGAATACTTTGGGCATTTTCTCCTTAGGCTCTTTTCCTTGCAGTTTTGTTTTCTAGCATTTCTGGTGCAATTGTGACAGCAGGGCAGCATCCCCTAGGTGACTTCTTTCCTCTTCCTCTCTTAATGACCCTAAGCCAAATATTTTTTCTGAAAAGTTTGCAATTTTAATTGGAAAATGATGAAAAATGGCTTATTGAACAAGCCTCCTCTTGCTTGTTGACTTAGTTTTATATTTTCTTCTTGGTGATGCTCTTTTGTCTGCTACTGCTTATGCTGCTTTCCATTTTGCTGCTGTTTGCTTTTTTTCATGCGCTGCTGTCTAGTTTGGACAGCCTTGCTGTTGTTTGGCCATGCTGCTGTATTTCTTAGCCCTGTTTTGTGCCTTGTTTGGACAGCCTTGCTGTTTGGCCATTGGGCAATTTGCTGCATTGTTTGGAACATTTGTTTTGAATATTTGTTTGGCCATTGTTGTACCCCAAAATTTTCCCTCCCATAATCTTCAAAGTTTTGACAAGAATCATCCACAATTGGTTCAAGTTTACTCAAGGGCCACACAGCCAAACCATCCTCCTAAGACAGTCAAACTAGGGTTTTGGTTCTTGCAAGGAAGTTGAAGTTTTCAAGAGCTCAATCAAGTCTCCTATGCCTACAAACATGTCAAGTTTCAAGGCTCACAAGGTCAAGTTGCACAGTCAAAAACCCTAATTGCTCAACAGTCAACTGTAGGGGCAAAATGGTCATTTGGCAGTCAAAAGTCAAAATTTTTGGTCAACATCTTATTTTGAGGCCACAAACATCATTTGATCAATGCTTGATCATGATTCTCAAAAGTATGGCTCAAAAAGTCTCAAGATGCAAAAATTTCTATTTTTGGACAGCTGAAAAGTCAACTGTAACTTGACCAAGGCATAACTTTTTCATGTTTCATCAGAAAAATCCCATCCAATGCTCATCTTGAAGGGGAAGACATTTCCTACAACTCATCTTCACACTCCAAGTCCAAGAAATGCTCTCACAAAAAGTTATCAATTTCAACATTATAGGTCATTTTCAAAAGTCAACAAAAAGGGACTTTAAGTCAAAGACCATAATTTGAGATTGGTAAATCAAAATGACATGGGACCAAAGACATTGGTTAGAGGACTTCAATACCTTTCTAAAATGTCCAAGAACATGATCAATGCTTAAAAATTGAGCAAGATATGCATTGGAGAAGTTGGGAAATTTTTGTGAAATGGCCAAAATCATTTATCCTTGAAATTTCATTTTTTGACAAAAGGGGCCCACTTTTTCCACTTGAATTAGCTTGTCCATGCTTCCCACGTGTCCCACCTTTTATTTTAAATTTTAAATTTAATTTTTTCATTTTTATTTGATTTTATTGGATTTAATTCATTTTAAATCCTTTAAAATCAAATAAAAATCAAGAAGTTTAATTAAGGGGGATATTTGGTCTTAACTAGCTTTGACTCATCATTATGCAACCTCCCAATTTCGTTTCAAGGCCAAATGGAGCAATAATTCAAAAATTGGTTCAAAATGGAAAGTTGGTTAAGGGAGTTTATATCAAAATCTCAAGCTTGAATGCATGGCATTATGGCCCTTAATGCTGATTGAAATCACCTACATAACCTAGTTACAAACCATCACAAGGCATAAAAAACGTGAGAGAGAGGCAGCCAAGAGAAATCTCTTTTCAAAAATTCCAAAGAATTGCACCAAGATCGAATTCAGGGACTCAGTCATCCATAAGACTTCCCACCCATCCTATCGTGATCTACAGGCAAAATAAGGTATAAACACACTCTTTTCATAAAGCCATGCATGCTGAAACTGTAGTTATATGAACATCCATTTTGCAGAATTTCCATGGATCGTATTTTTGATTATGGCTTGATTTAATCCCTACTGGCCATACCTTTGAGTTCCAGTGGATGTTTAGAGCAGGTCTGGGCTATCGCTTGGGATTTTTCATGGCCAAAACGTGAACCTCCATGGCTAGGGTTCAGATTATGTGAAGTTGCGTTTTGATGAAAATAGGCCACATTAAACCATGAAAACCTCACCATGAGAATCACCATCCCCTAATCATTTGATCTGGCTTTTTGTTCGCTTTGATTTCGCTTGTTTTCGCAGGTTTTCAGAATTGCCCTCGCCGGAGAAGATGACCGGAGCACTGCTCCGGCGTCGTTGACTTGGTTTGTTTCAGTTTGACACAGGCGTGGCATTTTCTTGCGTTTTAATTGGCCTTTCGAATTGTTAATTCTTTTACTTAATGCTGACTAGGCTAGTGGATTCCATGTGCTCCCCTGTTCAATCCATACCATGCACTTATGAGATCTAGCCGTTAGATGGCATCCTGATCCAAATCCAATGCCTCACGTGCATCCCTCCATTGTGGACATTAGTCAAGGCAGGCATAAGGGATTAGAGAAAGTCAAAGAAGGCCTCCAGCGTTTGGGCTCTGCTTTGCCATCCACACCCCCCATTTTACTACAAATACAGGCCCATTTCCTTTTTCCCTTGAATTTATTTTCTTTTTCTATTTTATTTCAATTTCTTTAATTTGCTTTTTATTAACAAAAATTAATTTTTCTTTTTTATTTCAAAAAATCACAAAAATATTCTTACCAAAATAAATTTTAGATTTTTCTTTTTTTAATTTAATTAATTAAATTAGGTTTTTTTATTCTAGGAAACTCTAAATTATTTTGCAATATTAAAATTGATTAGACTTAATTAGGTTCTAAATACTAATTTAATTAGTTTTATTTCTTAAAATAATAAAAAATCAGAAATCATAAAAAATAAAAATATTTTTATTTAATTTAATTTATTAATAGTTTTCTTTTTGTAAATACTTGTAATTAAATAATTAAGTAAATTAGGTCAAAACTTGGATTTATTTCTTTAATAATTAAAAATACTTAGAATTAGGATTTTAATTCCAATTAATTTTCTTCATTTCTATAAAAAATACAAAAAATAAAAAAATAAGTTTCTTTCCTTTATTTTAATTTAATTAATTTATAATTTCGATTTAATTCCTTTAAAGGGTCCAACGCCCTCGCATTCGATTATATTTTCTTTTCGCGCATTTTATTTTATTTCTTTTATGAATATAATGTACTTGTTCCAAAGCCCTGTAATAGTTAATTAGGCATTTACTTTCTGCATTTTATTTTAAATCGGGTCTGGATTAATTTGGCGATGTAGACCCGCGCCTTTGTAATAGCGTAGGACCTTTATCTTTTCCGCACTTTAAATTCCCGCACCTTTAACTGTTAAACAATCACATGAAAGAATGAATGCCCAAAAATAAAATAAAAACGTAGATCACCAATGCATGACAAGATGAATAATAACTGAAAATGACGCACAATTCACACACCACTCCTAGGGTACGCCTCACTGTTGCCTTGCCCCTCGAAAGGTGGTCATCGAGTACAGGACGTTTTAGTAAGTCCTTATGTCCATGAACATGGCATAAGGGTAGCTTCTAAGGTGTCCTACTATTGCTCTGGTGATCACACTGTTGCCTTGCCCCTCGAAACGTGGTCGTCGAGTATAGGACGTCTTAGTGAGTCCTTATGTTCCATTGATCTAGTTGCCTCGAACGGTTGCCTCGGAACAAGTTGCCTCGAAACAAGTTGCCTCGGAATAGTTGCCTCGGAATAAAAAGATCAATGGCATAAGGGTAGCTCTTAAGGTACCTTACTATTGCTCGGTGACCACACCGTCCCTAACCCTCGAATTGACCCGAACACCTCCAATGGTGGGGCTACCTACCTCTCAATGGTGGGATGGCCCTACCTTAAGGACATTTGCACAGACGAATTCCTTAGGGTAGGTAGATGACTCGTAGATACTTGCTCTAATTTCAAAACAAATCAAAAACTTCTTTTCACACCGACACCTTTCAAAAAGCTTTCAAAAAGCAATTTTTCAAACACTCTTGAGGACTGATACAAGAGTCGAACTGAAATTTTCAAAGAAACTTTTTCAAACCCACTCACCTTGAAAAGCAAACAAACAATTTTGAAAACACAATGAGCAAGTATCTAAGAGCCCATGGATAACCATGGATAGAAAGGGTGCTAACACCTTCCCTTTCTATAATCTACCTCCCGAACCGAGAGCAATCTCTATAAGGAATTTTTCTGTGCTTTTGTCCTTTCCATTTGGAGAAAATAAAAGACAGTGGCGACTCTTGCTTACCGCGACATTTCGCGAAACCAGCTTTAAAACAGTCAGTTCTAGATCCACCGATCACAGAACTGGCGACTCTGCTGGGGAGAAACTTTTAAAGTGAGGTGTACCTTAGGACTAAGATCACTGTGTTTTCAATTGCTTTAACTCGTTTGCTTTAAATTGTGGGACTATCTTGGGAGTTCTATAGATCCTAACCCGGATCTTGGGATACCTTCTTAGAAAGTAGCAACAAGGCTGTGAGGGAGCTGTGTGGGGTATACCGACATGGTTGAAGCAGTCTGCTACGTTGATGTGGCACTTTGGTGTGTACCGGTAACCCTTGAGTTCAATAAAGGAGAGTACGGGGCCTCCGCGTGGTGTCGTGAAGCATCAACAGACCTTAGGAACCTTAATTGAACCATCTTGGCCTCTTTAGGGTAGTGAGATAACTACTTTGGTGTACTCCGAAGTTGGTTGATACTCGATACTACACTCAATTGAGGGTTGCTTTCCTGGAATATTTCGGTCGCCAGTTCAGTGGCTAAATCGAAACGATGAACAATGAAAGCAATCCAATGATATTGGGATCCTTAGAACCCGGTTACTTCTGATAGGACAGGTCTTAACCAACAAACTGAAAGAGGGTAATACCAAGACCCCATGCTGGCCTAAACTCTAAGGGCTTCTCTTGTGTGACTTTTGTGCCTTCCAACTTGACTACTTGTTATCTGACACTTGAGTTTTCTTGCAGGTTTTGTTTATAGTCCCTAATTGAGACTCATAACAGGGTTTATTGAGTTTTCTTGCAGGTCTTGTTTATAGTCCCTAATTGGGACTTATAACAGGGTTACTAAGTTCCTTGCAGGTTTTGTTTATAGTCCCTAATTGGGACTCATAACAGGGTTACTGAGTTTCTTGCGGGTTTTGTTTACAGTCCTTAATTAGGGACTCATAACAGGGTTTACCCACATTACCCCATGCATCATGACATCATACCATTGCATGCATCCTACATAAAGACTAACCCATTTCAAGGATCCCAAGGGCTTGTGATGCAGGTCATGATGAACCAACTGTCCAGCAAGGGGCAAAGGGGATTTATTTTCCTCTAGACAAGGTTGTCAGGGGCTATGACCCACTGGATATGGTGAGCCTTGACCCTTGAAGAAGGACTCTCGACAACATGAAGTTCCTTCAATCAAGTTACCAGTTTCCAACTCTAACAATTTTCTTGTTTACCCTGCGAGATCCTTGAAAACATTACATGCATATCAAACATGTCATTGCATTACAGGTACTCCTTTGACAGGTCACTTACCTTCGTCGCTGTTTATTTCAGCAATGGCTTCCCAACAAGGTAACCAGGGCCTTCATGCTCAAGAGACTCAGTTCAGGGAGATCTTCCTAAGCCTATCCAAGGGATAGGAAGAGTTGAGGACACTTCTCATGGGGACTGTGGTCAGGAACAGTGCTGAGGATGATAAGGACGAACAACTGAAACGTCTACAAGCTGAAGTAGATACATTGAAAACCCAGATGCTAGGGCAAAGGGCTCTCATCCAAGGTCTAGCTCGGGAGCAAGAAGAGTTGAGGACCATGATCAGTCAGCTCCACCAAGAGAGACACCATATGAAGCAACCTGCCCAAGTCAGGGACCAGGTCTTTGATCAGCTTCCAAGAGGACAAGAACCTGGTATGGTGAAGAATAGAACTCTCCAAATTGCTACTACCTTACAGGTCCAACCACCACCTCGCCCAGAGAAACAGGTTGATCTGAGTAGGCCAAGCAGGTCCAAGAGGCAGTTCACCCAGCTCAACATGCCTTTGTTTCAAGCACTGCAACACCTGCTAAGGTTGAATCTGGTTACATTAAGGGCTCCTCCCCGGAACCCCAACATCTCTGCTCCTAACTATCATCCCAACAAAAGGTGTGCATATCACTCTGATAGTCCTGGACACGACACTGTCGACTGCTGGGCTCTGAAGAACAAGGTCCAGGATCTGATTAATGAAGGAGTAGTGGATTTCACCCAAGTGGGTCAAGCTGAGGTCTCCTGCCATCCCTATAAGATGCACCAGTTGAAGTAACGAGTCCTAAGACTAGAAGACTTTTGTTCATTAGAATTTTTCAAGTTGTAATTTTCTTTTGATTGTTCAAACATTTGTTCATGTTAAACGTTGTTATTTCATTAATGCATCGCATATGTCTGTTTTGAAGCAATATATTCGTATTCACTATATGCAAATTATTTTCATATTTTTTCTGGTGATCAACGCTCGATTAATAATTCTAAGCCTCTTGAGGGAGGATGACGAAAACGATACCACGATCTTTACAGTATGCTTTTGAACAGACCCCGCTGATGAGGTACAGGAATTGTTTCAATCCCTAAACACTGGAGTTATAAGGAAGATAATCCCTCGTCAACCCCTCAGAGCCAAAGAAGTAGGAGTTTTTCTTTTCGAAAATTAAAACCCTTTATCATAACCTGGGGCAGGGTAGTTCTCTCAGTTGATCCAAGTGCATAACAAATGGCACCAAAGAGGTCCTTACAAAAAAAAAGAAGACAGTGATGATTCCGAATAATCATAAAGATAGGCAGTCATTATCTCTCCAAAATAAAAGACCAATAAGTCAAAACCTATGAAGGAGACTTACAAAACTGGGGCATCCCGCTGACTGTAATCACAAAAGAAACAGTTCAGGCAAAAAAATAGGGATAACAAAATCAAAAAGAAAGAGGTCCTACAAA
Organism: Vicia faba; assembly: GCA_948472305.1. Lineage (NCBI taxonomy): Eukaryota > Viridiplantae > Streptophyta > Magnoliopsida > Fabales > Fabaceae > Vicia > Vicia faba. The sequence goes on from OX451737.1 coordinate 284,750,503, forward strand.
CCCTCAACAAAAAAAAGAAATGACTGCCTATTCAAATAAACGTTCAACATCCGAACCATCACTGGAATTTCAGAGCAAAGACTCAAACAAGGTCTAACGCACGATTAGCTGAGTTTAGGTTTGAAGAACATCACGAAGAGCGGGTGGGTACAAATAATTTGAGCCTTTATCCTTTGTTTCTTAAACCGTGAACCAGGCCACGTTATAACCCTCAAAAGTCCTAGCTGAAGCATGGGTTAGTTCGAAAGCATACTGTTACGAAAGGTATCCTGACTCCTTAAGGCCTATGGTAAAAACGGAGTTGACATCACGTTTTACAAACATTCACTTGTTTTATGAAAAAGAATGCATTTTCAAAATCTTCAAGACAGACATAAGCTTTGCATTTATGATATAACATTGTTTGCATATGACTATTTGTTTGAACAGCAGGGAAATTCGCACGATGAATACCTAATGAACAAAAGCACTCCCACTCAAGGGGCAAACATGATCATGGTCTATTATCTGGGGCAGTCCAATCAAGATTCGGAGAATCTCTCAAAGGCCAAACAGCCTGGGGCAAATCTCCGCCCGAGTCACTTGGGGCACTCCAGCAACGAATCTTGCATGACCAAACATCTTCTGGTAGCATGGCAATACAATAACAGGGGCACCTCCCTACATTCTGAGGGCGTGGACATAGTCGAAAAATACTACGCATAATCAAAGACCCGCTAGGTTGACACACCTAGGAAAAAATAAGGGCTTCCCGGCGAACCAAAAAAGGTTCAGGCAAAAATAAGGGATGAAAAGAAAAAATTTGTACACCCGGCAAGTCGAAAACCTGAAAAGGCGGCTTGGGCAAAAATGGGTATCCCGGTGGACTGAAAACCCGAAAGGGCGGTCCAGGCAAAAGTTAGGGATCAAAAGCGTACGACCATATCCCGGCATCTCGTCACTCGCCTACCAGAGGAAGATTTGTCAATCGACAGCCGTCAAGCACCCCCACAGTTGCCTTCTCCCACAGAAACAGGGGCAGTAATGAGTCGTCCTAGCGATCTAATTGCTCTGCCCACAAGATATATGGCATGATCAGCTGAAGAAGGTAACCAGTATGTCTTAATTCCCCAGAGAGTAAGCCAGCAAGTCAATACACTCTCCCCAAGCAGAGTTAGCCTACTCTATCAAACCTTAAGGAAGTTGGGTGTTCTCCAGCAGAGCTCAACATTCCTCAGCAAATTATACAAACATTCTTAACAAGCATCCCCGACAGTCTTGGCCTAAGATTGTTCCCCGGCGGTATACTAGACATTCAGTGGAGCCACTTCCCCAGTATATCTCAAAACTTTCCCCAGGAGAGTCCAGTCTGAAGATTTCCCCAGGAAAGCTGAATCATCTCCCCAGCACGAAGCTTATCCCCAGTAGATTCTGGAAGCTTATCCCTCACAGAGCACCAACGCGTCCTCCGGCTTTATTCAAAGGTTATTTCCCTACCAGGATATAACTGGGTTATCCTCAGCCAAAAGCCACGGAAAGATCGTCCTCGGCGAAGTCTTCCTATCCCGAGCAGAGTCTATTAACACTCCCAACATAACAATGGTATCCCCAGCGAAGTTACTACCAACATTTCAACAAGAGTACCTCTCTCCCCACAGAGTATTGTTCCCCAGCCAGATCGCTAGAATAATTTTCTCCCCGCAGAGTAGTCCATTCGCCAAGTTTATTCCCCAACGGAGTCATCTTCTCCTACCGGTTTATTCTTGCAACCATCACTCCCCAGTGGAAACACTATTCTCTAACATCAGCCCAGGATGTGACTTCCCGGCACCCGTCAAGGATTTATTTTCCTAGACGAAAACATACATTCATAAACAACACATCTTCATACATTATAGCATGCATATACGCATCATGAACATACAATCCCATTCATTCTGAGAACACCTCGCATGTTATACATCATGACATCACGTACAACTAACGTTTTGTCTTTTCAGGACAAAAGTTAATACAAAGATAATTGCTATCAACGGTCGTGATTCCAGATCCAATTCCTGTATCTTGCCAGGGAGTATCTGTTGACGACTACAGTACCAGACTCGATTCCTGTATCTTGACAGGGCACGTCTGAAGATTTCGAAGATCCGATTCCTGTATCTTGCCAGGGAGTATCTGTTGACGACTACAGTACCAGACTCGATTCCTGTATCTTGACAGGGCACGTCTGAAGAGTTCGAAGATCCGATTCCTGTATCTTGCCAGGGAGTATCTGTTGACGACTACAGTACCAGACTCGATTCCTGTATCTTGACAGGGCACGTTTGAAGAGTTCGAAGATCCGATTCCTGTATCTTGCCAGGGAGTATCTGTTGACGACTACAGTACCAGACTCGATTCCTGTATCTTGACAAGGCACGTCTGAAGAGTTTGAAGATCCGATTCCTGTATCTTTCCAGGGAGTATCTGTTGACGACTACAGTACCAGACTCGATTCCTGTATCTTGACAGGGCACGTCTGAAGAGTTCGAAGATCCGATTCCTGTATCTTGCCAGGGAGTATCTGTTGACGACTACAGTACCAGACTCGATTCCTGTATCTTGACAGGGCACGTCTGAAGAGTTCGAAGATCCGATTCCTGTATCTTGCCAGGGAGTATCTGTTGACGACTACAGTACCAGACTCGATTCTTGTGTCCTGACAGGGCACGTCTGAAGAGTTCGAAGATCCGATTCCTGTATCTTGCCAGGGAGTATATGTTGACGACTACAGTACCAGACTCAATTCCTGTATCTTGACAGGGTACGTCTGAAGAATTCGAAGATCCGATTCCTGTATCTTTCCAGGGAGTATCTGTTGACGAATACAGTACCAAACTCGATTCCTGTATCTTGATAGGGCACGTCTGAAGAGTTCGAAGATCCGATTCCTGTATCTTGCCAGGGAGTATCTGTTGACGACTACAGTACCAGACTCGATTCTTGTATCTTGACAGGGCACGTCTGAAGAGTTCGAAGATCCGATTCCTGTATCTTGCCAGGGAGTATCTGTTGACGACTACAATACCAGACTCGATTCCTGTATCTTGACAGGGCACGTCTGAAGAGTTCAAAGATCCGATTCCTGTATCTTGCCAGGGAGTATCTGTTGACGACTACAGTACCAGACTCGATTCCTGTATCTTGAGAGGGCACTTCTGAAGAGTTCGAAGATCCGATTCTTGTATCTTGCCAGGGAGTATCTGTTGACGACTACAGTACCAAACTCGATTCCTGTATCTTGACAGGGCACGTCTGAAGAGTTCGAAGATCCGATTCATGTATCTTGCCAGGGAGTATCTGTTGACGACTAGTACCAGACTCGATTCCTGTATCTTGACAGGGCACGTCTGAAGAGTTCGAAGATCCGATTCCTGTATCTTGCCAGGGAGTATCTGTTGACGACTACAGTACCAGACTCGATTCCTGTATCTTGATAGGGCACGTCTGAAGAGTTCGAAGATCCGATTCCTGTATCTTGCCAGGGAGTATCTGTTGACGACTACAGTACCAGACTCGATTCCTGTATCTTGACAGGGCACGTCTGAAGAGTTCAAAGATCCGATTCCTGTATCTTGCCAGGGAGTATCTGTTGACGACTACAGTACCAGACTCGATTCCTCTATCTTGACAGGGCACGTATGAAGAGTTCGAAGAAACGATTCTTGTATCTTGCCAGGGAGTATCTGTTGACGACTACAGTACCAGACTCGATTCCTGTATCTTGACACGGCACGTCTGAAGAGTTCGAAGATCCGATTCCTGTATCTTGCCAGGGAGTATCTGTTGACGACTACAGTACCAGACTCGATTCCTGTATCTTGACAGGGCACGTCTGAAGAGTTCGAAGATCCGATTCCTGTATCTTGCCAGGGAGTATCTGTTGACGACTACAGTACCAGACTCGATTCCTGTATCTTGACAGGGCACGTCTGAAGAGTTCGAAGATCTGATTCATGTATCTTGCCAGGGAGTATCTGTTGACGACTACAATACCATACTCGATTCCTGTATCTTGACAGGGCACGTCTGAAGAGTTCAAAGATCCGATTCCTTTATCTTGCCAGGGAGTATCTGTTGACGACTACATTTCTGGACTCGATTCCTGTATCCTGACAGGGCACGTTTGAAGAGTTTAAAGATTCGTTTCCTGTATCCAGCCAGGGCACGTCTACATAAAGAGTTTGAAAGTCAACTCCGGTAACAGACCAGGTAACTTTCTTTCCTTCTCAGGTACGCAAGTTCTCGCTAAGGAATCTCTTACGCGATCGACACCTCCAGATGGCATCTATAAGCCCATCCTCCTATCCACCACCTCTCCAAATGGCATCTGTAAGCCCATTCCCGCTATCACACTGCTGATACTCAACTATGTGAGTGCAAATTTCTGGGCACTCTAGTGTTCAATCATCTTCCACCCTCGGATCACGAAAGGCACACAAGCCAATCTACATCCTCAGGTCTAAGAAGATTGAACAGGGGCAACTGTTGTACCCTAAAATTTTCCCTCCCATAATCTTCAAAGTTTTGACAAGAATCATCCATAATTGGTTCAAGTTTACTCAAGGGCCACACAGCCAAACCATCCTCCTAAGACAGTCAAACTAGGGTTTTGGTTCTTGCAAGGAAGTTGAAGTTTTCAAGAGCTCAATCAAGTCTCCTATGCCTATAAACATGTCAAGTTTCAAGGCTCACAAGGTCAAGTTGCACAGTCAAAAACCCTAATTGCTCAACAGTCAACTGTAGGGGCAAAATGGTCATTTGGCAGTCAAAAGTCAAAATTTTTGGTCAACATCTTATTTTGAGGCCACAAACATCATTTGATCAATGCTTGATCATGATTCTCAAAAGTATGGCTCAAAAAGTCTCAAGATGCAAAAGTTTCTATTTTTGGACAGCTGAAAAGTCAACTGTAACTTGACAAAGGCATAACTTTTTCATGGTTCATCAGAAAAATCCCATCCAATGCTCATCTTGAAGGGGAAGACATTTCCTACAACTCATCTTCACACTCCAAGTCCAAGAAATGCTCTCACAAAAAGTTATCAATTTCAACATTATAGGTCATTTTCAAAAGTCAACAAAAAGGGACTTTAAGTCAAAGACCATAATTTGAGATTGGTAAATCAAAATGACATGGGACCAAAGACATTGGTTAGAGGACTTCAAGACCTTTCTAAAATGTCCAAGAACATGATCAAAGCTTAAAAATTGAGCAAGATATGCATTGGAAAAGTTGGGAAATTTTTGTGAAATGGCCAAAATCATTTATCCTTGAAATTTCATTTTTTGACAAAAGGGGCCCACTTTTTCCACTTGAATTAGCTTGGCCATGCTTCCCACGTGTCCCACCTTTTATTTTAAATTTTAAATTTAATTTTTTCATTTTTATTTGATTTTATTGGATTTAATTCATTTTAAATCCTTTAAAATCAAATAAAAATCAAGAAGTTTAATTAAGGGGGATATTTGGTCTTAACTAGCTTTGACTCATCATTATGCAACCTCCCAATTTCGTTTCAAGGCCAAATGGAGCAATAATTCAAAAATTGGTTCAAAATGGAAAGTTGGTTAAGGGAGTTTATATCAAAATCTCAAGCTTGAATGCATGGCATTATGGCCCTTAATGCTGATTGAAATCACCTACATAACCTAGTTACAAACCATCACAAGGCATAAAAAACGTGAGAGAGAGGCAGCCAAGAGAAATCCCTTTTCAAAAATTCCAAAGAATTGCACCAAGATCGAATTCAGGGACTCAGTCATCCACAAGACTTCCCACCCATCCTATCGTGATCTACAGGCAAAATAAGGTATAAACACACTCTTTTCATAAAGCCATGCATGCTGAAACTGTAGTTATATGAACATCCATTTTGCAGAATTTCCATGGATCGTATTTTTGATTATGGCTTGATTTAATCCCTACTGACCATACCTTTGAGTTCCAGTGGATGTTTAGAGCAGGTCTGGGCTATCGCTTGGGATTTTTCATGGCCAAAACGTGAACCTCCATGGCTAGGGTTCAGATTATGTGAAGTTGCGTTTTGATGAAAATAGGCCACATTAAACCATGAAAACCTCACCATGAGAATCGCCATCCCCTAATCATTTGATCTGGCTTTTTGTTCGCTTTGATTTCGCTTGTTTTCGCAGGTTTTCAGAATTGCCCTCGCCGGAGAAGATGACCGGAGCACTGCTCCGGCGTCGTTGACTTGGTTTGTTTCAGTTTGACACAGGCGTGGCATTTTCTTGCGTTTTAATTGGCCTTTCGAATTGTTAATTCTTTTACTTAATGCTGACTAGGCTAGTGGATTCCATGTGCTCCCCTGTTCAATCCATACCATGCACTTATGAGATCTAGCCGTCAGATGGCATCCTGATCCAAATCCAACACCTCACGTGCATCCCTCCATCGTGGACATTAGTCAAGGCAGGCATAAGGGATTAGAGAAAGTCAAAGAAGGCCTCCAGCGTTTGGGCTCTGCTTTGCCATCCACACCCCCCATTTTGCTACAAATACAGGCCCATTTCCTTTTTCCCTTGAATTTATTTTCTTTTTCTATTTTATTTCAATTTCTTTAATTTGCTTTTTATTAACAAAAAATAATTTTTCTTTTTATTTCAAAAAATCACAAAAATATTCTTACCCAAATAAATTTTAGATTTTTCTTTTTTTAATTTAATTAATTAAATTAGGTTTTTTTATTCTAGGAAACTCTAAATTATTTTGCAATATTAAAATTGATTAGACTTAATTAGGTTCTAAATACTAATTTAATTAGTTTTATTTCTTAAAATAATAAAAAATCAGAAATCATAAAAAATAAAAATATTTTTATTTAATTTAATTTATTAATAGTTTTCTTTTTGTAAATACTTATAATTAAATAATTAAGTAAATTAGGTCAAAACTTGAATTTATTTCTTTAATAATTAAAAATACTTAGAATTAGGATTTTAATTCCAATTAATTTTCTTCATTTCTATAAAAAATACAAAAAATAAAAAAATAAGTTTCTTTCCTTTATTTTAATTTAATTAATTTATAATTTTGATTTAATTCTTTTAAAGGGTCCAACGCCCTCGCATTCGATTATATTTTCTTTTCGCGCATTTTATTTTATTTCTTTTATGAATATAATGTACTTGTTCCAAAGCCCTGTAATAGTTAATTAGGCATTTACTTTCTGCATTTTATTTTAAATCGGGTCTGGATTAATTTGGCGATGTAGACCCGCACCTTTGTAATAGCGTAGGACCTTTATCTTTTCCGCACTTTAAATTCCCGCACCTTTAACTGTTAAACAATCACATGAAAGAATGAATGCCCAAAATTAAAATAAAAACGTAGATCACCAATGCATGACAAGATGAATAATAACTGAAAATGACGCACAATTCACACACCACTCCTAGGGTACGCCTCACTGTTGCCTTGCCCCTCGAAAGGTGGTCATCGAGTACAGGACGTTTTAGTAAGTCCTTATGTCCATGAACATGGCATAAGGGTAGCTTCTAAGGTGTCCTACTATTGCTCTGGTGATCACACTGTTGCCTTGCCCCTCGAAACGTGGTCGTCGAGTATAGGACGTCTTAGTGAGTCCTTATGTTCCATTGATCTAGTTGCCTCGAACGGTTGCCTCGGAACAAGTTGCCTCGAAACAAGTTGCCTCGGAATAGTTGCCTCGGAATAAAAAGATCAATGGCATAAGGGTAGCTCCTAAGGTACCTTACTATTGCTCGGTGACCACACCGTCCCTAACCCTCGAATTGACCCGAACACCTCCAATGGTGGGGCTACCTACCTCTCAATGGTGGGATGGCCCTACCTTAAGGACATTTGCACAGACGAATTCCTTAGGGTAGGTAGATGACTCGTAGATACTTGCTCTAATTTCAAAACAAATCAAAAACTTCTTTTCACACCGACACCTTTCAAAAAGCTTTCAAAAAGCAATTTTTCAAACACTCTTGAGGACTGATACAAGAGTCAAACTGAAATTTTCAAAGAAACTTTTTCAAACCCACTCACCTTGAAAAGCAAACAAACAATTTTGAAAACACAATGAGCAAGTATCTAAGAGCTCATGGATAACCATGGATAGAAAGGGTGCTAACACCTTCCCTTTCTATAATCTACCTCCCGAACCGAGAGCAATCTCTATAAGGAATTTTTCTGTGCTTTTGTCCTTTCCATTTGGAGAAAATAAAAGACGGTGGCGACTCTTGCTTACCGTGACATTTCGCGAAACCAGCTTTAAAACAGTCAGTTCCAGATCCACCGATCACAGCCATGCTGCTTGCATATTTTCGCTTGTTTGGGCAGCCTAGTTGTATTTTTATTTGGACAGCTTCGCTTGCATTTTTATTTGTTATTTTTGTGAACCAAGAAGAATAATCTTCTTGTAATTTGCAAATAGAAAAATAAAATCGTGATGAAATAAAAATAGCCTTCAGATTCCAAATTGCAAACTTTAATTATGAACACATTTTTCTCTTTTGAAAATTCTTATTCATGTCCAATTAACTGTGCTAATTATTTTTCTGTCTTTCTTTCATGTGAGCGCAAACTGGATGGTGACAAGGCAGAGGAAGTAAGAGATTCTTTGGCAGGCATGGAAGCAATGGAAGCTTAGTCATCCTTAAGCTTAGATTTTTCCTTTGTAATTTAGATAGAAATACTCAAATAATTGTACTAATTTATTTTTTCAAATACAATAAGTTGTAAAACTTAAAGCATTTATATAATAAATTGTATTGTAACAATTTTTGAAGTAAATGAAAAAAGGTATTATGGGGTATTCTGATATCCATTAGAATCCTTTACTGTCAATAACTCGCCATTTTCTCTTCGCATCTTCACTAATTCTTTAAGATTCCTGATTAAGATAATTGAAACTGTATTCCAATAATTCTAACCAAGATAACTTAAATTCCAATGATCATGTAATCTTGCCACTGCATTCCAAATAAACACGCACTGTGTATTCCTCAAACAAATGTTTATTCCATAAACAAACAAATACTTATTCCATTAACAAGCAAATGTCTTAACAGACGCAAATTATCTGGTTAACTTGGATCAAACAAAACATGAATATTCCAAATGACAGTCTTAGATCCCATCTCTTGTCCCAAATAAACATGCCTTGAAAACAAACAGTAATCTTCCAGTAAAATTGAAAAAGCATGAAAATGTGTGAAAGCCAATTGGATCTTTGTGAATTCATTTCTTTTGAGAACTGCAAGCAAAAACCCTAATTGTCGGTTTATTGCCACAGGAGAAAAATCTGTCTGATCGATTCCTGAGCCATTCTTGAATATCTGAGAAACCCTGGGATTGTGATTTCTGTGAAAAATGGGAGGGCAAATTTTGGGGTATAACAGTATGTATATGCTATGATGTTTGTAGAATGATGTATGAATGCAATGTATGAACATATCAGTTGTTCCATTGCTGTATTATTGAATTAGGGAAAATAAATCCCTGACTGTTGCTGGGGGGAAAGAATGCAGGTCTTCAAATTTTGTTGAAGTTGAGATACCGAGAGACGGATTTCCGTTGTTAGGGAAATAAACTTTGTTGGGGAAGGAAACTCCATAATCCGCTTGGGGATATTTATGAAATCCTGTTAGGGAAACCAAAAAGTTTGACGACTTCACTGGGGAATTTTCAAGATGTTGGAGCAGTAATTTGGAGATTCTTGCTCCGTCGGGGATATAAGATCACCTGACACCATTAGGTTGCATGCTGAGAATGTGACAGTGACCTTGTAGTAGGATGCCCCTGCCTCTGTACCTGCCGAAGAAAGTATCTGCTATGGATTTTGTGGGTGGTTTGAGTGTCATCCGAACTCCTGAGGTTTTGAGTAGATGTTAATCTGGGAGTATTATACTGATAGACAAATGACAAGATGACAGGACATAATCATACGCTTTAATCCCTAACTTTTTCCTGGACTGCCCTTTCAGGTTTTCAGTCCACCGGGATACCCTTTTTTCCTAAGCCGCCTTTTTAGGTTTTCGACTTGCCGGGTGTACGGATTTTTTCATATGTATATCCCTAATTTTTTCCCGAACCCTTTTGGTTCCCCGGGATGCCCTTATTTTTTCCTGGGCCAGTCGACCTAGCGGGTCTTTGTTCATACATAGTATTTTCCGACTATGTCTGTGTTCACCGGGTGCGGAGAATTGTCACTTTCCATAGTAGTAAGTTTTGTCACACTGCTAGAAGGTGTTTGTTTAATCGTACAACATTCGTTGTTGGAATTCATGTCCAATGCCCCAAGTGATTCAGATGGAGATTTGTCCCTGGCTATTTGGCATTTTTGAGAGATTCCTTGAACCTTGACTTGACTTCCCCATATCAGTTGGACACCATGCTATGCCCCTTGATTATGAAATGCCTATTACTGGAATGTCTTTCCATCTGAGGTGATTCTATCCACTGAGAGGATTTATGTTCATCGAATATTCGTCGTGCGAATTTCTCTGCTGTTGAACAAATAGTCATATGAAAACAATGGTATTTTAAGAATGCAAAGCTTATGTCTATCTTGGAGTTTGAAAATTAATTTCTTAGTAAAACAAACAAATTTTATAAGAGTGTGATATCAACTCAGGATTTATAGCGAACCCTACAGAAGTCAGGATACCTTTTGTAACAGTATGCTTTCGAACTAACCCATGCTTCAGCTAGGACTTTTAAGGGTTATAATGTGGCCTGGTTCACGGTTTAGGAAACAAAGGATAAAGGCTCAAATTTTATTTGTACCCAACCCATTCTTCGTGATGTTCTTCAATCCTATGCTTAACTAATTGTGCATTTAGATCCCAATTGAGTCTGGAATCTTTGCTCTGATACTTGGTGATGGTTCAGAAATTGAACATTTGTTTGAGAAGGCAGTCATTTTTGTAACCTTTTCTTTTTTTGTTGAGGATTTGTAGGACCTCTTTTTTATTTTGTTATCCCTACCTTTGCTTGGACTGTTTCTTTTGTGATTACAGTCAGCGGGATGCCCCAGTTTTTTTCTTAAATCCCCTTCATAGGTTTTGACTTAGCGGACTTTTCTTTTGGAAAATAATGACTGCCTGCTTTAATGATTATGCGGAACCATCACCATATTTTAGAAGGAATCTTCTACAATATTTGTCGTGCATGAAGGGGAAAGTTTGCGATTGAATGCACATCTGAATTAACTGAGAAAACTACCCTGCCCCAGGTTATGATTAAGGGTTTTAATTTGTGTGAAAAGAAAAACTCCCACTTCTTAGGCTCAAAGGGGTTGACTAAGGATTACCTTCCTTATAACTCCACTGTTTAGGATTTGAAACAACGCTTGTACATCATCAGCGGGGTCTGTTCAAAAGCATACTATAGAGATTATGGTATCGTTTTTGTCATCCTCCCTCTAAAGGATTAGAGCTTTTGATCGAGAGTTGAATATCACAAAAAGGAAGTAAAAACACAGTTTGAATATAATGAATACAGATGAAATAATTCAAGACAAAACATATCTGATGCATTAATGGGAAAACTAAAGTTTGACATAACAGTAATTGTTTGAACAAATAAAGGAAATTACAATTGAAAAATAACAAATCAAATAAACGCTCTCAATGATTTTCCCTAGGAGCAGTGATCACATGGTGAGTCTCTGGAGGGTCGAATTCAATCTCCTTGGTGTCAATCATATCCTGAATTTTGTTCTTCATAGCCCAGCAGCCATTCGTATCATGTCCAGGACTATCATAATGATAGACACATATGGCATCAGGATTGTAGTTAGGGGAAGAAGTTTTGGGGTTTAGATGAGGTCTTATCAACGTAACAAATTCATCCTCAACATATGTTGAAATGCTTGAGACAATGGTATGTTGATTTTGATAAACTGACTATTGGGCTTGTCTTGCCTTTGCTGATTACCCCATTGTGGTTGACGAGGTCGTTGTTGGACCCTTGGCATATCAGCCATTTTGAAAGGTGTTTTTTCAACCAAATCCTCTTGTTTCAACTGAGGCTGATTAAAGACTCGATCCCTAATTCTCGTTGTTTGCTCCATATGATTGCATCCATCTTGATGAAACTTGTTGAATAGGGCTCTCAGCTCTTCTTGTCCCCGAGCTAAGTTTTGGATAAGACCCATTTGACTGATCATATGGATTCTCATCCTTTCCATCTCAGCTTGCAATTGTTCCAACTGGTCATCCTTGTTGTTGTTAGGATTTTTCTTGGTCATAGTCCCATCGAGGAGTGATTTCAATTCTTCTTCCCCCTTAGATAGACTCAGGAACATTTCCTTGAATTGAGCATTTGGAGTTTGGAGATCTCTACCAGTCTTCTCAAGAGCCATTTTTCTTGCTGAAATAAACAACGATAAAATGAGAGACCTGTACTGGAAGACCTGTTATGTAATGACATGCATGCAATGTTTTCAAGGATCTCGCGGGGTAAATAAGAAAATGTCAAAATTTGAATTTTGCAGCTTTGATTGAAGAACTTTCATATCGTTGAAGGTCCTTCTACAAGAATCAAGCTTACCATATCGAGTGGGTCATCTCCTATGACTCAAGTTGTTGTGTTTTGATCTTTTAAGGGTATTGTCTAGAGGAAAATAAATCCCCTTGCCCCTTGCCAGACGTCTGGTTCATCATAACCTACACCACATGCTCTTGAGATCCTTGAAACGGTTAAGGAAATGTTATGGTATGATGTTATGATGTGTATGCTATGCATTAAGCAAAAGTGTAAGGTGGCGTAAGCAAGTAAACCCTATAAGAAATACAGGTTATTGGATAATGACTGTAAACAAATCCTGCAAGGAAATCATGTTGTTAGATAATAAAACCTTACAAGTAGTTCAAGTTTAAAGCAAACAAGTCACACAATCAGCCTTAGGTTTAGGCTTGCATGGGGTTTGTAGGTAGGTACCCACCTGAGGTGTAGTTGGTTCAACCTGCCCTATCAATAGTAACCGGGTTCTAGGGAATCTCAATATCACTGTTTTTCCCACAAGTTTTGTTTCGATCAACAACTGAATTAACACCAAACAAAATTCGGGATTCAAATCTCAATGAGTGTAGTATTGAGTATCAACCGACTTAGGACTACACCAAAGACATCTATCTCACTACTTCCTAATGGCCAAGTCGTTCAATTAAAGGTTCTAAGGCCAGTTGATGCTTCATGACACCATGCAACGACCCCATATTCTCCTTGACTGCTCAAGGGCTACCGGTACCAACTAAAGTGTCACATAAACGTAGCTATCACTTCAACCGTGTCGGTATACCCCACACAATCTCCATGATCTATTGCTACTTACCTAAAAGGTACCCCCGATTCAGGTATAGGATCTATAGTAATAACCCAAACAATCCCAAAAGGTAAAGCATACAAAGCACACCAAGCAGTTTAAAAATAAACTATCTCTAAGGTAACCCCACTTTTTATTTAATATCCCCAGCAGAGTCTCCAGTTCTGTGATACGGTGGAAGAACCGACTGTTATACTGGTTTTACACTGGTTTTTGCAAATGTTGCGGTAAGCAAGAGTCGCCACCAACTTTTCTTTTATCCAAATTAAGGAAAGGGTGAAAAGAATAGAAAAAGACCCTTTCAAGAGTTTTCTGAGTAAGGGGGGTAGATTATGGAAAGGGAAGGTGTTAGCATCCTTTCCATCTTTAGTTTTCTACGGGCTCTTAGTTCCTTTCTAGATCACTTGATTTTGTTTGAAAATGTGCTTGTGGTGTGGGTTTGAAAGTATTTTTGAAAACGTCTTTGTAATGATTATCGCCTCTATAAGAATGCGTACAAATTGTTGGTTTTGAAAATAGTTTAAAGAGATGTTTGTGGAAGATGTTTTTTTTTAAGTTATTTTGAAAAGTGCCTTTGTAATGATTCTCGTCTCTATAAGAATGCATACAAAGAGCTTTGTCTTTTGAAAATGTTTCAATTGAAAGTGTTGGTGTGTAAATGTTTTTTGTTGTTGTGAGTAAGCAAGCAACTACAAGCGTCCTACCTACTCAAAAGGTCTTTGTTCTTTTCCTCCTCCTTTAGATGTTTCTATCTTACCATTGATTGATAAGAAGTCCCATCGTTGGATGTATGAGGGACATTCGAAGGGACGCTACGGTCACGAAAGCAACTTGGCAAGGAATTTTAGTAACTGTCCTAAAGTTCTAAGATCACTTTTAACTGAGGCAATGTCGAGAGGATCATCGAGGGACTTGTGATCTTTTCAAACTAGAGGGCAGCCACTAAAACTTCTCACGTTTCGAGAATTGTGATCGTTTTCCGAAGGCAACCGAAGTGGGATACCCTAGAGATGTACATGTGCAAATGTGTTATATTTAGTTATTTTTGTCTTTGTTATTAGGGTTTGCTAACGTTTGCTTTCAGTCTTGTCATGCAATCCTAGTTACTAGCAGTTAATATATATACAAGAATTTAAAGTGCGGAAAGTTAAATCCTACGCTATTACAATGCTTCAGGGAAGGGTATTTACATGTCCAAATGGGGAAAAATAAAGTCCTATTTTAATCTATTACAATCCATCAGCAGATACAAAAATGTGAAAAATAATAATAGAAAAAGAAATATATGAACGCGCGTGAATTGGGAAAAATACGTCTAAAATCCTGAAAATTTCTAAGTAAACAAGAAAATCTATTTTTGGTTTTGTTTATTTTAAGAAAATACAACCTAAGTCTATTTAATTTTAATTTCAAGAAAAGGTTAAAATGATTAATTAATTTGTTTACAAATTAATTTGATTAATAAAAACTAATCTAATGTTTTTTGTGATTTTTTGATTTAAAGTTAATTTAAAAATCAATAAAGAAATGAATAAAGCAAAATTAAAGATAGAAGAGCCCTCCTTCGATTCAAAGGGAAAACGTGGCCTTTTGATTCAAGGAAGAATGATGGGCTTTCGATTCAGAGGAAGGTGCCTTTCGATCCAGGGGAAAATAGCTATCCTTTGATCCAATGAACGGATATTACCCTTCGATCCAGTGAAGGGATGTGTATTTTGAAGAAGTGAAAAACACAAGAAGGGGGAGTTGAATTGAAACTTAAAATCAAAAGCGCAGTAGACACGATATTTTTATCCTGGTTCATTTGATCTCAAACTACTCCAGTCCACCGGCCAAGGTGATTTCGTCTCTCTCCAACAAGGACTTAATTCACTAATCAAAACTGATTACAACACAACTTTGACAACTACCAAAGTCTTCTTGAGTACAACCATAACCCGATTTATCTCAAGGAAAACTAGCTTAATCAAGATAAAATAATCAACTGTGTACTGTTGTTTTTCCTTACAAAAACTGTATCACTACTGTGATATTTTACACAATTTTGAGCGTATATATGAATATGTAAGATTGTAGCGTTTGAGAGGTATTTGCAGTTGTTATCAAAATCGTAAGTGATTTGTCCTCTAAGCTTGTTTATATAGGCGTGGAAATCTTGTCCAACATAAAGCGTGATTATGGATGTTCAATGCTATTTCCATATTGAGAAGATTCTTGTCCGAATGAAGCCGTTGCATATGATGCTGTCTTAAATGAAAAGTAATGCTTCAGAACTTAGAATCTTGCATGCTGCAATTGCTTCAGAACATTAATGACTCAGAGATGTAAGGATCTGATGGTATATTAAACTTATGTTCAGAATCAGAGTATTCTTCACTTCAGTGCAGATTCTGATCATCATTCTTCAGCGCAGATTCTGATTACCTCAGCTTGAAAGCTTCTGTAGCTTAATTTCTGATGTTGTTTCGGTCAGAACTTCTGCATACAAAATAACACAAATTTAGAATGCATATTTGTTCTTTGTGTTTGTTATCATCAAAACTCTAATTAAGGATTGTAGAATTAAACTATGTTCTAACAATCTCCCCCTTTTTGATGATGACAAAAACTAGGATTTTCAATGAAAAATATAGAACAAAAAGCTTTAGGAGAGTCTCCCCCTGAGTTGATTACTCAGATAAAGATGATTTACTTACCTGAAGTTCCTTCTCATCAGAGCTTTTGATGCATCTCCTTCTGTCCTTATCAGAATATGTTCTTGTTCAAGCTTTTCAGAAAAACATAGAGGTTAAGATATTCATAATGTTTGAGACTTTGTCCCGGTATACTATTATTGAAAATATCTTACTTTCTCCCCCTTTCTGTCAGGTATCAAAAAGCAATATAACCAGAGTCAAAAAGATGATTTATATTGAAAACAGAATGCAATGACAATTTTCAGAAACAAGGAGGATAAGATGAAAAATAAAAATACAGATAAACATTTAAAGAAAATCTAAGAAGGAGGGGGAAGACATGTGAACAACACTTCCAACAAGCTCTTAATCTGAGTGCTTGATTCTTCCTGTTTTCCCAGAATGTCTTTGATTTCTTTTGTTGTATCTTCTTGTTTATCCAATATATCCTTGATCTCTTTATTTGTGTCCTCTTGCTTATCCAGTCTAGCATGGATTAAGGCATTCTCCTTCTTCAACTCTTCCAGAGTTTGCATGACTAGAGACGAAGCTGGTGTATCTTCAGGGGTTACATGTCATTCAGAACACTCTTCAGCCTCTTCTGATTGAACAACTTCTTCTGTTGCAATAACCTTTTCTGGAGCAGTAGTCAGAGAGTGACAATCATAATCTGGTTCAGTGGCTTCTGAAGGTCGGTGGTCTTTCTAGGGAGCATTATCCAGCAGAAGAATTTATTTCTTGTCCCATTGGCTCAGAACTTGATCTTTGAAGGCTCTCAGCTGATCATTGAAGTTCTGCTGAGCCCTTTCATAGCTCAATTCTTTCAGCTTCTGGGTTTCAGAGTTGAACCATTTTCTGAATCTTTCCCACAGAGAATTAGAAGCAGCATGATTAGAAATCTCTTGACTTACTTGCTTCAAAGAAGTAATCCATTCCTGTATTTCTGTTTCAAAAATCAACAGATTCTTACCAACATCTGATTTGGTTGAGGTTGGTTTAGGTTTGGGGGTGGCAATTTTGTTTGAGGTGGAAGCTAGTTGGTCCAGCACTTGTAGATCAATGAGAAGTTTGAGATTGTCAGCTGGACGATTGATATGTGAGGGAGTGGAAGAGTCGGAAATCAGGATTGGTGAGTGAGGGGTGTTTGGTGGAGTGGATTCATATGCTGAAGGTATTTCTAGAATATCATGAATGGAGAGAGGTAAATAAACCGTAAGAGGTTATGTTATCCCAGGAATTAGGGTAGTGGTATCAGAGTCTGAAAGGGAGTCTTCTAATTGGTTTGCAGTAGCGTGTTGAATTTCTGGTTCAGGTATTTCAGAAGATGGGTTTTCAGATTGAGGAGTGAGAGGGTTTTCATTTTCTGGTTGGGGTGAGTTGAGGTTTTGATGTTCTAGTTGAGGATAGTGTGGTTGTGGATTTTCTAGTTGAGGAGAGTGTGGTTGTGGATTTTCTGGTTGAGGAGAGTGTGGTTGTGGATTTTATGGTTGTTGAGGTTGAGTGTTTGGATTTTATGGGAGTGGTGAGGAAAAGTCTTGATCAAACAATTCAATATCAGATAGAACTCTAGCAAGTTCTGGTTGATGTTGTTCTGGATTTGGATTTGGATTGGGGGAGTGAGGTTCATTCAAGAAATTTCCAAGATTTACAGATGGGTCAAACTCTATGTCAAAATCCTCAAATGTTTGGGGTGAAGGATTTTTTGTTTGTTGAGGGGGAATGGTTTCAGATGTTGGAATATCTATTGATTCTACAACAGAAACAAAGGAAGGGTTACCTTTATTTTTCGCAGCTTTGGGTGTCCTCTGAGAGGATCCTTCTCATGCTGCCTTCCTCTTTCTGGATTTCTTTAGCACAACCTCTGGAGCTGGCTTGTGCAGATCTTGGATGTTGATTTCTAGAATCCTATCAGCCTTGAATCTTCAAGGTATCTGACTATAATCTCTGGAGAGGTATCTATCTCAGAAAATAGTGGAAAATCCTTCAGAGGGATTCTCCTAGAAGTGATGACCTCATGAGTAGAAATTGTTGGTTCCTTCTTAATGTTCTCAATAATCTTCATTTTCTTCAGATTCTTGGCATTTACAGGTTTCCCAGCAGTTGCTTCCAGAATACTAATTTCTTGAGCCTCTGTCAGATGTTCTATCAATCTGTTTTCTGTTAGAATATCTGAAATCAATCTTCCTAGAGGAATCCAATCCCTATTAGTTCTTTCTTCTTCTCTTGTCTCTTTCACACTTGTTCTGAGATGGTCTAAGAGCAAATGTGGAAGGTTTATCTTGGTCTTATTTGCAATAAAGTAAATCAGAAACTGCTGATCAATATTGATATAATCAGAGGAGCTTGTAGGCTTCCTGTGATTGATACATCCCAGAATTATTCTAGCCCAGATTCTGTAATGGTCCTTCAAGTCTCTGATCTTGCTGGATGGCTGTCCAGAAGTGAAGATTTCCCTAGCAATAGATTTTAGGTCAGAGCACTTATCAGCCATATCAATGCCTCTGACTCTACCACCATTATATCTAATGAGTTTCCCAATCAAATCTTCTGTAATCACTATCTTCTTCCCCATAACATATGATGTGACCTGGTGGTTGGATGAGGTAGCATGAATCCAAAACTCTTTAACAAGAATGGGAAAATTTGGACCCAACAGACGATCAAAGTATATGTTCCATCCCTGTGTAGTTACATCTTCATACAAATTAAACCCTTTTTCTTGTAAGCTTTCAAAACCAACGATCAATTCACAGAGAGCTTCAAGGTTGTCAACCGGAGTGAGTAGCATTCTAATGGGCTCTTCATACTGTTCAGTTGATGAAGAATCAGGAGCACTATTGATATTCTTAAGACTTGATGATGATGCCATTGTTCACACGGATTCTTTGAAGAAAATTGATGGAATGGGTTTTTGAAAAAGAAACTAGAACAAGAGAGAATATTGAAGATGGTAAAACGTGAATGAATGAAATAGTAAA
Source organism: Vicia faba (assembly GCA_948472305.1). NCBI lineage: Eukaryota > Viridiplantae > Streptophyta > Magnoliopsida > Fabales > Fabaceae > Vicia > Vicia faba. The sequence continues at coordinate 284,769,493 of OX451737.1, forward strand.
TTGAGTTTATATAATTTCTTTAGAAAACGTAATCAGTAAGAAAGAGAAAAATAAGTAATGATTATATTAAATTAATGACACCTGAAATTAGGGGATTTAGAGAGATATTGAACCGTTATCAATGACAAGTGTCTCAATGCATCCAATCAGAGCCTTAGACCCTTTAGAATTTGAACGCATGTTCAACCTCAGAAGGTAGCTTGTGAGAGGATGATAGATCTTTGATTGTGTGAACTGCACGCCTCTGTCCTTTGAAATGAAACGTTCAGATCTTCATAGATAGATTCTGAGGCAATTGTACTTCTAACTTTTGAAGATAAGTTGATCAGATGTTCACAAAAAACAATAAAGTTCTGAGGGTTAGGATATGCAAATAAAACATTTTATTCTGGACACAATTTCATGCTGAGATGTTTCAGAATGAAATTGAATCTATTTTCAGAAAGGGGTTTAGTAAATACATCAGCCCATTTCAAAGTAAGAATTCCTTTCTGAATATAATCCCTAATAAAGTGATGTTTTATTTCTATATGCTTAGCCCTAGAATGCAAAATGGGGTTTCTGGATAAACATATGGAAGAAGTGTTATCACAGAAGATAGGAATGTTACTCTCAAATATGCTGAAGTCTTCAAGTTGACTTTTCATCCAGAGCATTTGAGTGCTACATCCAGCAGCTACTATGTATTCAGCTTCTGCTATTGACAAAGATATTGTGGACTGTCTCTTGCTGGTCCATGAGATCAGATTATCTCCCAGAAACTGGAAGTGTTGTACCCCAAAATTTGCCCTCTCATTTATCAAGATTTTTCTCACAAGACTTCTTGAACTCAAGACAAGATTAGGGTTTGGTCAACTCAAGACATCATCTTGCACTGATAACCTGAAATTAGGGTTTGAGTTTGCACAAGGATTTTTGGATCATCAATGCTTCATATGACTTTTATATACCATCTTGGACCCCTAAGATTTCTCATGCTAAGTTTCAAGCCTTGAATCATATTTTTGCCCAGTCAATTGGACAGTTGACCTAAAAATCAGCTGTATTGGGAAAAAAGTCAACCATGGCCAATTTACAGTCAAAATTCATAATTTTTGATCCACAACAACATTTTAGGATCATATGTACCATTTGATCAAGTTTGGATCACAATTCCTCAAGAAATTTGATCAAATCATCAAAAGGGCAAAATGGTCAAAATTAGGGTTTTGACTGAGGAAAGGCAATTTCTGATTTTTAACCTAGCCAATGACCAATTGGGTTCAAACATGGTTTCAAGGACTTAATGGCATCATCTTGACCTAATTGCATAGTTCAAAATATCTCAAGTACATAGGATTGACAGATGAATTTTGCAGCCAACTGATCAAAAGTCAACTGTGCACTGAAAAGTTAAACTTTGACTTTTTGGTCAAAATCAAGTGTCAAGGGCCATAATTCATCAAGATATGTCAAAACATGAAACTTGTTGACCAAGAAAACCAATTTTGAAAATTAGGGTTTTGAATTTGAAAAATTTCATAACTTAGAATTTTTCTAGGTATGGAAATTTTCTTATTTTTCCCAACTTTTCACCACTGTTTCACCATGATGCGATTGGATTCAAAGAAAACTTCCAACATGAAAGTTGTAGTACTCCATGAAATCTACAACTTTTATTCACAAAGTTTTCCCAAAATATGCTTGGATCTCAAGTTATGAATTTGTGAATAGGGGTCCATGAACTAAATAACTATGTGAAAATTTGACCTAATTTAGGCAGGTTTTTGACCTAACTTCATGGACATTTTTCACCTAGTTCCAAGAGGTATCTCAAAATGCATTTCAAATATGGTTTGTAGAGAACATTACAATATTTCCAAAATGTCCAAGAACTCTCCAAGATCATTTGTGGTTAGGGAGAATCGAAGAAGAGAAAATGGCATTTTGTCACTTTTGTTCAAGCCATTTTCACAATGCACCAAGTTGCAAATCTGATCAAGCATGCTTGTACCTTGCATTACAGGTCCTAAACTCCTTCTACACTCCATAATTAAATTCTAACTCATTGGATAATGGCTTTATTTTGGCTTTTGAAGCATTGTACAAGGAATAAATCCATAAATGGCATAAAGGGCACATTGCCATTTTCATAAAGCAAGCTTTTGCAAACTTTATCAGCCTTGAGCCTTGGACTTGTTCCTTTGGTACAGGAAATTTCCAAAGGAATTAAGCAAAACATACCAACTCTCATCAGCTCAAGAACTAGCCAATACAGGTCTGTTGCACAAGTCACTTCCACTTTTCTTAAAATGCAAGAAAAGTTGCAAAAGTCCAAAGAACTTATACATCTGATAAAGGGTGGAACTGGTATCATTCTAGACATTGACAAACTTATCACAAGGATAGACACGAATTCTTATGATCTGAAACACTCAAAAACTCCAAAACCTCATTTTTCGGCCCAACATTGCAGTTTCTGCAAAATCATAGCAAGCTCAATATTTGCTCGTGCGTTTTGCCTTGTAACACTTCTAACACCTTCCATACATCCTACCAAAGCTATCCAAGCATTCATCTTGCAACTGTGAGCTCTGTTTCAGACATCACCATTTTCAAACTTGAAGGTTGCAGATTGACTCGTGAAGGAAGTTCTGGCCATCCACAAAGCCCCATAAGCATTGGAATAGCTTGAGGGAACTTCAAGGAAGCTCACACGATCCTCAGGCCTCACTCAAAGTCCTCACATTGCCATATCCAAATCCAGCTGAAGGAGGTATTTTTCAAAACTTTATCTCTCTATTTAGGCATCCTCAAGCCACGATTTGTGAAGCAAAAATGTAGTCTCTAGCATGGTGAAGTTGTACATATGCATAGTTGTCATTTATATTAACTGAGCTAAGAGAATTTGAATGTTGAACATGCTGAAAAAATTAGGTCAGAAATTAGGGCTACTGAAATTCTCCCTGATCTTTGAGAGTTAGATTATGAATTTTATATCATTGGAATCGTGAGATTACTAGCTACATTTTTTATGTTGCAAGTTTTTGTTTTTATGCAAGCATGAGCAAGTTGCAGGATTGGACATAAACGCGCGCAGAAGAGGAAACCAAGGACAGGGACGAAGTTGTCATGGGCTTTTTTCATTTTCTAGCCTTTTTGTTTTTGATTTCCACACCCCTTATATTCCTTTTGCACCCTCCTGACTTATTTCTTATATTTTCATATTTTCTTGCATATTTTTATTTTATTACTTGCATTTATTTTTTCTAATGACAAAAAATATCCAAAAATAATTTATTTATTTTCACACTTTTATTTTATTTTATTTTATTATTTTTTGGAAATAAAAAATAGTTTATTAGGTTAATAGACTTTATTTTCTTAAATAAATACAATATAAAAATACTTATTATTTTATTTTCTTATTTTACACACAAAATATTATTTTCACACATACTTAATTTTTAATATTTATGTATTATATTAATTATTATTTTCTTGTATAAAAAATGGACAAAAATAAATATTAGGAAACATATTTTCCCTTTTAATCAAAAATTAGGGTTTTCCCTTTCAAAAATAATAATGTTATTTTTTCTTATTTTTTAGGACTTAAATAATTTTATTTTCTCATATATAAAACAAATACAAAATATTTTTGCATAATTACATTTTATTGCATTTTTATTATTTGTATTTTTATTTAATTTGCACAATAATTCAATTGGGTTGTAATAGTATTTCAGGGTTTATTTTTGTGCAATATCCCCATTCAAAAACTTGTATCCCCCCTCCCATAATAATTGTTGTAATAGCTTAGTTTACTTTTACGCAATTTACCGCTTTATATATTTGTGTAGTAAATTAGGGTTTTGCATGATAAGACAAAAATCAAACAAATAGAATGACCTAATACAAGACAAACAAAATGCATGTAAAATGATACACATTGCACACAAACACCCTTAGGGTTTCACCCACTTGGTTGCCTAAATAAAATGGCCATGGTATGCATGCAAAGTATCTTGGCAAAACAAAACAAAACAAAAGATCATAGTCCCTCGATGACGCTATCAAAAGGTTGCCTAAAAACAAAATGATCTTGGTCCCTCAAACATGCTAAGATACTTGGCACCATTGCTATCATGGTCATACGATGACCCACGCACGTCCCGTTTAACATCCAAAGATATGGTTGTTTACCAAATCAATGGTAAATCAACAATGTCAAAGGAATAAAATACATAGGAAAGACATTTGAGTAGGTAGATAGCTTCTAGTTACTTGATCATTTCAAAACAATCCTTGCTATTTTCAAAAACAAACACACACATTTTCAAAACATTTCCAAACATCTTTCAAAACATTGAAACATTTTTTCAAAAGACAAACATCTTTGTTTACATTCTTACGAACGAGAATCATTACAAAGATTGCCTAAACAAAGGCTTCTTTTCAAAATACTTTCAAAACCAAACAAAGCACCATTTCAAACAATTTCAAAAGCAAAGCAAGTGATCTAAACAAGTAACTAAGAGCCCATGGAAAACCATGGATGAAAAGGGTGCTAGCACCTTCCCTTTTCATAATTTACCCCCTGAACTCAAGAAAACATCTCAAAGGTCTTTCCTGTGCTTTTTTACCTTTCCTTTTGGATAAAAGAAAAGTCGGTGGCGACTCTTGCTAACCGCAACATTTTGCAAACACAAACGTAAAACCTCAAGTCAGTTCTCCCACCGCATCACAAAACTGGCGACTCTGCTGGGGAAAATAAATAAAAGTGGGGTTACCTTAGGGTTTTAGATCACATTTACATGCTTACCTTGTTTGACTTGTATGCTTTACATTTTGGTTCTATTGTTTGGGTTTGAATCCTCTACCCGGATTTGGGAAACATTATAGGTAAATAGCAATACATTGTGGAAACTGTGCGGGGTATACCGACATGGTCCAAGTAATAGCTATATTAGTGTGACATATTTGTGGATACCGGTAGCGTTTGAGTCAATCAAAGAGAATACGGGGCTGCTGAGTGATGTCATGAAGCACTAATGAACTTTTAGAACCTTTACTTGACCAACTTGGCCTTTTAGGATGTAGTGAGATGACCGGCTTTGGTGCAGTCCGAAGTTGGTAGATACTCGATACTACACTCATTGAGGGTTGGTTCCTTGGAACATTTCGGTCGCCAGTAAAGAGGCTGAATTGAAACAATGAACAAGGAAACAATCCAGTGATATTGAGCTCCTTAGAACCTGTTTACTATTTCTAGGACAAGTTGAGCCAACTAAACTTCAAGAGGGTACTTACCTATTGAAACCCCATGCAAGCCTAAACTAGGAACTTGTGTGATTTGCTTGTACATATATACTTGTGCATAACATCATGGACATCATGAACATCATATGCATCCACTAACCATTTCAAGTATTTTTGAGATTCATCTTTGGTCTTGTTTTTGTAGGTTATGGATTCACTTCGCAGAAAAACTATCCAGATCAACCTTGTAAGAATTCCTCCACAACTCAAGGAGCTAGCTTCAAGGATTCTTGAGAACTCTCCATTCACCGAGAGACATGGTCGTCTACTCAACTTGGTCACTTCCAACACAGAGGAGGATATGCTGAAAGTTCTCTTCCAGTTCTTTGACCCTTTACATCATTGCTTCACATTTCCTGACTACCAGCTTGTGCCCACTTTGGAGGAATTTTCTCAACTCTTGAGGATTCCTATTCTCAATCAACTACCCTTCAACGGTACGGAAAGAGATCCAAATCCAGAAGAGATTGCTCAAGCCCTACACTTGCACTCATCTGATGTCACAACACATTGGGAAACTAGAAGTGGTGTCAAAGGCTTCTTGTCAAAGTTTTTGTTTGAGAAGGCCCAAAGTTGTTGGAATTCTTTAGACTTGCAAGCTTTTGAGGAGATTGTAGTTCTTCTCATCTATGGGATGGTCTTGTTCCCTAATCCTGACCAACTTATAGATGTGAGCACTGTCAAAATCTTCATGTCTCGCAACCCGGTGCCTACATTGCTTTGGGATATCCTCCACTCTTTTCACACTCGTACAATGAGGAAAAGAGGTGTTCTCATGTGTTGCACTCCTCTACTGGAAAGATGGTTTATTTCTCATCTTCCCCAATCAGTCTTGAAGAATGAGCAAGGTTTGAGGTGGTCACAACGGTTAATGACACTTACACATTCAGATATCCATTGGTGTTCTCGATTCAAAGAGAATGTCATCATTGTTTACCGTTGTGGGGAATTCCCTAATGTCCCTCTACTTGGCATTAGGGGAGGCATCACTTACAACCCTTGTTTAGCTCTGAGACAGTTTGGTTATGCCCGAAGGGATGGCCTACATGACATGCTGATTCAAGGATTGGTTTTCGACTACGACAACGACGACCAAGGACTCCGTCAAAGGTTCATCCGAGCTTGGAGGATGCCCAACAAGGTGGATAGCAAGACTCTGGGACACTAGAATTCCATCCCCCTCGAGCCTTACCTCAAGTGGGTACGAACCCGCGCCCAAAGTCTTATGATGCCTTACCCCTCCATTCTCCCAGTGATTATAGAGCCTGTTAAGGAAGGAGAGGTTCCATACACCATCCTACATCTTGACATGCCAACATCACTCGAAGACCTGCAAAGGAGTTGGATACAGCTCAAGTGAGAGCGCGATACTTTCGAAGCTCAATTCTATGCAAGTGAGAAGAAGGTTTTGGAACTCACTCGGCTACTTCACGAAGAGCAGACTCTTAACACCTACATTGCACCAAAGAGGATGCGCAATGTCTTTTTACCTTAGAATTATGTATTATTTTGCCCAAGGGGCATTGATGTACTAACAATTCTATCTTATTAATATGACGTGTGTTTCTTTCTTGTTTAAAACAAATTTGAATTTTTGAATACTTGAAAACATTGCATGAATACATATCATTCATCATAAGCATAAGCAGGTCTTCACACCAAGTTTCCTCATCTCTCTACTGTTTATTTCAGCAAGATGGATATTGAACAAATGTTCAAAGATTTGCAAGCTCAGAATTCACAATTTCAACAGTTGCTCATGACCTTAGCCAAGGGGCAGGAGGAACTGAAGACTCTGCTAGAGAAAGAAAGAGAGAAAAAGAAGAAGAAGCCAACTGGTGTAGTTCTCATGGGCAGAAGATTTTAGGGACAAGTCAGACGGACCTTGGAATTCCCATCAACATCTGAAGAGGGGGAAGGAAAAGGAAAAGGAGCGACAGTGCCATCAGATTCTGAAGCAGAAGAATAGGAAGAAGAGGACTGCTCTGAACAACAGTACCCTTCGGCTGATGACAAATATAAACACTTGGAAGAGCGTCTAGCTGCTATGGAAGTCTAGAGGGTACCAGGGCTGGATTTTGAAGAATTAGGGCTGGTATCAGGAATAGTAATCCCTCCAAAGTTTAAAGTGCCACTGTTTTCTAAGTATGATGGGGTGTCTTTCCCTAAAATGCACCTCAGATCCTATGTCAGGAAAATTCAACCACATTCTTCTGACAAAGACCTGTGGGTCCGCTTTTTCCAGGACAGTTTATCAGGAATGCAACTTGATTGGTTCTACCAGTTGGAGAGGGCAGATGTGCATAATTGGGAAGACTTGGCAGACGCTTTCTATAAATAGTATTAATACAGCACCGACTTGGCGCCAACCCGTACTCAGCTACAAAGTATGGCCATGGCTACCAATGAGGGCTTCAAAGACTACGCCAAAAGTGGAGGGATCTAGCCGGAAGGGTACAACCACCTTTATATGAAAGAGAGTTAGTGGACATGTTCCTAGGGACTCTGTTAGGCCCTTTCTTTAATCATCTGATTGGAAGCTCCTCTGCAGGGTTTACCGAATTGATTTTAACTGGCGAGAGGGTGGAAGCCGGTATTAGAAGCGGGAAAATTCAGAAAGACGCATCTACCTCTGCCGCTGTAAAAAAGCCCTTCACGGGAAAGAAGGAAGTGTTTGTTGTCTATGCTCAGAGGAATCAGGGAATAACCGAACGACAACCAACAATGGGGGCCGTTATGATTCAAAAGCCTGCATCAGACCAACCTAGAAACAACCAGCTGAGAAATGACCAGCCGAGAAATAATCAGCAAAGGGTAGAAAGGCCAGTGCGACAATTTACCAAGATTAACATGACTCTAGCTCAAGTGCTACCACATCTCTTGAAGTTGAATCTGGCCACTTTGAAAGAGGCCCCTAAAAATCCTAATACTGCTCTCCACATTACCATCCCAACGCCAGACGCGCGTACCATTCTGAAAGCCCAGGGCATGACACCAACAACTGTTGGGATCTAAAGAATAAGATTCAAGATCTGATAGACGCGAAGGAAGTTGAATTTGAAGCTCTTGAGAAGCCGAATGTTATTTCCGCCTCAATGCCGAGGCATGGCCATAATGCCAATGCTATTGAAGAAGATCTATTTGTTGCTACTGTGGATGAACTGTTAACTCCACTATCGACCATCAAGTTGAATTTTTTAAAAGCAGGCATCTTCCCAGGGTGTGACCAAGACTGCCATGTTTTCCTGTCCTCCTCATTTGACTGCCATCTATTGAAGAAAGGAATCCAACAATTGATTGATAACCAAGAAATCTTGTTTGAGAAAGCTCCTATTTCACCCATTCCAGTTCCAAAAGTTTCAATAATAACCATACACACCAATCCTTCCAGGGTTCCTAAAAAACCCGTTAGGATTACATCTTCTCCTATGACTACTCCATTAAGGATAACAATGCCCGGGCCAACCCTATACAAATCTGATAAAATGGTACCATGGGATTATGGTGGAGAAATCTACTACCATGGTGTCAAATAGATTGAACAGACTGCCGAAGAAGAAAGCTCCGAAGAGGATAATCCCGACATCGGTAACATTGCCGGAACAAGCAAAGTTACCCGTAGTGGAAGAATCTTTTCTCCATAGATTGCTCCTCCAACATCAGTCTTTGGACCCATGACCGTTCTGAAGATAACCTATGTACCAACAACTGTACCTGCAAGTGTACCTGCCGACAAAGACAATGCAATTACTATTCCTACTTCCGCTGCTGAGAATAAAGGAAATAATGTTCAAGAGGAGCCTGTCCTGACAAAGGCTCAATCACTAGTTATTCCTGAAACATCCAAGAAGGAGATGGAAGAAATCCTGAGGATTATTAAGAAAAGTGATTATGATGTGGTTGAACAATTGGGGAAGACCCCGTCCAAGATATCTATGTTGGCCCTGCTACTCTGTTCTGAAGCGCACGCCAAAGCTTTGGTAAAATTTCTAAAGACAGCTCACGTGCCGCAAGAGACGTCTGCTGACCAGTTTGAGGACTGTGTGGCCAGTTTGACAGCTGATAATGGCCTGGGCTTCTCCGATGCTGACTTGACACTCCGAGGGAGAAAACACAACAATGCACTACATGTCTCAGTGGAGTGCAGAGGAACAACCCTAGCTCATGTCTTGGTCGATACCGGATCATCTCTTAACGTCTTGCTGAAGAAAGCCCTTGATAGGTTGGATTGTGAGGGGCTGACTTTAAAATCTAGCAATATAGTGGTCAGAGCTTTTGATGGGTCTAAAAGGATGGTCCATGGGGAGGTGGACATCCCAATCAAGGAGGGAACTCAAGTTTTCAACTCGAAATTCTATGTGATGGACATCCGTCCTTCTTATTCCTGTCTGTTGGGACGCCCCTGGATCCATAATGCCGGAGCTGTCACCTCCACCTTGCACCAGATGCTCAAGTACCCCGTTCAAGGGAAGATCATAATTGTCCATGGGGAGGAGGAGTATATGATTAGTCATCTGAATTTCTTCCGTTATGTGGAGTTTGATGGCGAGTTCATAGAGACCCCTTTTCAACATTTTGAAGAAGTCTCTGAGGAAATAGCAGCAACCAAGGCGGTGTCCTCGATTCCAAAGATCACAAGACCCCCACCTCGGATGTCATCTCTCAAGGATGCAAGGGCGGTAGTGGAAGAGAGGGGATGCACAATCTGGGGGCAGCTTCCAGACATTCCTTACAAATCAGACAAATTCGGCTTGGGGTTTACTTCGACTGCTCAGAAGGTTGTGCGCCGCTCCCGTGCTGGAGGGCCACCTGTGAAGATCACCAACCAAGGGATTAATGCACTAGAGGACAGTGAAGAGGAGGGCAGCTTGGAAGAGTGGATATTTCCTACCGTTAATGGAGGACTGTGCAACTAGGAAGAAAAAGACTTTGTTCCGATTACTTTCATACCGCAGTAATTTATCTTTTCCATTTATGTTGGATCTGTAATAATTCACAAATAATTCGTACTTTTTCAACCTTGTGTCTTACCCGAGGCACAATGGTCCATTTGTAAGGGTTTTTATTTCATCTACATATGTCATTTAATGAATCATGGACGCTTTTTCACATATAAACCTTTTTTCTCATTGTCTTTCTTTTACATTTTATTATTTTAAGATGGCTATACCCTCACACACACCCACACTCACAAATGCAGGTACCCTTCCATTCCGGATCCCATGGGTAACGATACTGCTATAGCCTTCAGTGACTTTGAAGATCTGATCTACCAAGCCAAATACGAAGGTGAGGAAGATTGTGAGGTGCCAGGGGAATTGGCCAGACTACTACAACAAGAGGAAAGAGCAATTCAGCCTCATGAGGAGCAGTTGGATACAATCAACTTGGGTACTGAGGATGATAGAAAGGAAATCAAGATAGGAGCCAATCTAGAGCCGAGTGTCAAAGAGCGCCTAATTCAGCTACTGCATGATTATGTTGAGATCTTTGCCTGGTCATACGAAGACATGTCGGGACTCGATACAGACATTGTGGTACACCGTCTACCCACAAGAGAAGACTGTCCACCAGTGAAACAAAAGGTCCGCCGCATGAGACCTGACATGTCAGAGAAGATCAAAGCAGAAGTTATGAAGCAGTTCAATTCTGGATTTCTGGATGTTACTTCCTATCCTCATTGGGTTGCTAACATTGTGCCTGTGCCTAAAAAGGACAACAAAGTAAGAATGTGCATGGATTATAGAGACTTAAACAGGGCCAGCCCTAAAGATGACTTTCCACTTCCGCACATCGACATCCTGGTTGACAACACAGCTCAACACAAAGTATTTTCTTTCACGGACGGATTCTCAGGCTATAACCAGATCAAAATGGCACCTGAGGACATGGAGAAAACTACTTTTGTCACACAGTGGGGTACGTTCTGTTACAAAGTGATGACATTCGGACTGAAGAATGTCGGGGCAACCTATCAACGCGCCATGGTAGCATTGTTTCATGATATGATACATCATGAGATAGAGGTCTACATTAATGACATGATAGCCCGATCACAAACTGAAGAAGAACACCTCGATCACTTGCAAAAGCTGTTTGTCAGGTTGAAGGAGTACAAGCTCAGATTAAACCCAAACAAGTGTACATTCGGAGTTCGGTCCGGTAAACTCTTGGATTTCATTGTCAGCAACAAAGGCATCGAGGTTGATCCTACCAAAGTCAAAGCTATACAAGAAATTCCTGCTCCTCGCATTGAGAAGGAGGTCAGAGGTTTTTTGGGATGCCTAAACTACATTGCTAGGTTCATTTCTCACCTAACATCTACTTGTGAGCCAATCTTCAAGCTATTGAAGAAAGATCAGGTAGTTAGATGGAATGACGAATGTCAAGTTGCTTTCGATAAAATCAAGGAGTATTTGCTAGAACCACCTGTCTTGATGCCACCCGTCGAGGGAAGACCGCTAATCATGTATCTGACCGTCTTAGAAAATTCAATGGGGTGCGTACTGGGGCAGCATGACGAGTCTGGCCGAAAATAGCATGCCATTTATTACCTTAGCAAAAAGTTTACCGACTATGAAACCAGATATTCACTGCTCGAGAAAACTTGTTGCGCTTTGGTATGGGTTGCTCGCCGGCTAAGGCAGTATATGTTGACTCATACCACTTTGCTGATATCTAAGATGGATCCGATAAAGTACATCTTTGAAAAGCCTGCTTTGTCCGGGAGGATAACCAGATGGCAGATGATCCTAACGGAATACGACATACAGTACACGACCTAAAAAGTTATAAAGGGGAGTGTGCTAGCTGATCATTTGGCCCATCAAGCTGTTGAAGATTACCAGCCCATGAAGTTTGACTTCCCCGACGAAGACATCATGACATTGGACAACATTGAAGATTTCAGACCGTATGACGGACCTGGACAAGGATCCCGATGGACCCTGTACTTTGATGGGGCATCCAATGCACTTGGCAACGGTATCGGCGTGGTACTAATATCCCCAAAAGGTTTCCATACTCCTTTCACCGTCATACTTTGCTTCAACTGTACGAACAACATGGTAGAGTACGAGGCATGCATCTTTGGACTCAAGGCTGCCATAGACTTGGGAATCAAATCCTTAGATGTGTTTGGGGACTCAGCTTTGGTCATCAGTCATATCAAAGGGGAGTGGGACACTAAGCATCCAAACCTCATCCCTTACAAAGAACATGTTTTGACATTGTTACCACATTTCGAGCAGATTACCTTCGAGCACTTCCCGCGAGAAGAAAATCAGCTAGAAGATGCCCTAGCTACAATGTCATCTATGTTTAAACTTGATTGGGATAATGAGGCTCCCCAAATCACCATTGAACGGATGGACGAACCAACACATTGTCATGAGATTAATACCGAAGAAGTAGTGGACCAGCCGTGGTTTCATGAAGTCAAAAGGTATCTCGAGACCCAAGAATATCCCGAAGGAGCTTCAGTCAACGACAAAAAGTTCTTAAGGAGATTCTCGGCTAAGTTCTTCCTAAGTAATGGCATCTTGTACAAGCGCAATCATGATTCTATTCTGCTCCGTTGTGTGGACAAGATTGAAGCTGAAAAGATCATGGCTGAATTGCATGAAGGTACCTTCGGCACTCACTCTAGTGGGAATACGATGGCTAAGAAGATTCTACGGGCAGGCTATTACTGGTCTACCATGGAAGCTGACTGCTATCAACACTCTCGGACCTGCCACAAATGTCAAATATATGCAGACAAGGTCCACGTGCTCCCGGTTCCTCTAAATGTCCTAACAGCTCCTTGGCCCTTCGCTATATGGGGAATCGACATGATTGGAGAGATTAAGCCTACAACATCCAATGGACACCGCTTCATTCTGGTGGCCATTGACTACTTCACCAAATGGGTCGAAGCAGCTTCCTTCACATCCGTTACTAAGAATGTTGTTGCCCGCTTCATCAAGCAGAACCTTATTTGCCGGTACGGTATCCCCGAAAGGATCATCACTGACAATGGTACAAACCTTAATAATACTATGATCACCGCTTTGTGCAAGCAGTTCAAGATTCAACATCACAATTCATACCCCTATCGGCCAAAGATGAATGGTGCAGTCGAAGCTGCTAACAAAAATATCAAGAAGATCATACAAAAGATGACAGTCACCTACAAGGACTGGCATGAGATGCTACCGTTTGCTCTTCACGGATACCGTACCACGGCTCGTACGTCAACTGGGGCAACACCCTATTCCTTGGTATATGGCATGGAGGCTGTTTTACCTATCGAGGTTCAGATTTCCTCTTTAAGAATCATGAAGGATGCAGGTTTGAGTAAAGACGATTGGGTTCAGACCCAACTTGATCAACTGAACTTAATTGACGAGAAGAGACTTACTGCTGTTTGCCATGGTCATACGTATCAAAAACGGATGATTAAGGCTTTCAATAAGAAAGTCAGGCGCCAAGTATATCAAGTTGGAGATCTAGTGATCAAGCGCATCATCTTGCCACAAAGTGATCCCAGGGGCAAATGGACTCCTACCTACGAAGGACCATTTGTGATCAAGAACATCTTTTCTGGTGGGGCAATGATCTTAACCACCATGGACGGTGATGACCTGCCACACCCTGCGAACACATACATAGTCAAAAGATACTACGCATAAATGACCCGCTAGGTTGACACACCTAGGCAAAACAAGGGCATCTCGGAGAACCAAAAAGGTTCGGGCAAAAATTAGGGATAAAATAAAAAAGTCTGTACACCCGGCAAGTTGAAAACCCGAAAGGGCGACTTGGGAAAAAAAGGGTTTCCCGGTGGACTGAAAACCCGAAAGGGAGGTCCGGGAAAAAGTTAGGGAATTAAAGCGTATGACTATGTCTCGTCGTATCACTTTAAGGACAATCTCTTCACTGACAAACTCTGAGCTTTTGATCAATCCAATCATCTTCGGATGAAGCAACGAATGGACAAGATATTCGGAGATACGAAGGCTATAGCGGAATGGGAACCCCATGGGATTTTTTATATACACATAGCTATCTTTCTTTGTATAAACTTTTCTTACTTTTATGACACCATCCTCTTACTAGGATGTTTGTCTCCTTTGTACACAAATACTTATTCAAAGTAAATACAAAGATGTCTCTTTCAAAGTACAAAAACTATTTGCCTTTTTCTTTTACACTTGTGTTTTTATTTGCAAAAACGTCCAATGAGTCATTGATGAACATATGCATTTGAACATAATTACTGTTTACAAATAAATAGGATGGAAGGGAACAATTACTGACAGACTGAAAGGATAGGAAAATGTCTTTAGACTATTCCATGAGCAATCCCTACAATACATAATCTAGATCCCCAGCGGGGCTAAAATTTCAAACCCTTAATCCCCATCAGAGTTAAAACTTCAAACTCCCGTTCCCCAGCGGAGCCAAAACTTCTAACTATCAATCCCCAGCGGAAACCGTTCAGTTTCTCCAAATTCCCCAGCAAGTTGTCTTAAAGTCTGAAAATCAACCAAGATAACAGTTAACTTTTGTCTCTCCCCAACCTAGGATAAATCCCCAATAGAGTGGCAGACGATCGAAAACTCCTGAACTTACTCCCCAGCAGTAAGCCTTCTTCCCCACAGAGTTTTTATTTTTCAACAAAATAAGGATTCTCATTCTTAATTCCCCAGTGAAGTCGCCAAAGTTTTTGTTGCTCCTCAACAGAATGAAGATTCACATTCTTAATTCCCCGCAGAAGTCATCGGAGTTTTCTTTATTCTCCAGCAGATCAAGGATTCCCATTGTGTAATCCCCAGTAGAAGTCATTGATGGGCTTTTACTGTATAGTCTAAATTATAACTGCAAGTGCACAGCCTATCGAAGTAATATATACGATTATCGAACCACAGAGACCAATTGTCAATCTATCGACTCTATTGTTAAGGTGTTTATCTAAGGAAGATCAGTAAGGGATTGAGTTCAGTACAGGGAAATAAAAGCGAATAAAATTAAAGAGATAAAACAAACGGGATCGAATGTAAATCACGAGATCAGACAGTGTCCTAGCATGCATGTATAGTATTTACTTTTGGGCAATATTTTCCATTTATAGCAAAGAACTATTTAACAGGAACTTGTAGCTTTCACATACTAAGAACCGAGTTTACTCTTTAAATTAAATTCCTTTATTGTCACTTATAAAGGGTGCCTAACGCGTTAAAGAAGTAAACCTATTTTTAAGAAACAAGTTATTTTGACTTAGTGAAAAGTGTTTTAATTTGGAAAACTTAACTTAAAGAGATCCTTGGCTTTTGACCAAGAATCAGATTTTAATCCCACAAACGCGTCCGCAAATAGTTTCAAAATCGTTTTCTAAAATTATATCAAGTAATCCTACTTAACCAAACGAACTGCTTTCGCTCTTTTCGTTTGGTCAAGAACTAATCTGGCTTAATCTCAAGTATGGACGGCTTTCGATCTTACCCATAAACTTTTAAACACATTTAAACCAGTATTAAAAACTAAAACATCTCAAAGGTATTTCTATTAGCATGGCATGAAGAACATAGTTATGATTCGATCCTTACATTCTAACCCTAATAAATTTAGTTAAACATGGTAAGCATTTAAAGTCTATAAAACATGTAGACTATGATAAGAGCGTTTAAAGTCTATAAAACATGTAGACTATGGTAAGAGCATTTAGAGTCTATAAAATGTGTAGACTATGGTAAGAGCATTTAGAGTCTATAAATCGTGTAGACTATGGTAAGAGCATTTAGAGTCTATAAAACGTGTAGACTATGGTAAGAGCATTTAGAGTCTATAAAACGTGTAGACTATGGTAAGAGCATTTAGAGTCTATAAAACATGTAGACTATGGTAAGAGTATAAAATAAATGAAAGCAATTAAATTAGAACCTTGCTCCAATCGGAGGCTTGAATCTGATACAAGTCGTGGAAATGTAAAAGATAGTATGATAAACTTCAACCAAAGTGATCCAAACTTGAATACAAACTCGCACACTCAAGTGTGATAACTTCCCGATGTGAGAAGATTATCACTTTACAAAGTAGTAATATATGCCTAAGCAGTAACTTGACTGGATCTAAGTTTGCATCTAAGTTTGGATGAAAACGAAAATGAAATGAACTTGCTATTTATAGAAGATCCTGAAACTCTGTAAAGACGAGCATGCCCCTCAACTCCTTCTGAGCGGGAAATGGTTTGTGAAGGCCGCAGGCGCAGCCACCCTCCCTGCGGGAGCAGTGAGTGGAAATGGAGAGATCGTGGGAACGTGGCAGTTTGCCCCTGGGTGAAAGTGCGACATGTCAGCGCGTTCCCTGTAGCCGGCGCGGAGCTGGACGCCATGTGTGTATTTTCTTGGAAAAACCCTATTTTTCTGGCGTTTTCGCTCGTTTCTTTTCTGAAGGCTCTGAAAGGACATGTGACCTGAAAACAAAGGAAACAAGGGCATAATACTAGAAAAACAATAATAAAACTAAGGAAAACATGTGATATTCGAGTCAGAAACATAGTGCGATTCGGTGTTATCAGTCATCAAAATTCTCTGGATTTCCCAAGCAGATTACTTAGGCAGTATATGGCATTACTCTCACAACGAAATTCTTGTCAGTACTCCAACTTCAAGACATAAAGGATCCTCACATCCCCACAGAAGTTGTCAAGGATTTCTTGTCCCCCACAGTCACCAAGGATTTCTTATCCTCAGCAGTCAAGGATTTATTTTCCCCGACAGCAGTCAAGGGTTTTATTATCCCCAGCTGTCAAGGATTTATTTTCCTCAGCAATACAGCTGATCAGCTTACATGCACATGCATTACATCCATATATCATAAACATTGATAAATACATATATTGCATCATACATTTCATACAACATAACTTTGTGCTTCAGCTAACATTTTACCCTTTTCAGGATAATATTAACAGCTATCATTAACAATGTTCAAAGATTTCAGATACAGTTCAGATACGTTCCAGATATGGACGCCATCCTGACACTCATTCAGATCTCAACATCTTTCAGATACAGTCCAGATACGCTTCAGACTAGGATGTCATTCTGTCACTCATTCAGATTTCAACTTCAAGTTACATTACAGATACACTCCAGACACGGAAGTTATTCTGTTACTTATTCAATTTCCAGCTCAGATACACTCCAGACACGGAAGTCATTCTGTCACTTATTCAGATTCTAGTCCAGATACACTCTAGACACGGAAGTTATTCTGTCACTTGTTCAGATACAGTCCAGATACGCTCCAGACACGGTTGCCATTCTGTCACTTATTATGATCTTCCCCAACTTAGATACGCTCCAGACGCGGAAGCCATTCTATTTCTCATTCAAATCAAACCTTCAGATACAGTTCAGATACACTCCAGACACGGAAGTCATCCTGTTACTTATTCAGATTTCAAATTCTAGATACAGTTCAGATACACTCTAGACACAGAAGTCATTCTGTTACTTATTCAGATTCACAGCTCGGATATGCTCCAGACACGACTGCTATTCCTTTGCTCATACAGATTCAGTCTCCAGATACAGTTCAGATACGTTCTAGACACGGACACCATTCTGAATACTCATTCTTCTGACTTACAACTTACAATTCAGCAAATATTCTTGGATGGCATCTACAAGCCCATCTCCGACAAGATTCTGTCACCTCTCCAAATGGAATCTTTAAGCCCATTCCCTCAACTACACTTTGACGAGTGCAAATTTACGGGCACTCTAGTGTCCAATCATCTTTTACCTTCGAGTCACGAACGACAAACTTGCCAATCTAACTCTTCAGGTTCAAGAAGATTGAACAGGGGCAGCTGTTGTACCCCAAAATTTTCCCTCTCATTTATCAAGATTTTTCTCACAAGACTTCTTGAACTCAAGACAAGATTAGGGTTTGGTCAGCTCAAAACATCATCTTGCACTGATAACCTGAAATTAGGGTTTGAGTTTGCACAAGGATTTTTGGATCATCAATGCTTCATATTACTTTTATATACCATCTTGGACCCCTAAGATTACTCATGCTAAGTTTCAAGCCTTGAATCATATTTTTGCCCAATCATTTGGACAGTTGACCTAAAAATCAGCTGTATTGGGAAAAAAGTCAACCATGGCCAATTTACAGCAAAACTTCATAATTTTTGATCCACAACAACATTTTAGGCTCATATGTACCATTTGATCAAGTTTGGATCACAATTCCTCAAGAAATTTGATCAAATCATTAAAAGGGCAAAATGGTCAAAATTAGGGTTTTGACTGAGGAAGGGCAATTTCTGATTTTTAACCTAGCCAATGACCAATTGGGTTAAAACATGGTTTCAAGGACTCAATGGCATCATATTGACCTAATTTCATAGTTCAAAAGATCTCAAGTACATAGGATTGACAGATGAATTTTGCAGCCAACTGATCAAAAGTCAATTGTGCACTGAAAAGTCAAACTTTGACTTTTTGGTCAAAATCAAGTGCCAAGGGTCATAATTCATCAAGATATGTCAAAACATGAAACTTGTTGACCAAGAAAACCAATTTTGAAAATTAGGGTTTTGAATTTGAAAATTTTCATAACTTAGAATTTTTCTAAGTATGGAAATTTTCTTATTTTTTCCCAACTTTTCACTACTTTTTCACCATGATGCAATTGGATTCAAAGAAAACTTCCAACATGAAAGTTGTATTCCTCCATGAAATCTACAACTTTGATTCACAAAGTTTTCCCAAAAGATGCTTGGACCTCAAGTTATGAATTTGTGAATAGGGGTCCATGAACTAAATAACTTAGTGAAAATTTGACCTAATTTAGGCAGGTTTTTGACCTAACTTCATGGACATTTTTCACCAAGTTCCAAGAGGTATCTCAAAATGAATTTCAAAGATGGTTTGTATAGAACATTACAAGCTTTCCAAAATGTCCAAGAACTCTCCAAGATCATTTGTGGTTATGGAGAATCGAAGAAGAGAAAATGGCATTTTGTCACTTTTGTTCAAGCCATTTTCACAATGCACCAAGTTGCAAATCTGATCAAGCATGCTTGTACCTTGCATTACAGGTCCTAAACTCCTTCTACACTCCATAATTAAATTCTAACTCATTGGATAATGGCTTTATTTTGGCTTTTGAAGCATTGTACAAGGAATAAATCCATAAATGGCATAAAGGGCACATTGCCATTTTCATAAAAGTAAGCTTTTGCAAACTTTATCAGCCATGAGCCTTGGACTTGTTCCTTTGGTACAGGCAATTTCCATAGGAATTAAGCAAAACATAGCAACTCTCATCAGCTCAAGAACTAGCCAGTACAGGCCTGTTGCACAAGTCACTTCCACTTTTCTTAAAATGCAAGAAAAGTTGCAAAAGTCAAAAGAACTTGTACATCTGATAAAGGGTGGACTTGGTATCATTCTAGACATTGACAAACTTATCACAAGGCTAGACACAAATGCTTATGATCTGAAACACTCAAAAACTCCAAAACCTCATTTTGCTGCCCAACATTGCAGTTTCTGCAAAATCATAGCAAGCTCAATATTTTCTCGTGCGTTTTGCCTTGTAACACTTCAAACACCTTCCATACATCCTACCAAAGCTATTCAAGCATTCATCTTGCAACTGTGAGCTCTATTTCAGACATCACCATTTTCAAACTTGAAGGTTGCAGATTGACTCGTGCAGGAAGTTCTGGCCATCCACAAAGCCCCATAAGCATTGGAATAGCTTGAGGGAACTTCAAGGAAGCTCACACGATCTTCAGGCCTCACTCAAAGTGCCTACATTGCCATATCCAAATCCAACTGAAGGAGGTATTTTTCAAAACTTTATCTCTCTATTTAGGCATCCTCAAGCCACGATTTGTGAAGCAAAAATGTAGTCTCTAGCATGGTGAAGCTGTACATATGCATAATTGTCATTTATATTAACTGAGCTAAGAGAATTTGAATGTTGAACATGCTGAAAAAATTAGGTCAGAAATTAGGGCTACTGAAATTCTCCCTGATCTTTGAGAGTTAGATTATGAATTTTATATCATTGGAATCGTGAGATTACTAGCTCCATTTTTTATGTTGCAAGTTTTTGTTTTTATGCAAGCATGAGCAAGTTGCAGGATTGGACATAAACGCGCGCAGAAGAGGAAGCCAAGGACAGGGACGAAGTTGTCATGGGCTTTTTGCATTTTCTGGCCTTTTTGTTTTTGATTTCCACACCCCCATATTCCTTTTGCACGCCCCTGACTTATTTCTTATATTTTTCATACTTTCTTGCATATTTTTATTTTATTACTTGCATTTATTTTTTCTAATGACAAAAAATATCCAAAAATAATTTATTTATTTTCACACTTTTATTTTATTTTATTTTAATTATTTTTTGGACATAAAAAATAGTTTATTAGGTTAATAGACTTTATTTTCTTAAGTAAATACAATATAAAAATACTTATTATTTTTATTTTCTTATTTTACACACAAAATATTATTTTCACACATACTTAATTTTTAATATTTATGTATTATATTACTTATTATTTTCTTGTATAAAAAAGGACAAAAATAAAGATTAGGAAACATATTTTCCCTTTTGTGATCGGTGGATCTGGAACTGACTGTTTAAAGCTGGTTCGCGAAATATCGCGGAAGCAAGAGTCGCCACCGTCTTTTATTTTCTCCAATTGGAAAGGACAAAAGCACAGAAAAATTCCTTAAAGAGATTGCTCTCGGTTCGGGAGGTAGATTTATAGAAAGGGAAGGTGTTAGCACCCTTTCTATCCATGGTTATCCATGGGCTCTTAGATACTTGCTCATTTGTGTTTTCAAAATTGTTTGTTTGCTTTTCAACTGTGGGTTTTAAAAAGTTTCTTTGAAAATTCCAGTTCGACTCTTGTATCGGTCCTCAAGAGTGTTTGAAAAAATGCTTTCGAAAGCTTTTTGAAAATGTGTTGGTGTGAAAAGTATTTTTGATTTGTTTTGAAATTTAGAGCAAGTATCTAGAGTCGTCTACCTACCCTAAGGAATTCGTCTGTGTAAATGTCCTTTAAAGTAGTGCCATCCCACCATTGACAGGTAGGTAGCACCACCGTTGGAGGTGTTCGGGTCAATTCGAGGTTCGGGACATGGTGATCACCGGAGCAATAGGAAGACACCTTAGAAGCTACCCTCATGCCAGGTTCCCGGATCATGAGGACTTACTAAGACATCCTCTACTCGACGATCACCTTTCAAAGGGCAAGGCAACAGTGAGGCGTACCCTAGGGGTGGTATGTGATTTGTGTGTCAGATTCGTTTATTTTTGTCTTATCATGTCATGGGTGATCTACGCTTTTGTTTTTATCTTTGTCATTCATTCTTGCATGCATTTATTAACAGTTAAAAAGATGCGGAAATTAAAAGTTCTAAACTATTACAAAAGCGCGGGTCCACATCGCCAAATTTAATCCAGGACCCGATTTGACATAAAATAAAGAAATAAAATGCGGGAAATATAAAATGTCCGAGTTACATGGCTTGAGCAATTACATAATATTTGAAAGAAAATAAATGTGCGAAAGAAATAAAAATAGAACGTTCGAGGGCGTTGGACCCTTTAAAGAAATTAAATGAAATTAAAAAGCTAATTAATTATTTAATAAAAGGAAACAAATGTTTTTTAGTTTTTTTGTATTTATGAAATAAAGAAAATTAAAATTAAAAGAAACTCTAATTCTAAGTTTTTTTAATTATTAACGAAAATGTTAAAGTTTAACCTAATTTACTAAATATTTAATGTACATGTTTATTTACAAAAATATTTAATAATTAATAACAATAATAATAAGAAAAAATTATTTATTAAAAAGATGATGAAAAGTTAAAAACCCTAACTTCTACATATTTTAATTTGTTAAGAAAAAGACTTAAGTTTTAAAACCTAATTTAACTAAATTAATTATTTAACATTTATTTACAAAAATATTTAATAAGTAAATTAATTAACATATTCTTAGTTTTTGATTTTCTGATTTTATATTATAAAAATTAATTCATGAATTTAAAGAAAACAATTAAAACAATTAAAAGAATGAAAAAGGAAAATCAAATAAAAATAAAAATGATGCAAACCATGGGGGGTGTCCGGCCCTTTTTGGAGGTCAATTGGAGTGGTTTGACCATTTGTGTTCTGGTTGTTGGCCATTTGTGTTCTGGATGTTGGCCATTTGTGTTCTGGCCTCAACGTTTCTTAATCTTCTAGGATGTCTGTCTCGCCATGTATTGGTGTGTTGGCTCCTAAATTCGACACCCTTGTTTCATTAATATCAGCCATTAAAGCTGAAGGATGTTTTCGACCAGCTGGGTCTGTCGAAATGCCCATCGAAAGATGGCAATGTACTTAGAGGATTTCTTCCAAGGGAGAAGTTGGTTGCCTTCGATGTCGAAGGTGTTTCTCGTCGAAGATGCTTCTCGACGAAGGTGTTCGATGGTTCAGAATGGAACGGTTTGTAACTCAAGCGTTTGGAGGGAAAACGGTTTCCAGCGGTTACCAAGTGCAACGTGCAAAGATCTGGAGCGTCGAACGCTGAGAACGTGCCAAGTGGAGTCATCTCGAAGCAGTGTAACTGCCCGACGGTTACTTGGGATGTTTTAGTATAAATAGTAGTAGTTCACGCAGTTTTTCGCGTGTGTTCACAATTATATACAAAGTCACTCATATAGATTCGAGTACCCAGCGTGTGAGAAAGAATTGTTGAGAATGTATGTGTGAAACACCACTTTTATTAATCAAAGTCATTTACTTTCCAGAAACTTTACTTGCTTTCTTCTTTACTTTTCCTGTCGAAGCCCTTTATTTCAAGCCTTCATTTATTTTATCAAAGTCCACTTCTTCATGCAATTTACTTAAAGCCTCTTTATTTTATTGTCATTTAACCATTATCCAACTTAATCAAAACCTCAAAATCAACCTATGTCTTAGGATCAATCTGATCGATCCTGCGAGTAACCAAATAAGTAACCATTTGGAGGATCAGCGGTTGTTTACCAATAACCACGGTAAACAAATTGGCACACCCGGTGGGACTGTGTGTTGATTGTTGAAGTTTAACCTTTTAAACATAATCTCATCTTTTTCGAGGAGTGTTGTATGTTATTGAGAAGTGGTAGAATATACACTAACGATACCAATACTGCCAGAAGAAGAGAAGAGATGGCGAATCCGCCAAACAATAACGAAATCCCACAAACGAATGTGGGAGCAACGGTTATCCCGACCGTAAGTGAAGCGATAACCGTTGGTTCAACACCAGCAGTAACTGTCACGACAACGGGGCCATTACCTCCGTTCACAGGCCCCAGAGTGCCTTTGGGAACTCCCCCACCAAGGGGAAATTTAGGCACAAGGCCTTATGTTCCCCCAGGATTTATGACAGGCGGTCATAATCGAGAACCACTCTATGGCATGCCAACTTCTGACTTGGCTAGCCTGACAAATGCTGCGTCCACTTTTTCAGACCCTTTAGTGAGTGCCTCTTCGCCACTCCAAGGTTCTAGAGTAGGCATGGCGAATAGAAATAGGACCCAACTCTTAGGAGGAACGTCCCAAGTAGCACATGGCCTTACAAATGCCTCGACAGCAGTCTTGAGGCAACAAATGGACGAAAGCAACCATGATATGGTTCAAATGTTGGCACAAACTTTAAGTACAGTGCTGAACCCTCTAATACAAAACACTACTCAATCGAATCAGCAGATGACAGTGCAAATGACGCGTTTGGCTGATTTCTTTGGAGTACCCCAACCTATTCGACAGCCCCAAAGGGCGCAAATAAGGGGAAACTAGGGTGTATTCTTAGAGGAAGAAACCACTATCAACCAGGTCCAACAGCATGTCGAAGAAAACCTTAGGGCACGATTGGAGCAACCTGTCGAGGAACCTAGGGTAATAACCCCAGAGGTAAGGTTAGTTAACAGAAACCAAAATGCTGACGAAGTAGTTCAGCATATCCAATACCAAAACATGGGTCTGGAAAATAATCTGGAAACCATGATCGAAAGGATCATGACTCAAAATGGGATAAATATGGGCTTTCGAAGGCCCAACTTTACATCCCCGTTGTCAGAATACGTGTTACAAACAGACTTACCTCCTAGATGTAAAGTCCCTAAATTCACTAAGTTCTCTGGGGACACGACAGAATCTACTGTCGAACATGTGGCGAGATACTTGATCGAAGCAGGAGATATTTCGAACAACGAAAACCTGAGGATTAAGTACTTCCCAAGTTCTTTAACAAAGAACGCTTTTACTTGGTTTACAACTCTTCCCCCCAATTCGATCCATCATTGGACCCAGTTGGAAAGATTGTTCCATGAACAATTCTACATGGGGAAAACCAAGATAAGCCTGAAAGAATTGGCCAGTGTAAAGAGACGTTTCACTGAACCTATAGACGAATATCTAAATAGGTTTAGGTTGCTCAAAGCAAGATGTTTTACACAAGTGCCGGAACATGAGTTAGTCGAAATAGCCGCAGGCGGTTTAGATTATTCCATTAGGAAGAAGTTAGACACGCAATACCTGAGAAACATGGCCCAACTGGCCGATAGAGTTCGACAGGTAGAACGCCTCAAAGCTGAAAAAGCAAAGGCAACGAAAACTCATAAGAGAGAGAGGATAGCGTATGTTGAGATGGATGACGAAGATCTAGAATCCTTCGACGATACTATAACTGTCGAAGAAGGAGAAGTCGATTTAGCGGAACTAAAACAAGGGCCACCATACTCTTGCAAACTGTTAGTCCCCTCAAGTGGGAAAAATCCCATTGGTCTAGAAAGGACCAACGATAGGTTCCCCAAAAAGACTTATAGTTTTGATATTACAAAATGTGATGAGATCTTTGACTTGCTTGTAAAAGATGGCCAAATGATAATACCCCCAGGGGTAAAAGTGCCTCCTCTTGATCAAAGAAAGAAGAGAGGCTTTTGTAAATATCATAATTTTCTGGGCCATAAAACGTCTCAATGTTTTCTTTTCAGGAATCTTGTGCAAGACGCTATCGAAGAAGGGAGGTTGAAGTTTGCTGACAAGACCCCCATGGTTGTGGACTCTAATCCGTTGCAGGCTGAATCCCACTATGCTGAACCTTCAGAGGTGAATGTGATCGAGGCATCCAGTAACCAGTCGAAGAGGCCAGGAATCACAATGGTCGAAGTCTCGAAGGACCATATCAACATGCCAATCTTTGGCAGTTTTTCTGGGAATTTATCCAGAAAGACAATTGAAGCGGTTCAGAAAGCGGTCGAAAGCCCAAAGCTGGAGACAGTTGGAGCCCAAAAAACTGGACCAAAACCCAGTTCTCACTTGGCCACAGTTCAAGGCCAGACAGAGGATTTGGAGATTCAAATGAAGCAGTTGACTCTTGCCAACAAAGATACCATGAATGTCAACATGGTCGAAGTCTCTGACCCAAAAGCATCAGAGGAGGCCATGAGGCAAGAACAAGCTAACAAGACTGCTTTCCCTCGGGAGAATGAAAATCTGGCAGATTTCCTGCAAAGATGCCAGAAGAAGAAGTCAGAAGTGATGCTGTGTCCAAGATGCAGTTCGATCTTTGACAAAAAAGCTGCTGAACATATTCAAGGCGTAAGAGCAGCAAATAAGAGAAGGGAAAATGTTGATCTTCGACATGACCCCAGAAGAGCCTCCCAAAGAGGTTCAAACCAAGAAAAGAGGCCATTGACTTTCAGGCCTCCAACTAATGTGCCGGTAGATACCTGGTACAAGACATCTGGTCGAAAGAGGCCAAGCAAGGAGAAATGGCACTCTTTCGATGTGCCAAGGGGTTCATCTTTAACACAAAAGAAAGAGCCTCAAGTTGTTGCCCCTAAAGTTACACAGGTGTCAAGCAACTACAAAGGGAAAAATCCCATGTCTCAATCTCAATGGAGGAGATACCAGAGGCGACGAAAAGCTGAGAGGGAGGCTGCCAATGAACCAAAGGCAGAAACCAGTTCAAATGTTCCTCTAAGGAAGCAAAGGAAACCTCTGGAAAGAGAGCCAGTAACCAACAGGCTAGTTTGGCCTAACCAAGGTGAAATTGAGGACGAAGATGGTTCTGAGTCTGATGATACTTTGGACATCATGGTGAATATAGTCTCAGTGCTGCCCAGAGAGTTCAACCGACAGGTGGAGGTCGAAGCAAGTGATTGGGAAGTGGAGCAAGAAATGGCCAAACATAGGCCAGTGTGCTATTTCGTCATGGACAATGGCACTACTGAGGAACAAAATGGGTTCTTCGAACCACCTACAGAGGCGATGAAAAATCACCTCAAGCCTTTATTTATAAGGGCTAAACTCGAAGAAACTACAGTGAATAAAATCTTGGTGGATTGTGGGGCAACCATCAACATTATTCCTCACTCTATGCTAAGGAAAATAGGTAAAAGGGATGAGGACATCAAGCCTCACAACATGGTCCTGTCGAACTATGAGGGCGGCATAGGGACCACTATGGGAGTGATCCAACTGGATATCAAGGTGGGATCTATCCTTCGACCAACAATGTTTATGGTCATATCGGCCAAACCTAACTATAATCTCTTGTTGGGCCGTGAATGGATTCATGGTGTTGGGGCCGTGCCATCATCAATGCACTAGAGGTTCCTGCTATGGCGTCCAGATGGGATGGTCGAAAACATAGAAGCAGATCAAAGCTATTACCTGGGCAAAGTGAATCACCTAGGGCTGGCAGATTTCGACAAGAACTTGGCTCACATAGGGCCGTGTCCAACACCTGACTTCGACTTGGCGCCAGCGCCAAATACTTTTTGTTCCCTATACCTGCACCCTGAGCATGGTTTTCAATGGGACAGAGAAGACTTGTCCCACATAGACTTCAGTGGGTTAACTGATATCCAACCAACTGGTTGGGGAAGTGAATTCAGTGATAATGACTGAGTCACAATCATTGAAGCGAATTTCGGCTTATGTAGCCGAAACAAAGATGATAACGGCTCTCGAAGCCGAAGTAAAGTACATGGCCACACAGGCCAATGATCAACAGTTATCTGCTGCAGGTCCAGGAAAGGATTTCGATCCAGAACCTCCTGATATCATGCCAGAAGAAATGCAGGAACAGAGGCTCGACGCCATCTATGACGATGAGCCTTTGGGCTTCGAAAAGGACCCCTTGGCGAACAACATTAAAATGTTAGCGCAAGATCCTTTAGAAGAAATCAACTTAGGCGAAGGGTCAGAGAAAAAGCCAACTTACATCAGCGCCAAAATTGACCCAGAACTTAGGTTGGAAGTAATCCAATTGTTGAAAGAGTTCAAGGACTGTTTTGCATGGGATTACGAGGAAATGCCTGGTCTCGACAGAGTGTTGGTAGAACTTCAGTTGCCAATCAAACCTGGGAAGAAGCCAATCAAGCAAAGTCCAAGACGCTTCGCTCCAGAAATACTGTCGAAGATCAAAACGGAAGTCGAAAGACTGCTGAAGTGCAAATTCATACGCGTTACAAGGTATGTCGAATGGATTGCAAACATAGTGCCAGTAATTAAGAAAAAATGGTACGTTGAGGGTGTGCATAGATTTCAGAGATTTGAATGCTGCTACACCCAAAGATGAATATCCTATGCCTGTGGCGGAAATGCTAGTCGATTTTGCCGCTAGCTATGAATACCTGAGTATGCTCGATGGTTATTCAGGATATAATCAAATATTCATTGCTGAAGAGGATGTGTCGAAAACAGCTTTTCGATGCCCTGGGGCTCTAGGCACTTACGAATGGGTAGTGATGCCTTTTGGCCTAAAGAACGCTGGGGCAACATACCAGCGAGCAATGAATTCTATCTTCCATGATTTTATTAACACTTTTATGCAAGTATATATTGATGACATTGTTATAAAATCTGTTTCCAGGAAGAATCATATTGACCACCTTCGACAATCATTCGAAAGAATGAGAGAACATGGTCTGAAGATGAACCCTTTGAAGTGTGCATTCTGTGTGAAGGCTGGAGATTTCTTGGGCTTCGTTGTCCACAAGAAAGGAATCGAAATCAACCAGAACAAGACGAAGGCTATTCTGGAAGCGAAAGCGCCATCGAATAAGAAGGAACTGCAATCTCTGTTAGGCAAGATAAATTTCTTAAGGAGATTCATATCTAACCTAAGTGGGAAAGCTCAAGCCTTTTCACCCTTACTTCGACTGAATAAATAGGGATTCGAATGGGGGCAAGAGCAACAAGAAGCCTTCGACAAAATCATAGGGTACCTCACCAAGCCACCTATTTTGGTGCCTCCTTGTAGCAATAGGAGTATGAGATTGTACATAGCTGCATCCGACAAAACTTTGGGAAGCATGTTAGCCCAAGAAGATGAGAATGGAGTCGAAAGACCCATCTACTATCTTAGTAGAGTTTTGAACGATGCAGAAACTAGATATAGCGAAGTTGAAAAATTGTGTCTATGTCTGTATTTCTCTTGTACAAAACTCAAGCAATATATAAAACCAGTTGATGTGTATGTTTCGTCTCATTTTGATGTTTTCAAGTATATGTTGTCGAAACCCATCTTGCACAGTCGAATTGGCAAGTGGGCACTAGCATTAACTGAATACTCCTTAACCTTTATGCCTCTTAAGGCAGTAAAAGGACAAGTGGTTGCAGACTTTATAGTCGACCACTCAATTCAAGTTGAGGATATTAATTATGTGGAGATAGAGCCTTGGAAATTCTACTTCGATGGTTCCAGCCATAAAGATGGAACATGAGTAGGAGTCTTGATCATTTCTCCAGAAAAAATTCCAACAACATTCAAGTACAAGATATCAGGTTCTTGTTCGAACAATGAGGCTGAGTATGAAGCTCTAATTACTGGCCTTGAAATATTGTTGGAATTGGGGGCAACTCGAGTCGAAATAATGGGAGACTCAGAGTTAGTCATTAAGCAAGTCACAAAAGAATATAAATGCATAAGAGAAAATCTCATTATGTACTTTGTGATAGCAAATCGTTTATTGAAAAAATTTGAAATGGTCAATGTTCGACACATACCCAGATTGGAAAATCAAATAGCCAACGACTTGGCACAAATTGCATCTGGGTACAAGATTTCAAAAACGAGATTACAAAGAGCAACCGAAGTTCGAGAAAAGGTAAAAGCAACTTGTCTATCACCAACAGACTTGGAATCGACAAGACTAGGATATGCTGATCAAAGTAACTTCGAAATTTCGTTCATAGATAATTTGTCAGAGCAAGATTGGAGGAAGCCCATTGTGGATTATCTTCAAAATCCAGGAGCTTCGACAGAACGAAAAACAAAGTACAGGGCGTTGAGTTATGTACTCATGGGTAATGAGTTATTTAAAAAGACGCCTGAAGGGGTATTGCTAAAATGTTTAAGTGAAACTGAGGCATACATAGCCCTTTCGACTACGCACGCTGGAGCATGTGGGGCTCACCAAGTAGGCCATAAGATGAAATGGTTGTTGTTTCGACAAGGGCTATACTGGCCCACCATGTTGAAAGATTGTGTCGAGTTCGCTAAAGGTTGCCAAGAATGTCAAGTCCATACAGGCATCCAACATGTACCAGCAAGCGAGCTTCACTCGATAGTGAAACCTTGGCCCTTTAGAGGATGGGCGTTGGACCTCATTGGAGAGATTCGACCAGCATCATCAAAGAGTCAGAAGTATATATTGGTAGGCATTGATTATTTTACTAAGTGGATCGAAGCTATCCCTTTAGTCAATGTAGACCAAGAAAATGTCATTGAATTTATTCAAAAGAACATTATCTTTAGATATGGAATCCCTGAGACTATAACAACTGATCAAGGATCAGTTTTCACCGGTCGAAAGATGCAGGAATTCGCTCAGGAAACGGGTTTCAAACTCCTAACATCAACGCCTTATTATGCACGGGCAAATGGTCAAGTCGAAGCAGCGAACAAAGTAATGATTGGCTTGATAAAAAAGCATGTTGGGAAGAAGCCAAAAAATTGGCATAAGACGTTAGACCAGATTTTGTGGGCCTGTCGAACGTCCCCAAAAGAAGCCATAGGTACAACACCATATAGGCTAACTTTTGGCCATGACGCAGTGTTGCCAGCAGAAATTTGTCTTCAATCTGCAAGGGTTCAGAGACATTATGACATTCCCTCTGAAATTTATTGGGATATGATGTTAGACGAACTAGTGGATTTAGACGAAGAAAGATTGCGCGCTCTTGACCTACTCAGGCTTCAGAAGAAAAGAGTAGAAGACTCTTATAATAAAAAGGTGAAACCTAAGGCATTTTCGCCTGGAGAACTAGTCTGGAAGGTGATTCTTCCCATGGATCGAAGGGATCGAAGCATGGGAAAATGGTCACCCAAATGGGAAGGACCATTCAGAGTTATCCAGACTTTTTCTGGTGGAGCTTATGAAGTCGAAGAGCTAGGTGAAGATAAAAGGCTCTTTAGAGTAAATGGTAAATATTTGAAAAAGTACAAACCTACACTCCAAGAGATAAAAATAAATAACAAGTAACGACTAAATTAACCATAAATTAGCCAAAATGGCAATATTGTCGAATACATATTACAATATATGGTTAAAGGGCCGAATCAATCAGAAGGGGATGGAGTCCTTGAGTCGAAGGTATTTGGTTTGCTGCAGCTCCAATCTTTTGTTGCACAAGGCATTCGCCTGCGCAAGCTTGGCAATTTGATCGTCGAAGGCTTGAGCTTTCTCAGCAAATTCTAGGCCTTGTGTGATTTCAGCTTGACTTTCGGTGTCTGGAACAGTCGAGAGAAGTTCCTCCTTGCGCTTAGTATTGGCATTTATCTTAGCCTCTATTTCTTCGATTTGCGCCTTGAGGGAAGCATTCTCTCGATCGATGGCATCAACTTCTTCTTGTTTAGATGCTTTTTGCTTCGACAACTCCGCAATTCAAGAAGTTGTCTCTGCTACAGCAGTCCATGCAGAAGAGCTTTTTCCATATAGCACTTCAAGCTGGCTATTAAAGCCCCTTTGTCGCTGATAATCTGCTGAGACTTGATCAATAATGGAGTGTAACTCCATGATAAAGCCTGAAACTTCCGGAGGCACAGCTAGCAAGTCTACGGCATTCAAAACAGCCCCCAAGTATGATGGAGCAGTAGGGTCCCCCTCCAAAGCTTTCATCAAATCCTTCTTGAAGAACTGAGCCTTAACCTTCGTCAAAGCCTCATCGAGAGTAGAAGTTTCAGTGGACTTCCCCGACAGAGTAGGAACCTCCTGACTAACATCAGACGAACTTTTGCTCTCGATGATGGCATTCAGGTAGCCAACAGGATCAGTTTGCTTCAGGAGTTCTAAGTCTTCTTTCGACCTATGCTTTGTTGAGGTGACAGCCTTTGCAACAGCGTTGTCTTGGGTTTGAGGCTGTTGAGTAGCATTTGCCTCGACTTGACTCTCTTCGACTCGGACTGCGGCAGTACTAGCGTCATCATGGTTCCCTTCGCCAGCGTCACCTTGATCCTCTTCGCCAGCGTCACCGCGGTCCCCTTCGTCACGATTTTCTTCCGACAGATCCACCACCTGAATCTCTTTTGGTTGTTGCTCTTCTGTTTGTGGATCTTCTGTTGGTTTTTCTGCTGTCTCAGCATTGGCTTCATTTATTTCAGTATTGGCTTCATCGTTCGCCAAGTCTTTTTCTTGTGGCCTGCTGAGTTCAGCAGAATCCAATGTTTCAGAAGTCCTTGGCGCTGAGCTTTCAGTGGTGTCCTGAAAAGAGAAGAAGAAGAATCTTCTAAATTCGAAAGAGACATAATCGAACGTGGGTATCGACACCTGAGTTAAAAAGGGATCGAAGAGATTACCTGCAAAGGAGCTTCAGCCCCAGGGCTGGAATTTTCGCTTTCGACAGGTTTATTAAGAAGAACATTTAGTTCCTCCTCAGTTGGCTCTTCAATGATTACTGGAGGTGGCCTGGGCTTTCTCCCAGCAACCTTTATCCTGATTGTTCGAGCCTCAGGAAGAGGAACGTCCTTCTTCAGCTTTCGCCTTTTAAGAGGAGCAGGGGGAGAATCATCTTCTTCATCACTCCCAGATTCGACCGTCAGTGCTGGCCGTTTCTTGGGTGAAGGTGCCTGAAAAAATCAATTGGAGTTCGATTTAGCAGTTGCATCGAAAGTCAGAAAGTTAAAGCCAGAAAAAATAATGAAAGTCTGGTTACCGATGCAGAAGGCTTTTTCGAAGGGCCTTCCCCCTGTTGGTTTGTTATGGTCTTCGCCGGCGCTATAGTCTTCGCCGGTGGTGGAGGTTTTGTTAAGGGGCCTCCTCCCTGTTGGCCCTCTGCAGCCTTCTTGGCTGCAGGCTTTCGAATAACTGAAAGTAGACAAAATAATTAACAGGCTACCAGTCGAAAGGGAAAGACAAAGTAATTCGAAAGGATGAACTTATATTTCTTTATTTTGTCCAAGACAAGGACAAAAGACTTCTGAAGTTCTTCCACGAAGTCCTTCTCGTCGAAAAACTCCTCAGCGTAGTAACTTTTCCACCACTCCTCGAAGGATGGTGAGCAGAGAAAGTTAAGCTGATAGTCAAACAACGAAAGAACTGTTCGACCAGCATATCTGCCGATATGCTTAGTGGCAGCGTCTTCAGTGTAGTCGTTGCAGAAGTATAACATAGACTTCTCCCTGGGAAAAATTGGAGAAGATAGTGTTTGGATAATACCAAACTGGCGAGACACCAGGTTTGGTTGATACGCGATTAGACTCAAGTGAGTCTTGGAGCTCTTGAATCGCAGGGGCATTATTCTTGGTGTGAGAAATGCCTCCCACACTGTTGTATGTTCGTCAACCTGAGGACCACTCGACGCCCTAGGATGTGGCCTTGTGAACCACTCTGGGCCAACCTTTCGTCGAGCAAACGGAGCCATGGTCGAAGCAAACTCTTTCCTTTTCGCAAACATCAGGACGAAGTTTGTAAAAGTTTGTTGAAGCTCCAGCCCATCTTCCGTTGGGGTCAACAGAGCCAATCTGGTGCCTTCGATGTGCCTGTTTGCTATTTCTAGAGCCTGCTCATTTATTTGAGTCTTCTTAGGCAAGAAAGACTCGAAGGTGGCATTGAGCCACAGCTGAAGCAGCCAAAAAGGTCCAGCAAGCAGCAGACTGGCTCTGTTCTCGATGATCTTCAGAAGAGTCGCTCCGTTGCTAATCGACTCATACAGACTCGCCAAAATCAATTCTGCCAAACAGATATTTTGGCCATGGTGGAGTTGAGTGGCGAGAGTGACCATCTTCTTGGTCACCTGTAAGGACTTGGAGCAAAACACAAAGTGTGTCAGCCATAAGGCTAGAAACGCGATATGTTCTACGTCCGACACAACGTCCGTCGACTTATCATGGTAGTGATTGATGAAGGTGGTATAGGTTGGTTTTATGGCAGAGAATCTGATCTGATCCTCCGACATTTCCTCCGGGTCGAAGTAGTCCCCAGTGGGTCGAAGGCCAGTGATGGCGGCCACGTCGAAGAGCGTGGGAGTCAGCATTCCACAGGGAAGATGGAAGGTGAAATGGGTGTAATCCCAGAAGAGTAAAGAAGCTATCAACATCTCTGGGGAATAGTTAAGACCTGTCTTCGACAGCATAACCAGGTCGAATATCCCCATGTCTTTCCAGATCGAAGCCTGGCGTTTCTCCATTTTTTCCAGCCAAGCACTATAATCAGGAGTGAGGCTAGGGCCAGACCTGAAAGCCCTAACACCTTTATTGAAGAAACGGAGGTCGATTTTCTCCTTAGCAGGATCTTCATTATCTTCTGCATCTTTCTTGGAGCATCCAACCGGTTTGAGTCTCTCAAGTACCGGAAAGTAACTTTTGATCTTCATGGCTTCAGCAATGCTTGGGTATAATGGGCCAGACATAGCAAAGATTTGGTTGGAATATCCAACCGGAATCATGAGGTGGCGTGAATAAGCATCACGTACAGCAATGTCCAAAGGCTCAGGGACCCTTCGTTGGCCCGTGGGAGTCACTACGGGAGCGGTGGAGAAAATCTTAGGTTTGACATTTCCAGAGGGAGTGTTGGCGCTAGGAGCGTTGGAAGAACCAGATGCCATTGTTGGTACTAAGGTTGAAGACAAAGTGAAGAACAGGGGGTTTGCAAAGTTGACAAGAGTTTGTATGCAAATGAGGAATTCTGAAAGTAAGGTAGCGTAAAAAAGTCCCACAATGGGTACTTACCGCTATTTATAATAGTTGGGGAAATCCCCAAATTCGAGGATATTAAATGCCATTTAATGTTGCAGAAGGTAGTGGGACACGTAGCGTCTCCCTGTTGTTGTAGCCGTTCTGCAGAAATGGAAGGGTGCAGCGTGCACCCTCGTTTTTGGGAATAGTCATGATGATAATTTGTGAAAAGACGTTTGGCACACTGCACGCCGTACTGAAGTGACGTCTTAGGTACGGATGAATGATGGCTTTTCCTTGGGATTGTCAGTGGTTGGTAGAAGACAACAAAAAGTGCACAATTTAATTTGTGACTAAGAATGAAAAGACAGGTGTCGAATGGCATTTCAAAGAATGCCTTTTTCTTTCAGATTCGAAATAAGGCATTCTTGGGGGGAAATTTGTTGGCTCCTAAATTCGACACCCTTGTTTCATTAATATCAGCCATTAAAGCTGAAGGATGTTTTCGACCAGCTGGGTCTGTCGAAATGCCCATCGAAAGATGGCAATGTACTTAGAGGATTTCTTCCAAGGGAGAAGTTGGTTGCCTTCGATGTCGAAGGTGTTTCTCGTCGAAGATGCTTCTCGACGAAGGTGTTCGATGGTTCAGAATGGAACGGTTTGTAACTCAAGCGTTTGGAGGGAAAACGGTTTCCAGCGGTTACCAAGTGCAACGTGCAAAGATCTGGAGCGTCGAACGCTGAGAACGTGCCAAGTGGAGTCATCTCGAAGCAGTGTAACTGCCCGACGGTTACTTGGGATGTTTTAGTATAAATAGTAGTAGTTCACGCAGTTTTTCGCGTGTGTTCACAATTATATACAAAGTCACTCATATAGATTCGAGTACCCAGCGTGTGAGAAATAATTGTTGAGAATGTATGTGTGAAACACCACTTTTATTAATCAAAGTCATTTACTTTCCAGAAACTTTACTTGCTTTCTTCTTTACTTTTCCTGTCGAAGCCCTTTATTTCAAGCCTTCATTTATTTTATCAAAGTCCACTTCTTCATGCAATTTACTTAAAGCCTCTTTATTTTATTGTCATTTAACCATTATCCAACTTAATCAAAACCTCAAAATCAACCTATGTCTTAGGATCAATCTGATCGATCCTGCGAGTAACCAAATAAGTAACCATTTGGAGGATCAGCGGTTGTTTACCAATAACCACGGTAAACATGGTGTCATGCATAAGTTTTTCTACTTTGGCCATTTGGCTTTTGGTTTTTGGCTTTTGGCTTTTGGCCTTTTGGATTTTTGGCCTCAACGTTCCTTAATAAATCTGCATTGTTGAATCTCACGAACACATTAAATAAAATCATAAAATGCAAATAAAGCCAATATATGAAGAAATTTAATGTTTAGGCACAATATGGCATGTATGAATGATTATACCCTTTTGATCATAGAGATCAAATCAATCTTACCCTTACTAGAAAATTAATGACCTGAATGCTTTTATGCCTTACTGGAAAATTAGGATCATGGAGATCAAGCCAGCCTTATCCTTACTGAAGAAGTAGTGAGGTGTTGGTTTGTAACTGTGATGGCTTGTTTGTAGTGAGAGAGGGATTTGTAATAAGGATTTCAAGGTTTTAGGGTTCTTGAAAGAGTTTGATATTCTAACAGTGTTGTGGCAAGGTTTTTTTTCTCTCTTCTTTTTCTCCTTGGTTTGTGTGAAAAGAAGGTGATTATATAATGGAAATTAGGGTAAAGCAAATGGGCTTTGAATGTGCAATTGGGCCTCCAATATTCACTTGAATTCGTCACTTTCCAGGCTAAATCGCAGGGACTTAAGTGCATTTTTTGAAGTTGAAATGTGAAAACAAAATGTAGCCGACATCGATAGCTAACTCCTGTCCGAAAATCGACTCAATCGGATAAACGGTGAATTAGCTATGAATTTTTGAAGTTTCAGCTCAGACAAACTTATTTTGGGCTCCAGTGTCGACTCTGACACGTTCTTCAATAAAAAACTGGTATTGATCGGAGCATAATCCGGTCTCGACTTTTGAAGCAAAGTTGTAGATCTACAAGTCAGGGACCTTGTGTAAAAATATAAGCCCAATCCGATAAAATTTGACCGAGTTATGAATTTTCGAAGTTTCGGCCCAGATGAAATAATATTCAGCATTCAGGATTTTCGGTGTGTCACGCACTCTGAGCAAAAAGCGAAGGCCTTTTGAATACCGTTTGAACTCAATACCTTCTGTGAAAATGTAGCCAACTCAATTTGTGAAATTTTGGCGCCGGAACCAGCTCGATACGATGAAAATCGACCAAGCTATGATTTTCTAAACATGACGCAAATAAACTTCTGTCACAAATTTTCTGTATGAAAATACTTGATAAATCCACATTTTTGAAGACCTTCTGATCGAAATTGGCTTCCAGCCGTGAGAGATGAAAACGTAGATAATGTCAAGACGGAATTTTGGCCACTGGAACGGGTTCAAAACGAGCCACGATCTTCAAGTTATGAATTTTTTAGCGCGTAAAAACTGCACTTTCAGCACACTTTTTTCACCATATTTCTTCGAGAAAACTCACACATTCGGATACCTTCTTTAAAGAATTGACTCTTGAGCCGAACCTGAATTTGAGAATATGTTATCAGAG
The DNA here is from genome assembly GCA_948472305.1 of Vicia faba. Classification (NCBI taxonomy): domain Eukaryota; kingdom Viridiplantae; phylum Streptophyta; class Magnoliopsida; order Fabales; family Fabaceae; genus Vicia; species Vicia faba. The sequence continues at coordinate 284,806,635 of OX451737.1, forward strand.
ATATCTTGGCGAAAGAACACCTGAATATGATGCGCCGGGTTGGACTTGTGAATTTTTCTTGAAATATTTTGAGAAATATGGGAGGGCAAATTTTGGGGTACAACAGTTGCCCCTGTTCAATCTTCTTAAACCTGAGGATGTAGATTGGCTGACGTGCCTTTCGTAATCCGAAGGTGGAAGATGATTGGACACTAGAGTGCCCAGAAATTTGTGCTCACATAGTAGTGTGATGGTGGGAATGGGCTTATAGATGCCATTTGGAGATTGATGAATAGGATGATGGGCTTATAGATGCCATGCTAAGAGATGATGGAAGGTGGACGAGCTTACAGATGCCATCTGGATGTTGATCGCATAAGAGATTCCTTAGCGAGAGCTTGCGTACCTGCAAAAGAAAGATGAGTACCTGACATGTTGCAGGAGCTGGTCTTCAGATGCTTTGTATAGATGTGTCCTGACTGGTTACAGGAGCTGAATCTGGAGCTTCAAACGGTGATGAATGAACCGGGGGTGGTTACTACCTCAACAGGAACGGTGAGAGAATCTTGGACGATTTCAACCTCAATAGTAATCATTGAGAGAATCTGGGGGTGATTACTACCTCCGCAGTATCGGGGAGAGAACCATAGGCGACTACAACCTCAACAGTAATCATTGAGAGAATCTTGGACGACTTCGACTTCAACAGTAACGCTGAGCGAATCTGGGAATGATTACTACCTCCGCAGTATCGGGGAGAGAACCATAGGCGACTACAACCTCAACAACAATCATTGAGAGAATCTTGGACGACTTCGACTTCAACAGTAACGCTGAGCGAATTTGGGGATGATTACTACCTCCGCAGTATCGGGGAGAGAACCATAGGCGACTACAACCTCAACAGCAATCATTGAGAGAATCTTGGATAACTTTGACTTCAACAGTAATGCTGAGCGAATCTTGGGATGATTACTACCTCCGCAGTATCGGGGAGAGAACCATAGGCGACTACAACCTCAATAGCAATCATTGAGAGAATCTTGGGCGACTTCAACCTCAACAGCAATCATTGAGCGAATCTTGGATAACTTCTACTGAGTTTTTATCAGGAAAATCTGTTAGGGGTCGATTTAGCTGGACTAGAGAAGGCCTTGGACTGGATAGAAAAATCTTAGGGTCGATTTAACTGAACCGGTCTAGGTCTTGAAATCTTCAACTGGAATAAGTGTCAGAATGTCGCCATGCCTGGGTCACATCCGAACCATATCTGGAAGGAAATCTGGAAGAAGTATCAGAACGTCGCCATATCTGGTTCACATCTGAACTATATCTAGAAGGAAATCTGGAAGCAGTATCAGAACGTCGCCATATCTGGTTCACATCTGAACTATATCTAGAAGGAAATCTGGAAGAAGTATCAGAACGTCGCCATATCTGGTTCACATCTGAACTATATCTAGAAGGAAATCTGGAAGAAGTATCAGAACGTTGCCATGCCTGGTTCACATCTGAACTATATCTAGAAGGAAATCTGGAAGAAGTATCAGAACGTCACCATATCTGGTTCACATCTGAACTATATCTAGAAGGAAAGCTGGAAGCAGTATTAGAACATCGCCATATCTGGTTCACATCTGAACTATATCTAGAAAGAGTTGCGATAGTTGATAGTAATCATCTTTGTATTGACCTTTCCTGAAAAGGTAAAGCATCAGTTGTATGCAAGATCATGATGCATTAACTGCATGATTTCAGTATGTCCTCAAAATTGATGAGATTCGTGTAGTATGATGCATATGCATGCTATAATGTATGAAGATGTAATGTTCATGAATGTATTTTTTCGTCTTAGGAAAATAAATCCTTGACGGGTGCTGGGAAGTCACTCCTGGGCTGACGTTGGAAAGTAGATCTTTGCTTCCGCTGGGGATGATAGTTGCGAGCATACCGGTAGGAGAAGATAACTCCATTGGGGAATAAACTTGGTGAATGGGTAACTCTGCGGGGAGAAAAGTACTCTAGCGATCTTGCTGGGAAGCAGAACTCTGTGGGGAGAGAGGTACTTGCTGGGAAGTTAATGGTAACTTGCTGGGGATACCCTTGATATGTTGGAAGTGCTAACAGACTTCGCTGGGGATAAGAAAACTTTGTCGCGGACGATCTTTCCGTGGCTTTTGGCTGAGGATAACCCAGTTATATCCTGGTAGGGAAATAACTCTTTAAATAAAGCCGGGGGACGCGTTCATGCTCTGCGAGGATAAGCTTCCAGAATCTACTGGGGATAAGCTTACTGCTTGGGGAGATGGATTCCAACTTTTCTGGGAAACTGGACTGGACTCTCTTGGGGAAGTTTTGAGATGTATCGGGGAAGTGACTCCACTGAACATTTGATATACTGCCGGGGAACAATCTTTAGACCAAGATTGTCGGGGATGCTTGTTAAGAACACATATACTGCTGGGGAATGTTGAGATCTACCGGAGGATACCCAACTTCCTTAAGATTTGATAACTTTGCTTGGGGAGAGTGTACTGACTTGCTGACGCACTCTCTGGGGAATTGGGATATGCTGGTTATATTCTTCAGTTGAACCTACCTTGACACCCTGCTGGGCAGAACAATTAGATCGCTTAGACCACTCCTTATTTCCCCTGTTTCTATGGGAGAAGGCATCTGTGGGGTGTTGATAGTTGTTGATGGACCCACCTTCTTCTGGTAGGCAGGTGACAAGGTAACAAGACATAGTCGTACGCTTTAATCCCTAACTTTTTCCTGGACCGCCCTTTTCGGGTTTTCAGTCCACCGGGATACCCATTTTTGCCCAAGTCGCCTTTTCAGGTTTTCGACTTGCCGGGTGTACAGATTTTTTCACTTCATCCCTTATTTTTGCCCGAACCCTTTTGGTTCGTCGGGAAGCCCTTGTTTTTGCCTAGGTGTGTCAACCTAGCGGGTCTTTTATTTTGCGTAGTATCTTTTCGACTATGTCCATGCTCTTGGAATGCAGGGAGGTGCCCCTGGCTGCTTGTGTTGCCATATTACCAGAAGATGTCTGATCGTGCAAGATTCGTTGCTGGAGTGCCCCAAGTGACTCAGGCGGAGATTTTCCCCAGGCTTTTGAGAGATTCTCCGAATCTTGACTTAACTGCCCCAGATGATGGACAATAGTCATACCTGCCCCTTGATTGGAAGTGCTTTTGTTCATTAGGCATTCATCGTGCGAATTTCCCTGCTGTTCAAACAAAAAGTCATATGCAAACAATGTTATATCAAAAATGCAAAGCTTATGTCTGTCTTGAAGATTTTGAAAATGCATTCTTTTTTCATAAAACAAGTGAATGTTTGTAAAACATGATGTCAACTCCGTATTTACTGTAGGCCTTAAGGAGTCAGGATACCTTTCGTAACAGTATGCTTTTGAACTAACCCATGCTTCAGCTAGGACTTTTAAGGGTTATAATGTGGCTTGGTTCACGGTTTAAGAAACAAAGGATAAAGGCTCAAATTATTTGTACCCACCCACGCTTCGTGATGTTCTTCAAACCTAAGCTCAGTTGATCGTACGTTAGACCTTGTTTGAGTCTTTGCTCTGATTTTCCGGTGATGATTCGGATGGTGATAACTTATTTTGAATAGGCAGTCATTCCTTTTTTGTTGAGGGTTCGTAAGACCTCTTTCTTGTCTGATTTCTGTTATCCCTTTCCTTTTTTGCCTGAACTGTTTCCTTTTTGGAATTACAGTTAGCGAGATGCCCCAGTTTTGTAAGTCTCCTTCATGGGTTTTGACTTATTGGGTTTTCATTTTTGAGATATAATGACTGCCTTTCTTTATTGATTATTCGGAACCATCACTGTCTTCTTTTGTTTTGTAAGGACCTCTTTGGTGCCATTCGTTATGCACCTGGATCAACTGAGAGACTACCCTGCCCCAGGTTATGATTAAGGGTTTTAAATTTCGAAAAGAAAAACTCCTACTTCTTTGGCTCAGAGGGGTTGACGAGGGATTATCATCCTTATAACTCCAGTGTTTAGGGATTGAAACAATGCATGTACCTCATCAGCGGGGTCTGTTCAAAAGCATACTGTAGATTATGGTATCGTTTTCGTCATCCTCCCTCAAGAGGCTTAGAATTATTAATTGAGAGTTGATCATCAGAAAAAATATGAAAATAATTTGCGTATAGTGAATACGAATATATTGCTTCAAAACGGACATATGCGATGCATTAATGAAATAACAATGTTTAACAATGAACAAATGTTTAAACAATCAAAAAGAATTACAACTTGAACATTCGAATGAACAAAAGTTTCCTAGTCTCAAGGCTTGTCATTTCAAATGGTGAGTCTTGGAGGGATGATAGAAAAATTCAGCCTGACCATCTTGGGTGAACTCCAATGCCCCTTCATCAATCAGGTCCTGGATCTTGTTCTTCAGAGCCCAACACTCATTTGTATCATGTCCAGGACTGGCAGAGTGGTAGGCACACCTTTTATTGGGATCATAAGTAGGATGTGCTGTGTTGGGATTCTGGGGATGAGCCCTTAATGTGATCAAATTCAATCTCAGCAGGCGTTGTAAAGCTTGAAATAGCGACATGTTGAGCGGGGTGAATTGCCTCCTGGACTTGTTTGGCTGAAGCCGGTGAGGTTGATGCTGAATTTGTGACACTGGAGCCCTTTGAGGAGCTCTCCCCTTACCTCCTTGTTTCAAAGGTGGCTGAACGATGACTGGCTCTTTACCCTTAGACGCTTGCCCCAGTTGGTTACTCTGAAGCAGTTGATTAATGAGAACACCGAGCTCTTCTTGTCTTTGAGCTAAACCTTGAATAGCAGTCCCCTGCCCCAGCATTTGGGCTTTCATTGCATCCATCTCAGCTTGCAGGTGTTTCATCCGTTCGTCCTCAGCGCTGTTCCTGACCAAAGTCTCCATGAGAAGTGTCCTTAGCTCCTCCTGCCCCTTGGATAGTGTTGTACCCCAAAATTTGCCCTCCCATATTCTTCAAGAATTTGTCAAGCCAAGTCACAAAATTCCCCAAGGGTTGTGCAGCTCAACTGTCTCCTATACAGTCAAAACTAGGGTTTGAGTTCTGGTCAAGCAAATGAACTTTTCAAAGGTCCAATCAAGTCTCACATGCCTATAAAGATGGTCAAGTATCCTCATATCAAGTTTCAAGGCATTCAGCTCAAAATTGCACAGTCAAAACCCTAGATTGCACTACAGTCAACTGTAGGGGCAAAATGGTCATTTGACAGTCAAAAGTTCAAATTTTTGGTCAACATATCATTTTGAAGCCACAAACATCATTTGATCAATGCTTGATCATGATTCTCAAAATTTGGCTCAGAAATCATCAAAGATGCAAAAGTTGCTATATTTGGACAGCTGAAAAAGTCAACTGAAATTGACCAGGGCATAACTTTCACATGGATTATCAGAAAAATTCCATCCAAAGCTCATTTTGAAGAGAAAGAAATTTCCTACAATTCATCTTCATGTTCCAAGTCCAAGAAATGCTCTCACAAAAAGTTATCAATTTCAACATTATAGGTCATTTTCAAAAGTCAACAAAAAGAGACTTTAAGTCAAAGGCCATAACTTGAGATTGGTAAATCAAAATGACATGGGACCAAAGGCATTGGTTAAAGGACTCAAAGACCTTTCCAAAATGTCCAAGAACATGTGAAAAGCTTAAAAATTGACCAAGTTATGCCTTGTGGAAGTTGGGAAATTTTTGGAAATTTTTGAAAGTCAACATTGATGCAAAAGGCCTAAAAATGCAAATGGGCCCAATTTTCTTCCAAATTTCTTCATGCCAAGCCTATGCACGACCACTAGGCCCAAAGGGAAGTATTCTCATATTTTTTAATTATTTATTTGAATTAATATTAATTTATATTCATTTAAATGATTTTAATTCATGAAAAATATAACCTTAACCTAAAAAAATCTTTTTATGCACATTATAATGTCAATATCTCGTGCTTAATGGATTATGGCAAGTTTTGATAAGTTTTGATCAGATTTGAACCAAGTTGCACATGAAAAGATATGAAAAAAGATTTTTCCAAATCAAATATATGAAATCATAATTGCAAGAGATTTTGGTTGAAATTGTTGACCTAATTGCTTCCTTACAAATATTAGAACAAGACCTAATGATCCAAGACTGAAAAACTGCGCAGCAAACCAATACTCAAACTTGGAAAATTTCTCAAAAAATCCAATTCTGAAATCCACCCTAGAGACTGATTCAAAGCTTCATTCGTGTCTCAATCGCTTCCTTGGACAATTCTGAACCTTTCTCAATCAATAACAACAACAAAAAGACCCTGAATTGGTACACACGAGTCCAACCGTATCTTGGAAATTTTGAAATCACATAACATGATTCCATCATCTTTATGCATTTTTCTTTGTTGATTTGTGTTTATATTGATGTTTCTAAACTAACTGGCACGTTTAATTGTGTTTTTGAGCCGCCTATGCGAATTCACCATTGTCACACACTAGGGTTTGCAGGTTCACTAATTTGGGGTTTTTGAGATGAGGAAAAATTGAGGTTCCAGACTTAGACCATTGCATTCAGCTCTACTGGACGAAGGAATCCCAATAGTCGCGAACAATTTATGATGTCCATATCTCTAATCGCTATTTTCCAGTAGGTACCTTTTGGCAACGCTGTAAAAACCGTTCCCATAGGATGCTATGTTACAGGGATGGTGGAGAAGAAGAGGTCGTGGCAGCCAACGATTCGTTTATTTGAAATTGCGCGCGTTTTAATTATCACGCGTTGTTTTTGCTTTTTAATATTTTGTTTATCATAATATAACAATTGATTCCTACAGCTCATCTGGCAACGCACTAAGGCCTGTGACCTTCAAGACCTGGGTTCAAGCCCCAGGTCTGGCAAAAATCCTATATTATTTTTCTATAACTGATCCTACGCAGCGCTCGTGTCCCAGCATACTATGTTTCCTCACCATACAACCATACACGTGTCCAGGAGAGGCAGACTAAGGGCTCAGATCCCAGGCCTATGGTGAATGTGGTCAATGCACTAGCACCCAATCCAAAAGGTCAACGAGCTTCCATGCTTATTGGGCTTAATCTTTGGACCAACACCTCCTAAATTGGGGATTATACCCCACTCTGGTTTGATTTCTTTTTTATTTCATTTATTTTAATTTTAATTGTTATGTTTATTTTAGTTGTTTGTTTTAACTAATTATTTTTAACAAAAATCTATAAAAACACTAAAAATCAGAAAAATACAAAAAAAAACATAATATTTATTTTATCATAATTGTTTTCATAAATAAACTAGCATGTAAATAAACTAGTGTAATTAGGGTTTAATTCCAATTCTTTTTTTTAATAAAAATCCAAAAAAACATGTAGAATTAGGTTTAACATCTTTGTTGATTTTCTTTTTTAATTTTTATTTCTCACAATATTATTTATTTATTATTTTCATAATTAAAATTGTATATAATAAATTTTAGGTTTAATTTAGATCTTTAATTTAATTCTTTCTTAATAAATAAAAAATATTAGAATTAGGGTTTGCCGTTTAATTTAATTTCAATTAACACTCTTTTTTTTTTTTTCATAAAAATCTAAAAACATTCTCCTTTTGAGTTTTAATTTTAATTTCCTATTTAATTCTAATTAATTAATTCTTGTAATTTAATTTTTGCAAAAGGGTCCAACGCCCTAGTTTTATTCAATTCTTTTATTGCGCATTTATTTTATTATCGCTTACTATAATTTTGTAATTGTCCCTAAGCCATGTAATTTACTTTTCGCACTTTATTTCTTCGCATTATTTATTTTTCCGCTAAATCGGGTCCGGTTTAATTTTGGCGATGTGGACCCGCGCCTTTGTAATAGTCGTAGATTTATCTTTTCCGCACTCCTAACTGTTAATCAAGCATGAAAGAATGAATGTCTAAATAAAATCAAGCGTAGAACACGACAAACATGACAAGACAAATAAACTGAAACATGACACACATCGCACACACCACCCCTAGGGTACGCCTCACTGTTGCCTTTCGAAAGGTGGTCGTCGAGTAGAAAACGTCTTAGTAAGTCCTCATGATCCGGGAACCTGGCATGAGGGTAGCTTCTAAGGTGTCTTCCCATTGCTCTGGTGATCACCATGTCCCTACCTTCGAATTGACCCGAACACCTCCAACGGTGGTGCTACCTACCTCTCAATGGTGGGATGGCACTACTTTAAAGGACATTTACACAGACGAATTCCTTAGGGTAGGTAGGTTCTCAAGGATACTTGCTCTAATCTCAAAAAGCAAACTCAAAAGACTTTTTTCACACTGACACTTTTCAAAAGCTTTCAAAGCAAACTTTTCAAACACTCTGACGTATGAGTCGATCTGAAATTTTTCAAAAGAAACTTTTTAAACCCACATTGAAAAGCAAGCACACAATTTTGAAAACATTGAGCAAGTATCTAAGAGCCCATGGATAACCATGGATAGAAAGGGTGCTAATACCTTCCCTTTCTATAACCTACCTCCCGAACCGAGAGCAATCTCTATAAGGAATTTTTCTGTGCTTTTGTCCTTTCCATTTGGAGAAAATAAAAGACGGTGGCGACTCTTGCTTCCGCGACATTTCGCGAACCAGCGTTAAACAGTCAGTTCCAGATCCACCGATCACAGAACTGGCGACTCTGCTGGGGATACTAAACTTAAAGTGAGGTGTACCTTAGGGCTAGGTCATAACTGTGTTTTCACTTGTATTGATTTGCTTGCTTTACTATTGTGGGTTGCATCGGAGATACATAGATCCTAACCCGGATCTGGGGATACCCTGTTTAGGTAGCATAAGCTGTGAGGGACCTGTCCGGCGTAGACCGACACAGGTGAAGCAGTGGCTACGTTGGTGTGACACCTTAGTCTGTACCGATATCCCTTGTGTCGCAACGAGGAGAATATGGGTCTTCTAAGGAGTCATTAAGCACCAACAACCTTAGAACCTTAATTGACACAACTTGGCCTTTAGAACAGTAGCAGTATGCTACGCCCATTGAGGCTAAACTCTCGTGATGGTTCTGGCCGCAAGAAAAGATTGCGATGCTGGAGTTATGACCGATTGAGGGTAGCCAATGATATTGGGATCCTCTAAGAACCCGGTTACTTTTGATTAGGACAGGTATGAACCAACAAACTGAAAGAGGGTAGTACCTAGACCTCATGCTGGCCTAAACTTTAGGGGCTTGCCTTGTGTGACTTGTGTGCCTTATATGTTTGCCTTTGTATCTGTATGTGGTGTGCTTTATCATAACATCATAGCATCATGAGCATTGCATGCATAAGAACTGACCATTTCAAAGACGAGAGGGTTTCATCTTTGCTCTGTTTTGTAGGACATTATGATGCCTGTGCGAAGGAATACTATCCGGTTCAACTTTGTTCGTTCACCTGAGTTGCTTGATGAGTTGGTTAGCAGAATTCCAAACACCACTTCCTTCATTCAGAGGCATGGTTCTCTTCTCAGTTTAGTCACTGCAAAGCGGGATCAACAGTTGATGAGTGTTCTGACCCAGTTCTATGACCCTCAGTACCAGTGCTTCACCTTCCAAGACTTCCAGCTGGTCCCTACCCTGGAAGAGTTCTCTAATCTGCTTGGTATCCCTATCTTGGATCAGACTCCCTTTACTGGTTGGGAAAAGACCCTCAGGCTTGAGGACATTGCTGCAGCTCTTCCTTTGACCCATCAAGAGGTAACAGACAACTGGGTAACTAGAAGCGGAGTTAAGGGTTTCTTGGCCAAGTTTCTGATTGGTAAAGCTAACAGCTTCTGGAATGACTTGGACTTTAGGGCATATGAAGACATCTTGGCTCTCCTAATCTATGGGTTAGTCCTGTTTCCTAATCCTGACAACTTCATCAATGTCACTTCCATTAGGATCTTTATGTCTCAGAATCCTGTGCCCACTCTCTTGGGTGACATCTTGCAACAACTTCATGCCCGTACTACCCGAAGACGAGGAACCCTGTGGTGTTGTATCCCTTTGTTGGTGAGGTGGTTTATTTCGCACCTCCCTAAGTTCGTACTGAAGAACCAAGAAGGAAGAGGTTGGGCTCACAGGTTAATGTCTCTCACCGAAAAAGACATCATTTGGACTTGCAGAGGTTTGGACGAGATAGCTATTATTGATCGGTGCGGGGAGTATCCTAATGTTCCTCTGATTGGTACTCAAGGAGGGATCTCTTACAATCCATGTCTAGCACTCCGACAGTTTGGAAGAGCCAGGAGAGCAGGCCCCCATGAGATGTTGGTGCCCCACATCAGTTTCGAGTTTCAAGTGGATAGTGACGAGCTACGTCGTAGGTTCATCAAGGCTTGGGAGAAGGTTCATAAAGCTGACCCACAAGAGCTAGGGCCAAAGACTTCTCTACCTATGGAAGCCTACTACAAATGGGTCCGCATCCGTGCTCAGGAGCTAGGTATGCCATATGAAGCTGTCAGACCCGTCATTCTTGAGTGTCCTGATAAAGATGGTGTTCCTCCAACTGTCCTTCCTCCTCAGATACCTACTGATTATGAGACATTGAAGAGATCTTGGTCGCAACTGCAAGAAGAACGGGATTCTTACCGGGAAAAGTTCAACGAGCAGGAATCAAAGATCCAGAAGCTGACAAAGCAGTTGGAGAATGAGAGAGCCCTGAATGCCTACCTCCGTACTGAGAAGAGGAGACCATGGGACCAATGAGGAGTTCTGAATGTGCCTTTACAGTTTTTATTTCCTTTCCAGTTAGTTCATTTCATGTAAACGCCTAAGGGCAACTTGTTGAATAATTTCAGTTACAAAGTTGAATCTAATGAAGTGTGTTCCTTTTTGTTTAACAAAGTTGATTCCCGATTGTCTTTGAAAACATAATTCATACGCATTTCATACATCATGTGCATAGCAGGTTTTCCCCTTTTTCAGGTTGCTTACAGTTCTTCGCTGTTTATTTCAGCATCATGAATTCCGGATCTGAATCAACTGAGACTTCAATCAAGGCTCTCCAGGCGCAGAATGCGCAGTTTCAAGAGTTAATCCTGGGTCTAGCTAAAGGCCAAGATGAGCTGAAGGCCATGCTCCTGAAGAAGGAGAAGAAGAAGAAAAGAAGGACTGTTCTATTCAACACGGGCCGAAGGATGGGTAATACTCTACACAATGAAGAGGTTGCTTCTTCTGTTGGCAAGAGTCCTTCTCAGGCAGAAGCAAGGGTTCCTAGTCCGGTGGTCTCCGACAACGAGACAGATTTTGATGAGGAACAATATCCTCCTGAAGACAACAAGTACAAACAACTGGAGGACAGGTTGAAGGCCATGGAAGTTCAACAGGTACCTGGGCTGGATTTCGGAGATCTGGGTTTGTCAACTGGTGTGATCATTCCACATAAGTTCAAAGCTCCAACTTTCTCCAAGTATGACGGGGCATCCTGTCCCAAGCTGCATTTGAGGTCCTATGTGCGAAAGATTCAGCCGTACTCTGCGGACAAGAATCTATGGATCCACTTCTTCCAGGAGAGTCTTTCAGGGACTCATCTCGAATGGTTCTATCAGCTGGATGGGACCAAAGTTCGTAACTGGGAGGAGCTGGCTACTGCTTTCTACAAGCAGTATCAGTATAATGCCGACCTTGCCCCCACGCGTACCCAACTCCAAGGTATGTCGTTGGGCGTAAGCGAAGGTTTTAAAGAGTACGCGCAGAAGTGGAGAGACTTGGCTGGCAGGGTGCAGCCACCTTTGACTGATCGAGAGTTAGTGGACATGTTCCTGGGGACCCTATCTGGGCCGTTCTTTAATCATCTCATTGGGAATTCTTCTGCTGGTTTCACTGATTTAATCTTAACTGGAGAGAGAATTGAAGCTGGGTTGAAGTCTGGGAAGATTGCAAAGGCTGCATCATCATCTGGGTCGGACAAGAAACCGTTTAAAAAGGAGTCTAGTGCTGTGTATGGCTCCAGAAAATCAGAAAGACCTGATCACCGCCAATCTGTCAGTGCGGTCATGATTGCTACGCCTGCTGCCGCTCCCCGGCCAAACAATCCTCAAAGGGCTGATAGACCCCGGAGAGAGTTCACTCGGTTAAGCATGACCCTATCGCAGATTCTGCCACAGCTGCTCGCAACCAATTTGGTATCTGTCAAGGAGGCTCCAAAGTTCCCTAACACTACCTCTCCTAAGTACAACCCGAATGCTCGTTGTGCTTACCATTCAGACAGCCCGGGGCATGCCACTGATGACTGTTGGGCGTTAAAGAATAAGGTGCAAGACCTTATCGATGCTAAAGAGATACAATTCGAAGCGCCCGCAAAACCGAATGTAGTTAATGCCCCTATGCCTCAGCACGGGGTAAATGCTATTGATGAAGATGTTTATGCTGTTTCTGTGGATGATCTAGCCACTCCTTTAAAGATCATTAAGAAGAACCTACTGCAGGCCGGTTTATTTCCGGGTTGTAGTGAGGGTTGCCTGTTCTGTGTTGTGTCCCCATCCGGTTGTCCCTTGCTGAAATTAGGCATCCAAAGCTTAATGGATAGCAAGGAGATTTTATTCAAGAAGTCTGCTATTCGTATGGTTCCAATGGAAGAAGTCTCTGTGGTGACTATCTTCAACAATCCGATCCCGGCTCTCCAGAAGAAGCCTGTCCAAATTCTGACCGTTGCACCTGTTACTATCACTGTTCCTGGGCCCCTGCCCTATGTATCCAATAAAGCTGTCCCTTGGCACTATGGGGCAGATGTATATATAAATGGAGTGAAACAAGAGCTCAACGCTGGCGCCAGCATCTGTGACATCACTGGCCCGGCCAAAGTTACCCGCAGTGGCAGGCTCTTCTCGCCTGACATTGCGCCACCTGCTGCTAGAAGACCACTCCTGATAAATCCTGCAAGTACACCTACTCCCGTTGCTGATCAAGTTGTTATTCCTGCTGCTGATCCTATTGTTTCTCCTGCTGCCGAGTCATCCAATGCTCGGGGCAAGGGAATTGAAACTGAGCCTGCCCAGATGGAGGCACCCATACCCATAGCTGCTGAGGCCTCCCCACAAGAAATGGAGGAGATTTTGAAGATTATAAAGAAGAGCGATTTTAATGTCGTGGAACAGTTAGGGCATACGCCCTCCAAGATATCCATGCTCTCTTTACTGCTGTGCTCTGAGGCCCATGCCAAGGCCCTCATCTCATTCCTCAAGAAGGCTCATGTGCCACATGAAACCTCGGCAATCCAGTTCACTGATTGTGTGGCAAGTCTAACGGCGGACAATGGCTTGGGTTTTTCAGATGCTGACTTGACCATGAAGGGGAAAGACCATAATGATGCTCTGCATGTCTCAATTGAATGCAGGGGCACCACCTTGGCACATGTGTTGGTTGATACTGGGTCATCTTTGAATGTGCTACCCAAGAAGGCTCTGGATCGTCTAGATTGTGAAGGCCTTGATTTGAAGCCCAGCAACATCATTGTCAGGGCCTTTGATGGTTCGAAGAGGATGGTCCACGGGGAGGTTGACATTCCGATTCGTGTGGGTTCTCAGGTGTTCGACTCCACTTTTTATGTGATGGATATCCGTCCATCTTACTCTTGTCTGCTGGGTCGACCCTGGATACATAAGGCTGGGACAGTGACCTCTACCTTGCATCAAAAACTGAAATACCCCGTCAGAGGGAAGATCGTCACCGTGCAAGGTGAGGAAGAATACATGGTGAGCCACCTAAACTCGTTCAGATACATTGAGATGGATGGGGAGTTCATTGAGACCCCCTTTCAGCATTTCGAGGAGGTGTTTCCAATCGCAGCAGAAACAGCAGAAGCAGGTGGTCCTCTGAAGATGGCTTCTCTAAAGGATGCCAGGGCTGTAGTGCAAAAGGGTGAAGATACCAACTGGGGCAGACTGCCAGACTTCACCCAGAAGACTGATAAACTTGGGCTGGGTTTCACCTCAGAAGGGCAGAGAGCTATGAGGAAAGGGAAGATCGGAAGGCCTCCGGTATTTATCAAGGGTTCAGAAGTGAATGCTGTCGGGGAAGACTTTGAAGCGGACGAAGCCGAATTCAACAGCTGGATTTATCCGACGGCCGAAGAAGGATTAAACAATTGGAGTGCAAAGGATCATACCCCTGTTACCTTTGTGACACAGTAATGAATTCCCATGTTTTGTTATTTTGTAATAAACATTGATAAACTCTATGGCCCGGTGTCTTACCCGAGGCACCGTGGTTCTATTTGTGAGGGCATATGAACTGTCATTTTATACATCATGAATGAAAATCTTGGACTATTTTCGCATTGCAAATATTGTGTTCCTTCTCTATCTTTCATTTCCTTTACATAATTTTCAAAAACAGCTGTATTTACACACACACTCACTCATACAGGTTCCAATCCACTCTGGATCCCACTGATAACAGCTCTGCTAATGCCAATTATGACTTCGAAAATCCGATCAACTTAGCCGAAGACGAAGGTGAAGGTGATTGCGAAGTACCTGGCGAGCTTGCAAGACTGTTGCTTCAGGAGGAGAGGGCAATTCAACCCCATGAAGAGCCAGTGGAAACTATAAACCTGGGTACTGAGGCAGACAGAAAAGAGGTAAAGATTGGTGCTAACCTAGAGCTCAGCGTGAAGCAACGGTTGACCAAGATGTTACACGACTATATGGAGATCTTTGCCTGGTCCTACGAAGACATGCCAGGGTTGGATACCGATATCGTTGTCCATCATTTGCCGACTAGGGAAGACTGCCCTCCAGTTAAACAAAAAGTCCGTCGGATGCGGCCAGAGATGTCAGAGAAGATTAAAGCCGAGGTCATGAAACAGTTCGATGCCGGGTTCCTTGCAGTGACTTCTTACCCTCAGTGGGTTGCTAATGTGGTGCCGGTACCTAAGAAGGACGGCAAGGTCAGAATGTGTGTTGATTACAGGGATCTGAACAGGGCCAGCCCCAAGGATGACTTCCCCTTACCTCACATTGATGTCCTTGTTGATAATACAGCTCAGCACAAGGTATTCTCTTTCATGGATGGCTTTTCAGGCTACAATCAGATCAAGATGGCACCTGAAGACATGGAAAAGACTACATTTGTTACTCAGTGGGGCACCTTCTGTTACAAGGTCATGCCGTTCGGGTTAAAGAATGCTGGGGCAACCTATCAGCGTGCCATGGTTGCCTTATTTCATGATATGATCCATCATGAGATCGAAGTGTATGTGGACGACATGATCGCTAGGTCCCAGACTGAAGAAGAGCACTTAGATCATCTGCAGAAGTTATTTGACCGGTTGAAACTGTACAAGTTGAGATTGAACCCGAACAAGTGCACCTTCGGGGTAAGATCTGGGAAGTTGCTAGGCTTCGTGGTCAGTGATAAAGGTATTCAAGTGGACCCTGCCAAGGTCAAAGCTATTCAAGAGATGCCAGTTCCTAAAACAGAGAAGGAGGTCAGAGGCTTTTTAGGACGCCTGAATTACATCGCTCGATTCATATCTCATTTGACTGCTACCTGTGAGCCAATCTTCAAGCTGCTGAAGAAAGATCAGGTAGTACGTTGGAACGATGAATGTCAGGCTGCCTTCGACAGAATCAAAGAGTATCTCCAAGAACCACCTATCCTTATGCCACCGGTTGAAGGGAGACCTCTGATCCTATATCTGACAGTGCTAGACAACTCAATGGGGTGTGTGCTGGGGCAGCATGACGAGTCTGGCCGAAAAGAGCATGCCATTTATTACCTTAGCAAAAAGTTTACCGACTGTGAGACCCGATACTCACTGCTTGAGAAAACTTGCTGCGCTTTGGTATGGGCTGCTCGCCGGCTGAGACAGTATATGCTGACTCACACTACTTTGTTGATCTCAAAGATGGATCCGATAAAATACATATTCGAAAAGCCTGCTCTGTCTGGAAGAATTGCAAGATGGCAGATGATCTTGACGGAATACGACATTCAGTACACAACCCAGAAAGCCATCAAGGGAAGTGTACTGGCAGACCACTTAGCTCATCAAGCTGTAGATGACTACCAATCAATGAACTTCGAGTTTCCGGATGAAAGCATCATGATTGTGACTGATTGTGAAGTACCTGGACCGGATGAAGGACCTGAACCAGGATCCCGATGGTCTATGCACTTTGACGGAGCTTCCAATGCTTTGGGAAATGGTATCGGCGCCATCATCATATCTCCACAGGGTACTCATACTCCACTCACTGCCCGGCTATGTTTCAACTGTACCAACAACATGGCGGAGTATGAGGCGTGTATCATGGGTCTTCAAGCTGCGATCGACTTAAGGATCAAATTTCTAAGTGTCTTCGGAGATTCCGCTCTTGTGATCAATCAGATCAATGGAGAGTGGGATACGAAACATCCAAACTTGATTCCTTACAGAGAATGTGTGTTGACCATGATTCCCCACTTTACAGAGATAACCTTTGAGCACTTTCCAAGAGAAGAGAATCAGTTAGCAGACGCGTTAGCTACAATGTCTTCAATGTTCAGGGTTAAATGGGATAACGAAGCTCCCCAGATCACCATCGAGAAACTGGACGAACCGGCATACTGTTGTGATCTCGAAGCTGAATTGGTAACTGAGAAGCCTTGGTACCATGAAGTGAAGAGATATCTGGAAGCCCAGGAATACCCTGAAGGGGCCTCTATCAATGATAAGAAATTCCTAAGACGGTTCGCAGCCAAGTTCTTCCTAAGCAACGGCATCTTGTACAAGAGGAATCATGATTCAACCTTACTGCGTTGTGTGGACAAGATTGAAGCAGAAAGAATCATGGAAGAACTACATGACGGGACCTTTGGTACACACTCCAGTGGACATACTATGGCTAAGAAAATCCTACGGGCAGGATATTACTGGTCCACCATGGAAGCTGATTGCTACCAACATTCTAGGACATGCCACAAGTGCCAGATCTATGCAGATAAGGTGCATGTTCCTCCGGTTCCCCTGAATGTTCTGACTGCGCCTTGGCCGTTTGCAATGTGGGGCATAGACATGATCGGCGAGATAAGACCTACGGCATCCAATGGACATCGCTTCATCCTAGTGGCGATTGACTATTTTACGAAGTGGGTTGAGGCAGCATCCTATGCTACAGTAACCAAGACTGTTGTGGCACGGTTCATTCGGCACAACCTGATTTGTCGATACGGCGTCCCTGAGCGAATCATTACAGACAACGGTACCAATCTGAACAATAAGATGATTGCTGAGCTCTGCGAACAGTTCAAGATACAGCACCACAATTCTTCTCCTTACAGACCGAAGATGAATGGGGCTGTAGAAGCAGCAAATAAAAACATCAAGAAGATCGTGCAAAAGATGACAGTAACGTATAAAGATTGGCACGAGATGTTACCGTTCGCTCTGCATGGGTACCGTACCTCAGCAAGGACGTCAACCGGGGCAACTCCCTTCTCTCTGGTTTATGGCATGGAGGCAGTCTTGCCGATCGAAGTGCAAATTCCCTCTCTCCGGATAATGAAGGATGCAAATCTGAACGAAGATGATTGGATCCAGACACGACTTGACCAACTTAATCTCATTGACGAAAAGAGACTTGCTGCTATCTGTCATGGTCAGACGTATCAGAAACGAATGATCAGGGCATTTAACAAAAAGGTCAGGCCACAGGAATATCAAGTCGGGGATCTGGTTATCAAGAGAATCATCCTTCCTCAGAGTGATCCAAGGGGCAAATGGACCCCTACGTACGAAGGGCCATTTGTGGTTAAGCATGTGTTCTCAGGAGGAGCAATGATCTTAACCAACATGGATGGTGACGATCTTCCTCACCCCGCCAATGCAGACATAGTCAAAAAATACTACGCATGAAAAAAGACCCGCTAGGCTGACATGCCTAGGCAAAAATTAGGGCTTCCCGTCGAACCAAAAGGGTTCGGGCAAAATGTAGGGATGAAAATGAAAAAATATGTACACCCGGCAAGTCGAAAACCTGAAAAGGCGGCTTGGGCAAAAATGGGTATCCCGGTGGACTGAAAACCCGAAAGGGCGGTCCAGGCAAAAATTAGGGATAAAAGCGTAAAACTATGTCTCATTGGATCACTTTGTATCCAGAATCCGGTATCTACATCAAGATCAGACGGCATCGA
Source organism: Vicia faba (assembly GCA_948472305.1). Classification (NCBI taxonomy): domain Eukaryota; kingdom Viridiplantae; phylum Streptophyta; class Magnoliopsida; order Fabales; family Fabaceae; genus Vicia; species Vicia faba. Next base: position 284,824,768 of record OX451737.1, read on the forward strand.
TCAGTCAGCTTCACCTTCAACCAAGGTCATCAAGTGATGAGACGCTCGGAGTTATAAAGGCAATAGCAGAGTTGAAACCCAGTGAATCATTCATCTTTCACACAGCTGTTTTATTTTCATTTGTACAAAACTTGTATAAATTCTTTTGATCGGCGACGTACCTCTTACTAGGACGTCAGCCTCTTGTATACAAAACGCCTATTCAGGCCATTCAAAAATCAATAAAAATACATTTCCAGTTAAACGTGCCCAAGTATTTTTCTTTTTTTGTTTTGTTTTGCGAAGAACGTCCAAGGTTCAATTTGTGATGTGTGCATTGACAATAATTTGCTAACTCATAAATATTTGCATACGAAACAAAGGAATTAATTGCAGGTGACACTAGGAAACAGGGGCAATAAAGAATTGTCTGAGCAGTTTAATTGTTCTATCCTCCAAGGTACCAAAGTAGGTTCAGCTGAAGAACACGGCCAAGTGTATCTTAATCCCCCAGAGAGTGGTTCAACAAAACAATACATTCTTCTCCCAGCAAATCATCAAATATCAAGGAAATTGAGTATCCTCCTGTAGATCTCAATACTTCCCCAGCAGCAATACACAAGCATCCCCGGCAGTCTTGGTCTAAAGATTGTTCCCCGGCGGTATACCACTATTCAAAGGAATCACTTCCCTGCAATTCAAACCTCCCCCAGAAGAGTCCAATCCAGTTTCCCCAGGAAAGTTGGAATTCATCTCTCCCCAAGCAATAAGCTTATCCCCAGTAGATTCTGGAAGCTTATCCTCAGAGCACGAACGCGTCGTCCCGGCTTGATTTAAAGAGTTATTTCCGTAACAGGATATAACTGGGTTATCCTCAGCCAAAAGCCACGGAAAGAGCGTCCTCGGCAAAGTATCTTCCTATCCCCAGCGAAGTCTATCAACACTTCCAGCATAACTCATCAACGGTATCCCCAGCGGAGTTATCTTCATCAACTCAGCAAAGCATCGCTATCCCCACAGAATAGCACTCCCCAGCATGATCGCTAGAGTATCTTTTCTCCCGCAGAAATTATTTCACTTGCCAAGTTCATTCCTCAACGGAGTTATCTTCTCTTACTGGTATTCTTGCAACAATCATCCACAGCGGAAGCAAAATCTCTTCCTCAACATCAGCCCAGGATATGACTTCCCGGCACCCGTCAAGAATTCATTTTCTTAGACAAAAACATACATGAATCATCACATACATCATTATAGCATGCGTAACGTATTGCATCATACAAGTCTCATTTATGTTAAGAACAACATTGCTTGATCCATATCATGCATTGCATATAACTGACTTTTACCTTTCAGGAAAGATGCAGTTGAAATTCTCAAACATATTTCAAGGATTTCTCTAGTCCAGTTAAATCGACTCCAAACAGATTTTTCTGATAAAGACTCAGTAGATATTCTCTTATGGTCCCCTCTCCAACGGCGTGTGAGGCGGTAATTCCTTCTTCAGATGTTCTCCTCTCCGACGATGAGCGTGAGGTGATAGTCTTTTGTGGTCCCCTCTCCGACGGTGAGCGTGAGGTGGTAATTCCTTTTTCAAGATGTTCTCCTCTCCGACGATGAGCGTGAGGTGATAGTCTTTTGTGGTCCCCTCTCCGACGGTGAGCGTGAGGTGGTAATTCCTTTTTCAAGATGTTCTCCTCTCCGACGATGAGCGTGAGGTGATAGTCTTTTGTGGTCCCCTCTCCGACGGTGAGCGTGAGGTGGTAATTCCTTTTTCAAGATGTTCTCCTCTCCGGCATGAGCGTGAGGTGATATTCTCTTATGGTTCCCTCTCCAACGGCGTGTGAGGTAGTAATCCCTTCTTCAGATGTTCCCCTCTCCGGCATGAGCGTGAGGTGATATTTCCTTTCAGATTATAATTTCCTATAGTTCCCTCTCCAACGTGAGTGAGGTAACTCCCTTTGAGATTGTAATGTCCTTTGGTTCTCTTCCTAACACTACGAAGATGGTAATTCTCACCAAGATTTTCTCAACGAGCGTTGTTGAGGTTGAAATCATTCAGGATTCTCTTACCCTTCATGCTAAGGCAGTAACCATCTCTGGTTCATTTATCAACGTTTGAAGCTCCAGACCTCAGTTCCTGTAACCAGTCAGGACATATCTATATCAAGCATCTAAAATCAGCTCCTGCGACGTGTCAGGTACTCATTTTTCTGTTTTGCAGGTATGCAGGTTCTCGCTAAGGAATCTCCTACGCGATCAACGTCCAGATGGCATCTATAAGCCCATCATCCTATCCAGCAATCTCTAAATGGCATCTATAAGCCCATTCCCATCATCGTTGCTACTATGTGAGCGCAAATTTCTGGGCACTCTAGTGTTCAATCATCTGCTACCCTCGGATTACGAAAGGCACGTCAGCCAATCTGCATCCTCAAGTCTAAGAAGATTGAACAGGGGCAGCTGTTGTACCCCAAAATTTGCCCTCCCATATTCTTCAAGAATTTGTCAAGCCAAGTCACAAAATTCCCCAAGGGTTGTGCAGCTCAACTGTCTCCTATACAGTCAAAACTAGGGTTTGAGTTCTGGTCAAGCAAATGAACTTTTCAAAGGTCCAATCAAGTCTCACATGCCTATAAAGATGGTCAAGTATCCTCATATCAAGTTTCAAGGCATTCAGCTCAAAATTGCACAGTCAAAACCCTAGATTGCACTACAGTCAACTGTAGGGGCAAAATGGTCATTTGACAGTCAAAAGTTCAAATTTTTGGTCAACATATCATTTTGAAGCCACAAACATCATTTGATCAATGCTTGATCATGATTCTCAAAATTTGGCTCAGAAATCATCAAAGATGCAAAAGTTGCTATATTTGGACAGCTGAAAAAGTCAACTGAAATTGACCAGGGCATAACTTTCACATGGATTATCAGAAAAATTCCATCCAAAGCTCATTTTGAAGAGAAAGACATTTCCTACAATTCATCTTCATGTTCCAAGTCCAAGAAATGCTCTCACAAAAAGTTATCAATTTCAACATTATAGGTCATTTTCAAAAGTCAACAAAAAGAGACTTTAAGTCAAAGGCCATAACTTGAGATTGGTAAATCAAAATGACATGGGACCAAAGGCATTGGTTAAAGGACTCAAAGACCTTTCCAAAATGTCCAAGAACATGTGAAAAGCTTAAAAATTGACCAAGTTATGCCTTGTGGAAGTTGGGAAATTTTTGGAAATTTTTGAAAGTCAACATTGATGCAAAAGGCCTAAAAATGCAAATGGGCCCAATTTTCTTCCAAATTTCTTCATGCCAAGCCTATGCACGACCACTAGGCCCAAAGGGAAGTATTCTCATATTTTTTAATTATTTATTTGAATTAATATTAATTTATATTCATTTAAATGATTTTAATTCATGAAAAATATAACCTTAACCTAAAAAAATCTTTTTATGCACATTATAATGTCAATATCTCGTGCTTAATGGATTATGGCAAGTTTTGATAAGTTTTGATCAGATTTGAACCAAGTTGCACATGAAAAGATATGAAAAAAGATTTTTCCAAATCAAATATATGAAATCATAATTGCAAGAGATTTTGGTTGAAATTGTTGACCTAATTGCTTCCTTACAAATATTAGAACAAGACCTAATGATCCAAGACTGAAAAACTGCGCAGCAAACCAATACTCAAACTTGGAAAATTTCTCAAAAAATCCAATTCTGAAATCCACCCTAGAGACTGATTCAAAGCTTCATTCGTGTCTCAATCGCTTCCTTGGACAATTCTGAACCTTTCTCAATCAATAACAACAACAAAAAGACCCTGAATTGGTACACACGAGTCCAACCGTATCTTGGAAATTTTGAAATCACATAACATGATTCCATCATCTTTATGCATTTTTCTTTGTTGATTTGTGTTTATATTGATGTTTCTAAACTAACTGGCACGTTTAATTGTGTTTTTGAGCCGCCTATGCGAATTCACCATTGTCACACACTAGGGTTTGCAGGTTCACTAATTTGGGGTTTTTGAGATGAGGAAAAATTGAGGTTCCAGACTTAGACCATTGCATTCAGCTCTACTGGACGAAGGAATCCCAATAGTCGCGAACAATTTATGATGTCCATATCTCTAATCGCTATTTTCCAGTAGGTACCTTTTGGCAACGCTGTAAAAACCGTTCCCATAGGATGCTATGTTACAGGGATGGTGGAGAAGAAGAGGTCGTGGCAGCCAACGATTCGTTTATTTGAAATTGCGCGCGTTTTAATTATCACGCGTTGTTTTTGCTTTTTAATATTTTGTTTATCATAATATAACAATTGATTCCTACAGCTCATCTGGCAACGCACTAAGGCCTGTGACCTTCAAGACCTGGGTTCAAGCCCCAGGTCTGGCAAAAATCCTATATTATTTTTCTATAACTGATCCTACGCAGCGCTCGTGTCCCAGCATACTATGTTTCCTCACCATACAACCATACACGTGTCCAGGAGAGGCAGACTAAGGGCTCAGATCCCAGGCCTATGGTGAATGTGGTCAATGCACTAGCACCCAATCCAAAAGGTCAACGAGCTTCCATGCTTATTGGGCTTAATCTTTGGACCAACACCTCCTAAATTGGGGATTATACCCCACTCTGGTTTGATTTCTTTTTTATTTCATTTATTTTAATTTTAATTGTTATGTTTATTTTAGTTGTTTGTTTTAACTAATTATTTTTAACAAAAATCTATAAAAACACTAAAAATCAGAAAAATACAAAAAAAAACATAATATTTATTTTATCATAATTGTTTTCATAAATAAACTAGCATGTAAATAAACTAGTGTAATTAGGGTTTAATTCCAATTCTTTTTTTTAATAAAAATCCAAAAAAACATGTAGAATTAGGTTTAACATCTTTGTTGATTTTCTTTTTTAATTTTTATTTCTCACAATATTATTTATTTATTATTTTCATAATTAAAATTGTATATAATAAATTTTAGGTTTAATTTAGATCTTTAATTTAATTCTTTCTTAATAAATAAAAAATATTAGAATTAGGGTTTGCCGTTTAATTTAATTTCAATTAACACTCTTTTTTTTTTTTTCATAAAAATCTAAAAACATTCTCCTTTTGAGTTTTAATTTTAATTTCCTATTTAATTCTAATTAATTAATTCTTGTAATTTAATTTTTGCAAAAGGGTCCAACGCCCTAGTTTTATTCAATTCTTTTATTGCGCATTTATTTTATTATCGCTTACTATAATTTTGTAATTGTCCCTAAGCCATGTAATTTACTTTTCGCACTTTATTTCTTCGCATTATTTATTTTTCCGCTAAATCGGGTCCGGTTTAATTTTGGCGATGTGGACCCGCGCCTTTGTAATAGTCGTAGATTTATCTTTTCCGCACTCCTAACTGTTAATCAAGCATGAAAGAATGAATGTCTAAATAAAATCAAGCGTAGAACACGACAAACATGACAAGACAAATAAACTGAAACATGACACACATCGCACACACCACCCCTAGGGTACGCCTCACTGTTGCCTTTCGAAAGGTGGTCGTCGAGTAGAAAACGTCTTAGTAAGTCCTCATGATCCGGGAACCTGGCATGAGGGTAGCTTCTAAGGTGTCTTCCCATTGCTCTGGTGATCACCATGTCCCTACCTTCGAATTGACCCGAACACCTCCAACGGTGGTGCTACCTACCTCTCAATGGTGGGATGGCACTACTTTAAAGGACATTTACACAGACGAATTCCTTAGGGTAGGTAGGTTCTCAAGGATACTTGCTCTAATCTCAAAAAGCAAACTCAAAAGACTTTTTTCACACTGACACTTTTCAAAAGCTTTCAAAGCAAACTTTTCAAACACTCTGACGTATGAGTCGATCTGAAATTTTTCAAAAGAAACTTTTTAAACCCACATTGAAAAGCAAGCACACAATTTTGAAAACATTGAGCAAGTATCTAAGAGCCCATGGATAACCATGGATAGAAAGGGTGCTAATACCTTCCCTTTCTATAACCTACCTCCCGAACCGAGAGCAATCTCTATAAGGAATTTTTCTGTGCTTTTGTCCTTTCCATTTGGAGAAAATAAAAGACGGTGGCGACTCTTGCTTCCGCGACATTTCGCGAACCAGCGTTAAACAGTCAGTTCCAGATCCACCGATCACAGATAGATTCAGGAGGATTTCCCCGAACCGAGTTTCTTGAGTAAGAAGGTCCTGGTTATCTTGTTGGGAAGCCATTGCTGAAATAAACAGCGAGAGAGGTAAGTGACCTGCAACAAGGATACCTGTTATGATGTGTATGTATGCATGCAATGTTTTCCAGGACCTCGCGGGATAAACAAGAAGACTGTTAGCATTTGAATTTGTTAGCTTGATTGGAGGAGCCCTATGTTGCTGAGAATCCTTCTTCAAGGGTCAAAAGATCACCATTCCAGTGGGTCATAGCCCCTGACAACCTTGGCTAGGGCAACCTTCTTCAAGTGTCAAAGCTCACCATATCAAGTGGGTCATAGCCCCTGACTACCTTGGCTAGAGGAAAATAAATCCTCTTTGCCCCTTGCTGGGATAGTTGATTCACCATGACCTGCATCACAAGCCCTTGAGATCCTTGAAATGGGTTAGGATGTATGCAATGGTATGATGTTATGGTATGCATGGGGTAATGTGAGTAGCCCTGTTATGAGTCCCCATTAAGGACCACAAACAAAACCTGCAAGAACTTAGTAACCCTGTTATGAGTCCCAATTAAGGACTACAAACAAAACCTGCAAGAACTTAGTAACCCTGTTATGAATCCCTATTAAGGACTACAAACAAAACCTGCAAGTAACTCATGTGTCAGATAACAAGCATGCAAGTAGTCAAGTTGGAAGGCACACAAGTCACACAAGAGAAAGCCTTTAGAGTTTAAGGCCAGCATGGGGTCGGGGTATTACCCTCTTGAAGTTGGTGGGCTCAACCTGTCCTATCAGAAGTAACCGGGTTCTAAGGGTCCCAATATCACGGGATTGCTTTCATTGTTCATCATTTCGATTTAGCCACTGAACTGGCGACCGAAATATTCCAGGAAAGCAACCCTCAATTGAGTGTAGTATCGAGTATCAACCAACCTCGGACTGCACCAAAGTCAGTTATCTCACTACCCTAAAGAGGCCAAGATAGTTCAATTAAGGTTCCTAAGGTCTGTTGATGTTTCACGACACCATGCGGAGGCCCCGTACTCTCCTTGACTGAACTCAAGTGTTACCGGTACACACCAAAGTGCCACATCAACATAGAAGACTGTTTCAATCATGTCGGTATACCCCGCACAGTTCCCTCACAGCCTTGTTGCTACTTTCTAAGAAGGTATCCCCAGATCCGGGTTAGGATCTATAGAACTCCCAAGACAGTCCCACAATTTAAAGCAAACAAGGAAAGCAATTGAAAACACAGTTATGAACTAACCCTAAGGTACACCTCACTTTAAGTTAAGTCCCCAGCAGAGTCGCCAGTTCTGTGATCGGTGGATCTGGAACTGACTGTTTAAAGCTGGTTCGCGAAATGTCGCGGAAGCAAGAGTCGCCACCGTCTTTTATTTTCTCCAATTGGAAAGGACAAAAGCACAGAAAAATTCCTTAAAGAGATTGCTCTCGGTTCAGGAGGTAGATTTATAGAAAGGGAAGGTGTTAGCACCCTTTCTATCCATGGTTATCCATGGGCTCTTAGATACTTGCTCATTTGTGTTTTCAAAATTGTTTGTTTGCTTTTCAACTGTGGGTTTTAAAAAGTTTCTTTGAAAATTCCAGTTCGACTCTTGTATCGGTCCTCAAGAGTGTTTGAAAAAATGCTTTCGAAAGCTTTTTGAAAATGTGTTGGTGTGAAAAGTATTTTTGATTTGTTTTGAAATTTAGAGCAAGTATCTAGAGTCGTCTACCTACCCTAAGGAATTCGTCTGTGTAAATGTCCTTTAAAGTAGTGCCATCCCACCATTGAGAGGTAGGTAGCACCACCGTTGGAGGTGTTCGGGTCAATTCGAGGTTCGGGACATGGTGATCACCGGAGCAATAGGAAGACACCTTAGAAGCTACCCGCATGCCAGGTTCCCGGATCATGAGGACTTACTAAGACATCCTCTACTCGACGATCACCTTTCGAAGGGCAAGGCAACAGTGAGGCGTACCCTAGGGGTGGTGTGTGATTTGTGTGTCAGATTCGTTTATTTTTGTCTTGTCATGTCATGGGTGATCTACGCTTTTGTTTTTATCTTTGTCATTCATTCTTGCATGCATTTATTAACAGTTAAAAAGATGCGGAAATTAAAAGTTCTAAACTATTACAAAGGCGCGGGTCCACATCGCCAAATTTAATCCAGGACCCGATTTGACATAAAATAAAGAAATAAAATGCGGGAAATATAAAATGTCCGAGTTACATGGCTTGAGCAATTACATAATATTTGAAAGAAAATAAATGTGCGAAAGAAATAAAAATAGAACGTTCGAGGGCGTTGGACCCTTTAAAGAAATTAAATGAAATTAAAAAGCTAATTAATTATTTAATAAAAGGAAAGAAATGTTTTTTAGTTTTTTTGTATTTATGAAATAAAGAAAATTAAAATTAAAAGAAACTCTAATTCTAAGTTTTTTTAATTATTAACGAAAATGTCAAAGTTTAACCTAATTTACTAAATATTTAATGTACATGTTTATTTACAAAAATATTTAATAATTAATAACAATAATAATAAGAAAAAATTATTTATTAAAAAGATGATGAAAAGTTAAAAACCCTAATTTCTACATATTTTAATTTGTTAAGAAAAAGACTTAAGTTTTAAAACCTAATTTAACTAAATTAATTATTTAACATTTATTTACAAAAATATTTAATAAGTAAATTAATTAACATATTCTTAGTTTTTGATTTTCTGATTTTATATTATAAAAATTAATTCATGAATTTAAAGAAAACAATTAAAAGAATGAAAAAGGAAAATCAAATAAAAATAAAAATGATGCAAACCATGGGGGGTGTCTGGCCCTTTTTGGAGGTGAATTGGAGTGGTTTGACCATTTGTGTTCTGGCTGTTGGCCATTTGTGTTCTGGCTGTTGGCCATTTGTGTTCTGGCCTCAACGTTTCTTAATCTTCTAGGATGTCTGTCTCGCCATGTATTGGTGTCATGCATAAGTTTTTCTACTTTGGCCATTTGACTTTTGGCTTTTGGCTTTTGGCTTTTGGCTTTTTGGCTTTTGGCCATTTGGCTTTTGGCCTCAACGTTCCTTAATGAACCTGCATGGGATCCTGTCTAAATCTGCAGTGTTGAATCTCACGAACACATTAAATAAAATCATAAAATGCAAATAAAGCCAATATATGAAGAAATTTAATGTTTAGGCACAATATGGCATGTATGAATGATTATACCCTTTTGATCATAGAGATCAAATCAATCTTACCCTTACTAAAAAATTAGTGACCTGAATGCTTTTATGCCTTATTGGAAAATTAGGATCATGGAGATCAAGCCAGCCTTATCCTTACTGAAGAAGTAGTGAGGTGTTGGTTTGTAACTGTGATGGCTTGTTTGTAGTGAGAGAGGGATTTGTAATAAGGATTTCAAGGTTTTAGGGTTCTTGAAAGAGTTTGATATTTTAACAGTGTTGTGGCAAGGTTTTTTTTCTCTCTTCTTTTTCTCCTTGGTTTGTGTGAAAAGAAGGTGATTATATAATGGAAATTAGGGTAAAGCAAATGGGCTTTGAATGTGCAATTGGGCCTCCAATATTCACTTGAATTCGTCACTTTCCAGGATAAATCGCAGGGACTTAAGTGCATTTTTTGAAGTTGAAATGTGAAATCAAAATGTAGCCGACATCGATAGCTAACTCCTGTCCGAAAATCGACTCAATCGGATAAATGGTGAATTAGTTATAAATTTTTGAAGTTTCAGCTCAGACAAACTTATTTTGGGCTCCAGTGTCGACTCTGACACGTTCTTCAATAAAAAACTGGTATTGATCGGAGCATAATCCGGTCTCGACTTTTGAAGAAAAGTTGTAGATCTACAAGTCAGGGACCTTGTGTAAAAATATAAGCCCAATCCGATAAAATTTGACCAAGTTATGAATTTTCGAAGTTTCGGCCCAGATGAAATAATATTCAGCATTCAGGATTTTCGGTGTGTCACGCACTCTGAGCAAAAAACGAAGGCCTTTTGAATACCGTTTGAACTCAATACCTTCTGTGAAAATGTAGCCAACTCAATTTGTGAAATTTTGGCGCCGGAACCAGCTCGATACGATGAAAATCGACCAAGCTATGATTTTCTAAACATGACGCAAATAAACTTCTGTCACAAATTTTCTGTATGAAAATACTTGATAAATCCACATTTTTGAAGACCTTCTGATCAAAATTGGCTTCCAGCCGTGAGAGATGAAAAAGTAGATAATGTCAAGACGGAATTTTGGCCACTGGAACGGGTTCAAAACGAGCCACGATCTTCAAGTTATGAATTTTTTAGCGCGTAAAAACTGCACTTTCAGCACACTTTTTTCACCATATTTCTTCGAGAAAACTCACACATTCGGATACCTTCTTTAAAGAATTGACTCTTGAGCCGAACCTGAATTTGAGAATATGTTATCAGAGATATCTTGGCGAAAGAACACCTGAATATGATGCGCCGGGTTGGACTTGTGAATTTTTCTTGAAATATTTTGAGAAATATGGGAGGGCAAATTTTGGGGTACAACACCTTTTAATCAAAAATTAGGGTTTTCCCTTTCAAAAATAATAATGTTATTTTTTCTTATTTTTTAGGACTTAAATAATTTTATTTTCTCATACATAAAACAAATACAAAATATTTTTGCATAATTACATTTTATTGCATTTTTATTATTTGTATTTTTATTTAATTTGCACAATAATTCAATTGGGTTGTAATAGTATTTTAGGGTTTATTTTTGTGCAATATCCCCATTCAAAAACTTGTATCCCCCCTCCCATAATAATTGTTGTAATAGCTTAGTTTACTTTTACACAATTTATCGCTTTATATATTTGTGTAGTAAATTAGGGTTTTGCATGATAAGATAAAAATAAAACAAATAGAATGACCTAATGCAAGACAAACAAAATGCATGTAAAATGACACACATTGCACACAAACACCCTTAGGGTTTCACCCACTTGGTTGCCTAAACAAAATGGCCATGGTATGCATGCAAAGTATCTTGGCAAAACAAAACAAAAGATCATAGTCCCTCGTTGACGCTATCAAAAGGTTGCCTAAAAACAAAATGATCTTGGTCCCTCAAATATGCTAAGATACTTGGCACCATTGCTATCATGGTCATACGATGACCCACGCCCGTCCCGTTTAACATCCAAAGATAGGGTTTGTGATGCGGCGGGAGAACTGACTAGAGGTTTTGCCTTTGTGTGTGGTTTTGAAAGTATTTTGAAAATGGGCCATCATTGTGGCAACCTTTGTAATGATTCTTGTTTGAATGTATACAAAGGTGTTTTGTATTTTGAAAAATGTTTCAATGTTTGAAAGTTTATTTTGGGAAATGTTTTGAAATTGTGTTGTGATGTGTTTTTGAAAATAGCAAGGATGTTTGCAAGTTTTGATCAAGTAACTAGGAGCATCTACCTACCTACTCAAAGATCTTTCCTACACATTTTTAACCCTTTGACATTGTTGTTTTACCATTGCATTTGGTAAACAACCTTGTGTTTGGATGTTTAAACGGGACAGGCGCGGGTCATCGTATTGACCATGATAGCAATTGTGCTAAGTATCTTTAGCAAATTTTTGAGGGAATAGATCATTTTTGTATAGGCAACCAAGATAGCGTCATCGAGGGACTATGATCTTTTGTTTTTGTTTTGTTTTTTCCAAGACATCTAGCATGCATACCATGGCCATTTTAAAGGCAACAAGTGGATGAAACCCTAGGGGTGCTTGTGTGCATTGTGTTATCATTTTCATGCATTTTGTCTTGTATTAGTCAAGCTATTTGTTTTGATTTTGGATTTTTTGCATACAAACCCTAATCTCTATCATGTATATTTGAAAGCTATAAATGCGTAAAAATAAATCTACAACTATTACAACATTGATATGGGGAGGGGGATACAATTTTGAATATGGGATTATTTGCAAGAAATTAAAACCCTAAGATTATTACAACCAAATTGAATTCTTTGTTCAAATGATAAATAAGCAAATATTTAAATGGACAATTAAATAAATATGCAATATATTATAAATATGCAAAAAATGATTTTGTATTATTTTTATGTATATAAAAATAAACTATTTAATGCATTAAAAATAATAAAATAAAAGATTATTTTTATTAAGGGTGGAAACCCTAATTTGTTTTAAGAAAGTATATATATTAATTATATTATTTATGTACAATAAAATGAATAAAAATATATACATATATTAAAAAAAATAAAAATAATGTGAGAAAATATTATTTAAGTATATAGATAATAAAAATAAAATATATAATATTTTTTGTATTATTTACAAGTTTTCATTTAAGAAAATAACTATATTAAACTTAATAAATTAAATAGTATGCCAAAATAAAAATAAATAATATAATAAAATGTGAAATTTTAAGAAAAATATTTTTGATGTTTTTTTATGTTTATAAAAATAAAATAAAGTCAGAAACTAAAGAGAAAATAGAAAAATATACAAAAGTAAATTAAATGGGCCAAGGGGGTGTGAGAAGCAAGTCAGGGTGCAAATAGTAGGAACAAACAGGCCCAGCCCAAAGTCCAGCTTCGTCTTCAACCTTTGAACAAGAAAACGCGCGCTATGTACAAATTCGTATCTCATGTTTCAATGCTTAAAAACAAAAACTTGTAACATGAAAGTTATAGAGCATGATCATACGATTCTAACCATGTAAAAAACTTGATCTAACTCTCAAAGACCAGAGAGAATTTCTCTGGCCCTAATTTCTAACCTAACTTTTCCAGAAAGTTCATCATTCAAATTCTCCCAACACAATTAACTTAAATGAAATTTATGCATATGTACAGCTTAAGAGCAATGAGTACTACATTTTTTATTCACAAACCTAAGCCTAATGATTCCTAAATAGAGAGATAGAAAGTTGGAAAATACCTGCTTCAGTTGAACTCGAGTATGGCAATGTAGGGGTTTTCAGTGAGGCCTGAGATACTTGTGGGCTTGCTCGAACTTCCTTTGACCTTCCCCAATGCTTAGTTTGCTTTGAACTTGCTTGAATAAGCTTGTAGAAGTCAACCTGCACAGTCATAATTCAAAAATGGTGAAGCTTGAAAACAAGGTTACAGTTGCTGGCCAATGGTTGGAATAGCTTAGGTGTGTTGTTTAGAAGGTCGTTGAAGTGGTTGCAAGCAAAACGCACGAGTAGTTTGTGATTTGGAAACAAAAATGCAGAACCTACCCTGTTTTGCAAGAAGATGGTGTTTTGGTGTACAAGGGTATTTGAGGACTGGCTAGCTCGTGTTTCTGGCTCAATGAGATATGCAAAAGTTGGTTCAAATGTTTACAAAGCTTGGTTATAACAGATACCAGAGTTACTTGGTTTTTGCAAGTTTACTTGGTTTTGAAGAAAAGATGAGAAGTGACTATGCAAAGGCTTGTACCATCTTGCTTAGGGTCTGCACAAAGTTGGTATACTTTTCCCTATCTTTGTGGACTTTGTTTGCTGTGAAAGAATGGTCTAATGCTCAAGAGAAACAAAAATGCATAAAGTTGTGCTTTATGAGAATAACATTGTTGCCTTTTTGCCAAAAATGGATTAAACCCTTGTGTAATCCTCTAAAGCTCAGAACAATGCCTCTAACCAATGTGTTTGCATTCAATTTTTGAGTGTGGAAGGGTTTAAGGACCTGTAATCAAGTACAAGCATGGCTGGACAGAAATTGCAACTTGTGTCAACATGAAAAATGCCATGGATCAAAGTGACATTTTTCCAAATTCAAACCTTCGATTCTCCCTAACCATAAATGATTTTGGAGAGTTCTTGGACATTTTGGAAAGCTTGTAACATGATCTACAATCCATCTTTGAAATTAATTTTGATATTCCAATGGGAACTAGGTAAAAATTGTCATAAAGATAGGTCAAAATCCTGCCTAAACTAGGGCAAAATTTCACTAAGTTAGAAAGTTTTTGGACCCTTGTTCATAAAATCATAACTTGAGATCCAAGCATCTTTTGGGAAAACTTTGTGAATAAAAGTTGTAGATTTTGTGGAGGACTACAACTTTCATGTTGGAAGTTTTCTTTGAATCCAATTGCATCATTGTGAAAATGTTGGGCAAAGTTGGGAAAAAATAAGAAAATTTCATAACTTAGAAAATTTCTAAGTTATGAAATTTTTTCAATCTTAAACCCTAATTTGCAAAATTAAATTTCTTGGTGAACAAGTTTCATGTTTTGACACATCTTGATGAAAAATGAACCTTGGCACTTGATTTTGACCAAAAAGTCAAAGTTTGACTTTTCAGTGTACAGTTGATTTTTGATCAGTTGACTGGAAAATTCATCTGTCAATCCAATGCTTTTGAGATCTTTTGGACCTTGTGATTAGGTAAAGATGATGCCATTGAGTCCTTGAATACATTTTTGAGCCCAATTTTCCATTGGCTAGGTTAAAAATCAGAAATTGCCCTTATACAGTCAAAACCCTAAAAATGACCATTTTGCCCTTTTGATGATCTGATCAAATTTCTTGAGGAGTTGTGGTCCAAACTTGATCAAATGGTCCATATGAGCCTATAATGTTGATGTGGATAAAAAATTATGAGGTTTGACTGTAAATTGGCCACAGTTGACTTTTTCCCCAATAAAGCTAATTTCTAGGTCAACTGTCCAATTGACTGGGCAAAAAATTTGATTCAAGGCTTGAAACTTGGTATGGGTAATCTTATAAGTCCAACATGAAGTATGAAAGTCACATTGAGCATTGGAAATCCAAAAATCCCTGTGTAAACTCAAACCCTAATCTCAGGTCATTAGTGCAAGAAGATGTCTTGAGCAGAGCAAACCCTAATCCAGTCTGGAGTCCAAAGAGTCTTGTGGGGGAAATATTGATAAAATGAGAGGGCAAATTTTGGGGTACAACAGGGTTGTTTACCAAATCAATGGTAAATCAACAATGTCAAAGGAATAAAATACATAGGAAAGACATTTGAGTAGGTAGATAGCTTCTAGTTACTTGATTATTTCAAAACAATCCTTGCTATTTTCAAAAACAAACACACACATTTTCAAAACATTTCCAAACATATTTCAAAACATTGAAACATTTTTTCAAAAGAAAAACATCTTTGTTTACATTCTTACGAACGAGAATCATTACAAAGATTTCCTAAACAAAGGCTTCTTTTCAAAATACTTTCAAAACCACACAAAGCACCATTTCAAACAATTTCAAAAGAAAAGCAAGTGATCTAAACAAGTAACTAAGAGCCCATGGAAAACCATGGATGAAAAGGGTGCTAGCACCTTCCCTTTTCATAATCTACCCCCCGAACTCAAGAAAACATCTCAAAGGTCTTTCCTGTGCTTTTTTACCTTTCCTTTTGGATAAAAGAAAAGTTGGTGGCGACTCTTGCTAACCGCAACATTTTGCAAACACAAACGCAAAACCTCAAGTCAGTTCTCCCACTGCATCACAGGAAGCTTCCAGAAGTGCTTTTACGCTCTACTCTGTCTCCAGTAAAGTCAGCATCACAGTATCCTACTAAGTTGTATTCATTGGATTTTCTATAAAACAAACCCAGATTAGTAGTACCTTTCAGATACTTGAAAATTCGCTTAACTGCTGTTAAGTGAGATTCTCTAGGATCTGATTGGAATCTAGCACATAAGAAAATACTGAATAAAATATCAGGCCTTGAAGCCGTCAGATAAAGGAGAGATCCAATCATACCTCTGTAGATTTTCTGTTCTACCTTTTTACTTACCTCTTCCTTTTCCAGAATGCACGTGGGATGCATTGGAGTTTTTGAGGGCTTACATTCTGAGAGGTCAAATTTATTTAGAAGTTCTCTGACTTATTTGCTCTGATGAATGTAAGTTCCTTCTGGAGTTTGGTTTATCTGAATGCCCAGAAAGAATTTGAGTTCCCCCATTAAGCTCATTTCAAACTCTGCCTGCATGCACTTAGCAAATTCTCTTCCCAAAGAAGGTTTAGTGGATCCAAAAATGATATCATCTACATAAATCTGACAAACTAAAATTTCATTCTTACATGTCTTACAGAACAAGGTTGTGTCCACTTTCCCTCTGGTGAATTCCCTTTCTAACAAGAAGTTACTTAGTCTTTCATACCAAGCTCTGGGAGCTTGTTTCAGACCATAGAGTGACTTCTTTAGTTTGAAAACATATTCTGGGTGTTTGGAATTTTCAAACCCAGGGGGTTGGTGCACATATACCTCTTCATCTATGTAACCATTTAAGAATGCACTTTTGACATCCATCTGATACATAGTGATGCTATTATTGACAGCAAAGGAGATTAAGAGTCTGATAGATTCTAACCTGGCGACTGGAGCAAAGGTTTCTGTATAGTCTATCCCCTCTTGCTGACTATAACCTTGTGCCACTAGTCGTTCCTTGTTTCTGATGACTTCTCCTTACTCATTCAGTTTGTTTCTGAACACCCACTTTGTTCCAATGACGTTGAATCCTTTTGGTTTAATTCCTCCTGCATTTCCAGAATCCAGTCATTATCCAGAAGAGCTTCATCAATAGATGTTGGTTCAATCAGAGAGACCAGTCCCATGAGGGATTCTTCAGAGTTTCTGAATGTTGATCTTGTTCTGATCGGATCATCCTTCTTTCCCAGGATCTTATCTTCTGGGTGAGCTATGCTGCTTCTGGATAACCTTTTCTGGAATTGATCAACAGAAGGTACTGGATCACTTGTAACATTTCTTTCTGAAGTTGTTAGAGCGTCTCTGTTGAGAACTTCCGATGAGGTGTCTTCAGTACCTGTGAATTCAACTTCTATATCTGCAAAAGATTCATTCTGCTTTGACTTTTGAGGGTCAAGCTTATCATCAAATCTAACACTGATTGACTCTTCAAGAATATGTGTTTATGTATTGTATACTCTGTACCCTCTTGAGCGTTCAGAGTATCCTAACATAATACACTTTTTTGCTTTAGAGTCAAACTTGTTCAGATGATCTTTAGTATTCAGAATAAAACATGTGCATCCAAATGGATGGAAATAAGAAATGTTGGGCTTTCTATTCTTCCATAATTCATATGGAGTCTTTTCTAGAATAGGTCTTATAGAGATTCTATTCTGAATGTAATACGATGTGTTAATTGCTTCTGCCCAGAATATCTTAGCAATGTTAGTCTCATTGATCATGGTTCTGGCTATTTCTTGCAATGTTCTGTTCTTTCGTTCTACAACTCCATTTTGTTGGGGAGTTCTAGGACAAGAGAAGTCATACAAGATGCCTTTTTCATTAAAAAATGTTTCAAATTTTTTATTTTCAAATTCTCCACCATGATCACTTCTGACTTTGACAATTCTAAGATCCTTTCATTCTGAACTTGGTTACAGAATGCAACAAACATAGAATGTGACTCGTCCTTGTGTCTTAAGAACTTTACCCATGTCCATCTTCTGTAGTCATCTACGATCACTAACCCATACTTATTTCCACTAACAGACGCAGTTTTCACTGGTCCAAATAAGTCTATGTGCAGAAGTTCTAATGGCTTAGAGGTGGAAACAACATTTTTAGATTTAAAAGAAGGTTTTGCAAAATTGTCTTTCTGACATGCTTCACACAGAGCATCTGAGCTGAACTTCAGATTAGGAAGTCCTCTGACCAGATTGAGTTTGTTAATCTGAGATATTCTTCTCATACTAACATGCCCCAATCTTCTGTGCCAGACCCATTGCTCGTTGTTAATAGAGAGAAGACATTTTACATTCTGACCTTTTAGTTCAGAAAGTTTTATCTTATAAATGTTGTTTTTCCTCTTTCCATTAAAAAGGATAGTTCCATCTTTCTGACTAACATCTTTGCATGAATTTTGATTAAAGATTATATCATAACCGTTATCACTTAATTGACTTATGGATAACAGGTTATGCATTAATCATCAACTAAAAGCACATTATTGATAGAAGGAAGATTACCATTACCTACTGTTCCAGAGCCAATGATCTTCCCTCTTTGGTTTCCTCCAAAGCTCACGTAGCCTCCAGGTTTAAGTTCCAAGCTTTGGAACATATGCTTTCTTCCCGTCATGTGTCGAGAGCATCCAGAGTCCAGGTACCATGACTGGTGTTTTAGCCTTGTTGCTAAAGATATCTACTACATATATAATTTTTCCCTTAGGTACCCATATCTTTTTGGGTCCTGGTTTGTTAGTTTTACCAAAATTCTGGTTGAATTTTGGTTTGACAGAGTAATCATTACTAGTGTATTTTAGGTCATGTGTGTGCCCATATGTGAAGTGTGATTTTAGTGGTGTGCGTTTTATAACAAGGTCCATGACTTTCTTTGGTGGAGATACCTTACCTTGGTATCCTATTCCTTTTCTGCCATTCCTGCTAACTCCATAGATCATTGAAGCCATCTCGCTTCTATCTATGTTTTTAGCCAGAAACTTCTGAAAGATGTGATCATACTCTTTGATGATCTTATCAGCACTACTGGGAGTCTCTGAGATTATTTCTTTCTGAGAGTTTTGTAAATCATTTTCTAATTTTAAAATCTTTTCTTTTAACTCAGAGTTCTCTAATCTGAGACTCTCAGTTCTTTTAGAGTCAGAGACAAGTTCCCTTTTCAGGTTCTTGAATTTGACTCTGATCTGCTGATATCTTTCCAGAATTTCATTCAGAGTTTCTGCAAGTTCAGCCTTAGTAAAATTAACAGTGAAATCAGGGAATACCTCTTCTGTGTCTAATTCTAAGTCTGAACTAGAAGCTTCGTTGTCTTCTGACACATTTGCCATGAGAGCTATGTTGGCTCTTTCATAATCTGACTCTGAGTCAGCATCAGAAGTGTATGAATCGTCCCATGTTGCCATGAGGCTTTTCTTCTTCTCCTTGAAGAACTTCTTTTTGGGCTTCTCCTTTTGAAGCCTTGGGAAGTCACTTTTGTAGTGCCCTTGTTCATTTCACTCATAGCAGATGATGTCTTTGTTGTTTGACTTTGTATCCTGAAGAAGCTTCAGATCTTCTGTGTCCAGAGGAGGACTCAAACTTTCTGTATCTGGAGGAAGATTCATTTTGATACTCTGATCTTCTCGGGTTTCTGAATTTTCTTTGTCTCTGCTTCCATAGTTGATTGACTCTTCTGGAGAGAAGAGACAGTTCGTCTTCTTCTGATGAGGATCCATCAGAGGTTTCTTCCATAGCCTGCAAAACCTTAGAATCAGATTTTTTGTTAGATTTTAATGCTAGAGGCTTACCATGCTTTTGAGGATCGTCTTCTTCTAGCTCTATCTCATGACTTCTGAGGGAGCTGACAAGTTCCTCCAGAGATATCTTGTTGAGATCTTTAGCCAGCTTAAGTGCAGTAACCATTGGCCTCCATTGCTTGGGTAGATTTTTGATGATCTTCTTTACGTGATCAGTAGTAGAATATCCTTTATCAAGAACTTTCAGCCCAGCAACAAGAATCTAGAATCTTGAGAACATTGCTTTTATGGATTCACTATCTTCCATCTTGAATGCTTCATATTTCTGAATGAGCGCGAGGGCCTTGGTTTCTTTGACTTGTATGTTGCCTTCATGGGTCATTCTTAGAGAGTCAAACATGTTTTTGGTTGTCTCTCTGTTTAAGATTTTCTCATATTCTGAGTATGAGATAGCACTGAGAAGTATTGTTCTGGCTTTATGATGGTTTCTGAAATCACGTTTTTGCTGGTCAGACATCCTTTTTTTGTCTATCTTCTGACCACTTTCATCCACTGGATGTGTGTATCCATCAATTACCATGTCCCATAGATCAGCATCATGAGCCAGAAAGAAGCTCTCAATTCTGTCTTTCCAGTAGTCAAAATTTTCTCCATCAAAGACTAGAGGTTTACCGATGATTCTGTCCTTGTCCTCATGATAGTCATTGCTGATGTTTTGGCTTGGTCCCACCATAGTGTTTTTCTAAAGCTTGGATCTTGTACTGACACGGTTAAGTGTATGAACTCAGAACTAGGCGCTCTGATGCCAATTGAATAAGTGAAAAACACAAGAAGGGGGGGTTGAATTGAAACTTAAAATCAAAAGTGCAGTAGATACGATATTTTTATCCTGGTTCGTTTGATCTCAAACTACTCCAGTCCACCCGCCAAGGTGATTTCTCCTCTCTCCAATGATGACTTAATTCACTAATCAAAACTGATTACAATACAACTTTGACAACTGCCAAAGTCTTCTTGAGTACAACCACAACCCGGTTTATCTCAAGGAAAACTAGCTTAATCAAGATAAAATAATCAACTGTGTACTGTTGTTTTTCCTTGCAAAAATTGTATCACTACTGTGATATTTTACACAATTTTGAGCGTATATATGAATATGTAAGATTGCAGCGTTTGAGAGGTATTTGCAGTTGTATATCAAAATTGTAAATGATTTGTCCTCTAAGCTTGTATATATAGGCGTGGAAATCTTGTCCAACATAAAGCGTGATTATGGATGTTAAATGCTATTTCCATATTGAGAAGATTCTTGTCTGAATGAAGTTGTTGCATATGATGTTGTCTTAAATGAAAAGTAACGCTTCAGAACTTAGAATCTTGCATGCTGCAATTGCTTCAGAATATTGATGACTCGGAGATGTAAGGATCTGATGGTATATTAAACTTCTGTTCAGAATCAGAGTATTCTTCACTTCAACGCAGATTCTGATCATCATTCTTCAGCGCAGATTCTGATTACCTCAACTTGAAAGCTTATGTAGCTTAATTTCTGATGTTGTTTCGGTCAGAACTTCTGCATACAAAAATAACACAAATTTAGAGTGCATATTTGTTCTTTGTGTTTGTTATCATCAAAACTCTAATTAAGGGTTGTAGAATAAAACTATGTTCCAATAGCTTTCGATCTAGAGGGTACTGTTGAAAGAGCCTGATGGATCACCTGTGAGGGCACTGAATCTGCAAAGATACGTTATCAAAATAAAGATGCAGGACCTGGGTATCAAACCCAAGTTCTTCGATCTTGTGTGCATTTTGTCTATTCAGGCTAGATCTGCAGCAAGTGTTAGAAACAAAGCAAAATGTAGACCTGGGTGTCGAACCCAGGTCCTTAATCTTGAATACAAATCGAATAAACTACAAGTGTTAATATATCATGCAAATGTAAAGTTTGATCTTTTTACCAGCTCTTACCAACGGTGATGTATGAATATGTGGCTCAGGCGTGGGTACCCTTGTTTAAGGGTTGCTTCGATTTGGCACTTCTGGATATGAATGGGCTTGGAATAGACTCTTGGGAGCCTCAGGAGCACAAATTTAATATTTGTGTGGACTGGGGGTACGTGCAATACTAGCTTCGAATTATAAGATTTTTTTATAATTTAGTATACTTTTTTGAGGCAGCGTGTGCGTGTATGAGCCAGTCTCTCCTTTTTTCATGTGTTTTCTCCCCCTTTGAAGTTTTCTAGCGTGCTCTTATATAGAGGGGATGGAGGGGACAAGAGGGCATAGGAATAAACAACCATTAAGTTGGTGTTTTAAGGCCATGAATATCACTTTGAAACTTTGCCAAAGACATGGTTTCTTGTCCCTTTTTGAATTTGTTATGAACCTGGACACATTTGGCTCTTTCGAATGCCCTCCAGCGTTGCTCTTCGATTGGACCTCTTGTATATCCTTCGAATGGTCCTTTTGAATGTTTCTTCGAATGGATCTTTTGTGTACCTTTCGAATGGGCCTTTTGTGTACCCTTCGAATGGGCCTTTTGTTGCCTCATTCGAATGGACTTTTTGAGTGTCTTTCGAATAGTCCATATGTATGCCTTGTGCCCTCTTCGAATGGGCCACCAATGTGTGTCCTTCGAATGGGCCTTTGGAGTACTCTTTAGAAGGGGTCATATTGTGTGTCATAGTGTAGAAATTGTGTTGAGGGGTCTTGGCCTTGTGAATCCAAGACAAATATGAGGAAGCCTCTGCCTTGTGGATCGAAGGCCCGTTGGGGGAAGCCTTTGACCAAGAGAATCCAAGGCAAGCAAGAATAGGCCTTTGCCTAGTGAGTTAAAGGTTGAACGTAGAGTCCACTGCTGGTGAATTGAAAGGGGCTTGTAGGGGGTTCTTACCTTGTGAATCGAAGGCAAGCCTAAAGTAGATAATGCACAGTCGAAGCCTTGTGAACCAAGCCTGGTCGAAGGAGGCCCAACGCTCCATCGAAGACATTATGAAATCAACTTGATCGAAGGGGGTCCAACGCTCAATCGAAGTTGGTTAGTCAAGCTTGTATTCAAGGATTTAGATGCCCAATCAAAGACTGGTGAGTCAAGCTTGTATCGAAGGATGCCAAACACCTAATCGAAGCTTACTAATCAAGGCATCATCGAAGAGTGCCAAATTCCTAATCGAAGTACCTTGTCCCAATGCCAATCGAAGACATCTTGTTTATCCTCAAAAAAATTACATTTCCTTTAAGAAATTATTTGTAACCAACCATGTAGGAGACAATCTTGGAAAACATGAGAGGACAAATTTTGGGGTACAACAGTTGTGCTTGATGATAATGCTTTTGATATGATTTTCGTATGTCCGATGCACCAAATGTTATGAATGATCTTGATACTTCGATATGGTTATGCTTGATTTATAGGTTAATGCATGGTATGTTTTTGTAATGTATGTTTGATATGATCATGATAATGTTATGAATGAGATACGTCGGGCTGTTTACACTTAGATGCTAGTGGGAAATGTATGAGACTGTTTATACTTAAATGAAATGCTGATGGAACTGCATGAGGCTGCTTATGCTCGTAGGTCTGCCTACGAATGAAATGAGGATAGACATATATGAGGCTTCTCATACTCGTAGGGTTTCCTACAATGAATTGTTGGTGCAAATGTGTGAGACTCCTCACGTCTTAATGCTGGTAAAAATGTGCGAGGCTCTTCACGTCTTTATGAAATGCATGTGGTGCATGAGGCTGCCAATGCTACGTAAGGCTTCTTAAAAATGAATTGATGGATGAAGTTGTATGAGGCTGATCACGTCTTGAATAATTTAAAATTACATTAGGTTATTAAGGTCAGTAAGGTTACCGAATGAATAACACAGTAAGGTCATTAGTGTCGGTAGGGTTACAGGAAAGCAATCAAGATAGTAGAGTTACTAACACGGTAGGATTATCGGGAGTCTTCAATCAGGTTATTGGGAAAATGAACCAACTGTAAGGTTATTGGCATCGGTAGGGTTACTCGGAAACATCAATAAGGTGATCGAACAAATGAACAACAATAAGGTTACTGGCATCAGTAAGGTTACCGGGAAAAATTAATCAGGTGATTGGAAAATGAACAATTAGTAAGGTTAATGGCATCAGTAAGGTTACCAGGAATAATCAATCAGGTGATTAGAAAATGATCAATCATTAAGGTTACTGGCATCGGTAAGGTTACCGGGAAACATCAATAAAATGATCGAACAAATGAACACCAATAAGGTTACTGGCATCGGTAAGGTTACCAGGAAACATTAATCAGGTGATTGGAAAATGAACAATCAGTAATGTTAATAGCATCAGTAAGGTTACCAGGAAACATCAATCAGGTGACTGGAAAATGAACAATCATTAAGGTTACTGGCATCGGTAAGGTTATCGAGAAACACCAATCATGTGATTAGAAAAGGGATCTATGAGAGGTGGACCAAAACCAATTTTATTTGTAAAAGGCATCAACAAAAATGTATGATTTAAGGAATTACCTACTGTCGAAGTTTAACATGAAGTAGATAAGTTAATGATAATGTCTCTATAGGAACCATGGTTTGTGCTATCAGTTATGATTGATTATGCTTAGGTGATGTGCACTTTGATTGATGCATGAAATGTAATTATTGACCAATGCATGTAATGCGTGTCTTGGATATCTATCCATGGATGTTGGACTTTGAAATGCAAATGAATAATTGAGCTTTGGGGTAAACTCCAAGTGAAATTGGGTGTTTATGGTAAATGCCAAGTGAGATTAGGCATTTGTAAGGTTTGTTAGATTCATGCTATGGTAATATGAATGAGGTGATATGCATGGTTTGATGCTAGAGCACAACGACTTAATGAATGCATGACAATGACTTATAATAACTTGGATGATTTTGACTGGTGCCCCTATGGTGGGTCGTGGATGGTTAACGCTTGAAGAGGTTGCTTATGTAATAAGGCGACTTGTCACACGGTGGTAGTGATTAAGTGATAAGTTGTAAATGGGGGAGTTTAACTTTGAATTGATGTTATTTAGTGGATTTTCTTCTTGGCTTGGTAGTCCCCAGAGTAGGTGTGTCAATTCACCGAACTGGGTTAACAATCCTGCGTGTTGTTTACTTACTGCACTAATTGTATTATTCTTGTTCATTGTGTTGAAGTTAGATATTGGTGTCTCGACATCTCTGAAGACAACATATATTTGATAGGCCATTATTTCAATCACAATGCTTTCCCCTTGCCTTTGATGCATGATGTAGTAGCTTTTGCTTATTCCTTCATACCATGATGATGTCTTGATGAGTGTTTGCCATGAGATTAAGCTACCTTTGGTTACATGTTCACATGTGCTCCTAATTTTGATACCATAACTTTGTTTGATTCTAAAACTTTTATGCTTACCATATTTAAAACCTCTTAATGTTTCGAGATGATTATTGTCATGATGAATCTATAGAATGAATGATTGAATCTTTATCTTGCCATGCTTCATTGTTTGTTCTTGCTTGAAAAAAGTACTTGTGGTTGATGAATAATGTCATGCTTGTTTACTTATTTCAATATGTCGTAACCGGCAAAAATATCGAGTCGCCACCACTGCTTTTTGTCCTAAGGGTGGGAAAGAACGAATAACCATAATTGTTTAGAGATTCTAAGTTCGTGAGTTAGCTAGACAAAGGGGAGGTTGTTAGGCACCATTTATCTCCCTTGTTCTCAAAGGGCTCCACTTCTAGGTTTCGGGGTAAATCGGGAATATTTATAATTATTGTGTTATTATCACATGAAAGGAAAATATTTAATTTTGTAGTTAGGGGACTCACCTTGGTGTTAACCGCATGCCTAAGCATCCTCTTGCGAAGAAATCAGAGTCTATTTCTTAGTTCGTATGTGTTTGGTTAGTTTTTTTTATAGGATTGTATATAATTGCTTTCGAATGCTCCTTTGAACTTTGTATGGGTTTGAAAATTGAGTGATCATAGACGCAGTTAATATTTAATTTGAAAGCAGTGTTATTAAATCCTTTTTTGAAAGTGTCTTAATTTTTTATTATGTTAGTAAAAATAATTTGATGGGTTAGTTGTCTTAATGTTTGATTTAATTTTGAGTTTTAAAAAAACATGTGAAAATAAACAAGTAATATAAAGAAATTCGGGTTTGCAAAAGTATTACATAGTTCGTGAAAGTGTTTCATTTGTTTTGTCAAAATAATAATTAATAAGATGAATAATTAAAATTGGAGTTAGAATATATTAATTTATTTATCAAAATGATCAAGTAATAAGGTTAATATTTAAAATATGTTAGTATTTGAAATAAAAATAGTATTTCAAATAAAGTTAGTTTTAAAAAAGATTTTATTTATAGTTTTGAGAAAAACGAGTTTATAATAATAATAGATAATATTTTATAGTTTATTAATAAAACAAATAAAATAATATATAGAGATTATATAAAAAGCAAGTGAAAATTTCATAAAGGAAATAGAAATAGAAATGAAAATAAATTGAAAATTAAAAAAATAGAGGGGTGTATTTTAATTCTCTGACCTTTTTTGATACATTTATTTTGTATTTTAATGATAATGATGATTGAAATTAAATATTTAAGCAAATATTGGTTTTTTTTTATGTTGTCTTTTTAATAATAATTTAAAAAAAATAGAAACAAAAGCGCATAACAACTTAATGGAAAAAAACATTGACATAATAAAGAATATATACATCAAATACCACAATCACAAACCATATGAAATTCATAAAGATCAAATTTGCAAAAAAACCAAAAATTCAAATAACATAATCATAACATTCAAAGGTGTAACAGTAGTTGGAGTTACCAACCTGGAAAGCCATAACAGAATTAAGCTGCCCCTTCCTTCTTTTTTATCCTATAGAGGCCATTCCTCTTCTTTTGGTAAAAGAGTTCCTTGGGTTGATGGAGGCTTTTAGTCATTGTTCGTGAAGAGTAAAAACTTTTATTGTTGTATGTGAAGAGCAACAACTTTTTTAGGAGAGAAGGTATGTAAATCTATTGATAGAAATGTGAATTGTGGATGAATTGTTGATGAGGAATATGAATTGAAGAAAGCTCTATTTATAGAAAAACTTTAGGTCAAAAATTAAATGTGATTCACCTATTTTTGGCAAGATTTATATTGGTTTATGTTTGATTGAAACTTGGAGAACAAGATTATGAACCTAAACACTTTTGTGACTTTTTCTTCTTCAATGTTGTGATTGATTCATGATGAAGATTTAATTCTGAAAGATTTTATCTATTTTCTTATTTTTAACTATTAAGTGCATAAAATCAAAGGTTTAAAAAAATAAAAAATAAAAAATTTTAATGCCCCTAAAGTGGAAAACAAAAATAATCAAAAAATAGTTTTTTATTGAAAAACACACAAAACTGAAAATAAATACCAAAAGTAGTGCAATTGGACTTGAATTCACAACCTTGTACTTAAACCCCCTATAAATGTCTCCTTATCAACTATTTTATATGATTTATTCGAATTTAAATGGAATTAAAAAATATACGAATGTGGCATTGTTTTATTTAAAAAAACAAATAATTTAAAACAAACAATTATATAAACGAACTTAGATTAGTAAAAATAAATCTATTTTGACCTAAAAAAATAATTCAAAATTGAACTAGTTAGTTTTTTTTGTATTTTATTTTAAAATAAACTAAAAATAAATTAATAATAAAGTACGATGTTAGTAAAAAATATAAGAACCCAATTTTTTATAATAATTAAAATGTTTGAAATGGGGCGGGCAAATTTGAGGTATGACAGTTGCCCCTATTTAATTACTCTTCGATTGAAGGGTGTAAAAAGACGATGTTCTCGCACGTTCGGATCTGAGGGTAATTAAATAATGGAAACCCCAAGATTTGGCCGAAAAGATTTTGAAAACATTTGAAAAATAGTTTGAAAATAAGCAAAACAGGTAAAAAAATGTGAAAAAGGGCAAGGATGACGTGGATAACTCATTAATTCCTGGAGCATGGATTAACATATTTATCTTTGCCAAGGGACTAAACTAATAGATATGAGAAAGGACGTCATCACAAATTCCACATTCTTACCACAACCTAGGGGGTAGATAATGCAGGTACCAACTCCATTTATGCCAAGGGACTAAACCAATGGAGTTGAAAAATATTTGAGGATAAACTTACTAAAGCTTAGAAACTAACATAGTAAGCTGAAATGCAGATTCACACATTTATCACAACCTAGGGGATAAACAACATGGTATCAATCTTATTTATGCCAAGGGACTAAATCAATAAGATTGAAAATTCGGAAGATAACCTATCATTACTCAGGGACCCATATGATTAGCTATATCGGATTTGCATATCTACCACAACCTAGGGGTAGTTAATGTGGGTATCAACTCTATTTATGCCAAAGGACTAAACCAATAGAGTTGAAAAAAGGTCTGAAAACAAACTGGTTATAGCTTCAGGAGTAACATAGCGAGTTGTATTGCACACTTGAATATTTATCATAACCTAGGGGATAAATAATGTTGATTTGAAATTTTGAAATTGAAATTGGAAATTGGAATTTTAACCTTCAAAACTTGGTAAGTAAAACTTGATAATTGAAACTTGAATAACTAGGCTATGGATATGAATCGTAGATATACCGCCTAGTGTAATTTTGGTTCGCACTACCTCGAAATGTTGTGTCTGTTCTAAACCAAGGTATTCTTTGTAATAATGTGAAAGAAGCTAAGATTTGAATTTTTGATTCGCGCATGTGACTTAGCTTGTAAATAGGCCTTAGGATGTCTCGCAAGATTCCTGGGCCTTTGTGAATTAATGCAATTGTGGTTAGAATGACTATGCTTTGATATGGTTGTGCTTGATGATAATGATTTTGATATGATTTTCGTATGTCCGATGCACCAAATGTTATGAATGATCTTGATACTTCGATATGTTCATGCTTGATTTATAGGTTAATGCATGGTATGTTTTTGTAATGTATGTTTGATATGATCACGATAATGTTATGAACGAGATACGTCGGGCTGCTTACGCTTAAATGCTAGTGGAAAATGTATGAGACTGTTTATACTTGAATGAAATGTTGATGGAACTGCATGAGGCTGCTCATGCTCGTAGGTCTGCCTACGAATGAAATGATGATAGACATGCATGAGGCTGCTCATACTCGTAGGGTTTCCTACAATGAATTGTTGGTGCAAATGCGTAAGGCTGCTCACGTCTTAATGCTGGTAAAAATGTGTGAGGCTCCTCACGTCTTTATGAAATGCATGTGGTGCATGAGGCTACTCATTCTACGTAAGGCTTCTTAAAAATGAATTGATGGATGATGTTATGTGAGGCTGATCACGTCTTGAATGATTTAAAATTACATAAGGTTATTAACGTTGGTAAGGTTAGCAGATGAAAAACACATTAAGGCCATTAGCATCGGTAAGGTTACAGGAAAAAAATCAAGATAGTAAGGTTACTAACATCGGTGGGGTTATTGAGAGACTTAAATCAGGTGATTGGGAAAATGAACCAATAGTAAGGTTACTGGCATCACTTGGGTTACCCAGAAACATCAATAAGGTGATCGAACAAATGAACAATAGTAAGGTTACTGGCATCGGTAAGGTTACCGGGAACGTTAATCAAGTGATTGGAAAATGAACAATTAGTAAGGTTAATGGCATCAATAAGGTTACCAGGAAACATCAATCAGGTGATTGGAAAATGAACAATCACTAAGATTACTGACATCGATAAGGTTACCAGGAAACATCAATCACATGATTGGAAATGGGATCTATGAGAAGTGGACCAAAACCAATGTCATTTGCAAAAGGCGGCAACAAAAATGTATGATTTGAGGAATTACCTACTGTCGAGGTTCAACATAGAGTAGATAACTTAATGATAATGTCTGTGATCGGTGGATCTGGAACTGACTGTTTAACGCTGGTTCGCGAAATGTCGCGGAAGCAAGAGTCGCCACCGTCTTTTATTTTCTCCAAATGGAAAGGACAAAAGCACAGAAAAATTCCTTATAGAGATTGCTCTCGGTTCGGGAGGTAGATTATAGAAAGGGAAGGTGTTAGCACCCTTTCTATCCATGGTTATCCATGGGCTCTTAGGTACTTTCTCATTGCGTTTTCAAAATGTTTGTTTGCTTTTCAAGTGTGTGTGGGTTTTGAAAAAAAGTCTCGTTTGAAAAATTTCTAAGTAACTCTTGTATCAGTCCTCAAGAGTGTATGAAAAATTTGTTTGAAAACTTTTTGAAAGTGTGAGGTGTGAAAAGATGTTTTTGTTTTGTTTTGAGAAGAGCAAGTACTTAAGAGAATCTACCTACTCTAAGGAATTAAGCTGTGTATGAGTCCTTTAGATAGTGCTATCCCACCATTGAGAGGTAGGTAGCACCATCGTTGGAGGTGTTCGGGTCAATTCGAGGTTCGGGACATGGTGATCACCGGAGTAATAGGAATACACCTTAGAAGCTACCCTCATGCCAGGTTCCCGGATCATGAGGACTTACTAAGACATCCTCTACTCGACGATCACCTTTCGAGGCAAGGCAACAGTGAGGCGTACCCTAGGGGTGGTGTGTGAATTGTGTGTCATTTTCGGTTTATGATTTGTCTTGTCATGTATTGGTGATCTACGCTTTGATTTTATTTTTGGGCATTCATTCTTTCATGTTATTGTTTAACAGTTAAAGGTGCGGGAATTTAAAGTGCGGAAAAGATAAAGGTCCTACGCTATTACAAAGGCGCGGGTCTACATCGCCAAATTAATCCAGACCCGATTTAAAATAAAGTGCAGAAAATAAATGTCTAATTGACTATTACAGGGCTTTGGAACAAGTACATTATATTTACATCAAAGAAATAAATAAAACGCGCGAAAAGAGCATATAATCGAATGCGAGGGCGTTGAACCCTTTAAAGGAATTAAAATAAAATTAATAGAATAATTAAATTAAATAAAAAGAAAGAACTTATTTTTTTATGTTTTTTTTTGTATTTATGACATTAAAGAAAAAATTAAATTGGAATTAAAAGTCAAATAATTCTAGTTCTAACTATTTTTTAATTTATTAAAGAAAATGCATTAAAGTTAAAACCTAGAATTAAAACTAATTAATTATAAAATTTATTTACAAAATTAATGGTTAATGATACTTATAATAAAAATATTTAATTAATTAAAAAAAAAGATAAAAAATGCTAAAGGCCTATTTTTTTATTATTTTTGGTTATTGTGAAAAAGAATTAAATTAACAACCTAAAATTAAATCTAAATTAATTATGGGATTTATTTACAAAACTACTAAAATATAATATCATTATTATTTTTTTATTTTATCTTTTCTAATTTTTTTTTTTGTGTTTTGTGTTTTTATTATGAAAACAATTGAATTAATTTGAAATATTAAAAACTAAATAGAAGAAAAAGAAGAAAGAATGGAAAGAAAAGAAATAAAAATGCAAACTATGGGGGGGTGTATTTGATGAACTCTGGCCCAACAGAAGGAGCCCTTTTGCTGACTTTTTGGATCACATGTGGAGCGTTGACTGGAGCATTCTATGGACCTCCCATTCTGACCTTCAGATGCTTCTTTCAAGACACTTGGCAAGACTTTGTATTGGGTGTATGGTGAACCCTTGGAATGTGCACTGCGTTGGAACAAATTAAACAAAATAATAGAAGTGAAGTAGGGGGACCTGGGATTCGAACCCAGGTCCCAATGATCATTGCCTATACGCCTTAACCAATGGAGCTGCGTGCGTTAGTTGTATATAATATAAGAAATAAATAATATAAAATAAAAATGGTCGTTAGTGTTAAAAATAAAAAAAAAGCACGCTGGATTCAAACCAGCCATTCACACTGTGCCACGCAGTTATCTTCCTCGTTGTTTTATTTTCCTGAAAATATCAAAACATTGGCAACGGTTTTTACACCGTTTCAGAAAGGGCATTTACAAAAAATAGCGAACAGCACATGGGGGCTCATAAATTGAGCGCGAGGGTGGCACTCTCTTCGTCCAAGCATGCTGGTTCTAATGGTGGTATTCAGGCATCTTAATTTTATCATTTTAAGAAACGCCCAATTTTGACCTCCAAGAACCCTAATCTGCATCCATGGTAGAATCACATATAGCATACAAAAACGCAATTAAAGTAGATGGTTAGCATCAGAAAGGTTTAATTAGCACGAATCCACAAATAAAATGTTATGTAAATGCATAAATTGTAAAATGCGATTGTGAGAAAAAGTGGAAAGAGTCTGGCTTCTGTACAGTGATTCAAGGGGTTAGGGATTGTGTTCTTGATCCAGGAAGGTTCCTTGATGTCCCAGGAATGTGATAGGATCGTTGTTTTGGCTTGAATCAAGCTCTAACCCTGTTTTCAGTTTTGAGAAAAATGGCCAAAAAAGTGAATTTGCTTTTGAGTGTTTATGCGCAGCTTTGCTCTCAATTTGGTTTTGTCTCACTTGTATAGGCATTAGGCAATGTGTATCAAGAAGAATTATGGCCTCTTAATGCAAAGCAATCAATTTCAAAATCTTCCATAAACCTCCATAACCAAACTTCCATTTTTGACTCATTTTTTAATTCTTGCTCTTTTGGCCCTTTGCACGAATTTGGTAGGTTGCATAATGATAAATCAAAGTTAGTTAAGGCCAAATATTCCATTTAATTAAGCTTTTTGATTTTCTTTTGATTTTAAAAGATTTAAAATTAATTAAATCCAATAAAATCAATTAAAAATGAAAAAATTAATTAAAAAAATATGAAATAAAAGGTGGGACACGTGGGAATCATGGCCAAGTTAATTCAAGTGGAAAAAGTGGGCCCCTTTTGTCAAAAATGAAATTTCAAGGATAAATGATTTTGGCCATTTCACAAAAATTTCCCAACTTCTCCAATGCATATCTTGCTCAATTTTTAAGCTTTGATCATGTTCTTGGACATTTTAGAAAGGCCTTTGAGTCCTCTAACCAATGTCTTTGGTCCCATGTCATTTTGATTTACCAATCTCAAGTTATGGCCTTTGACTTAAAGTTCCTTTTTGTTGACTTTTGAAAATGACCTATAATGTTAAAATTGATAACTTTTTGTGAGAGCATTTCTTGGATTTGGAGTGTGAAGATGAGTTGTAGGAAATGTCTTCCCCTTCAAAATGAGCTTTGGATGGAATTTTTCTGATAATCCATGTGAAAGTTATGCCCTGGTCAATTTACAGTTGACTTTTCAGCTGTCCAAAAATAGAAACTTTTGCATCTTGATGATTTTTGAGCCAAGCTTTGAGAATCATGATCAAGCATTGATAAAATGATGTTTGTGGCTTCAAAATAAGATGTTGACCAAAATTTTGAACTTTTAACTGTCAAATGACCATTTTGCCCCTACAGTTGACTGTAGTGCAATTAGGGTTTTGACTGTGCAATTTTGTGCTGAAAGTCTTGAAACTTGATATGAGGATGCTTTACCATATTTATTGGCATGTGGGACTTGATTGGACCCTTGGAAACTTCATTTTCTTGATCAGAACCAAAACCCTAATTTTGACTGCTTAGGAGGCTCTTACATTGTGCAACCCTTGGGGAATTTTGAAGCTTGACTTGGCAATTCTTGAGGAATATGGGAGGGCAAATTTTGGGGTACAACAGTTGCCCCTGTTCAATCTTCTTAGACCTGAGGATGCAGATTGGCTGGCGTGCCTTTCGTAATCCGAGGGTAGAAGATGATTGAACACTAGAGTGCCCAGAAATTTGCACTCACATAGTAGCAGTGTGATGGAAATGGGCTTATAGATGCCATTTAGAGATTGATGAATAGGATGATGGGCTTATAGATGCCATCGGGATGTTGATCGCGTAAGAGATTCCTTAGCGAGAACCTGCGTACCTGCAAAAGAAAAATGAGTACCTGTCATGTTGCAGGAGCTGGTTTTCAAATGCTTGGTATGGATGTGTCCTGACTGGCTACAGGAGCTGGATCTGGATCTTCAAACGGTGATGAATGAACCAGGGGTGGTTACTACCTCAGCAGGAACGGTGAGAGAACCTTGGATGACTTTAACTTCAACAACAATCGTTGAGAAAATCTTGGTGGGAATTACCATCTCTGCAGGATCGGGGAGAGAACCATAGGCAATTATAATCTCAAAAGCGGACGTTTGAGAAAAACCTGGAATGGAATTATCGTCTTCACAGGATCGGGGAGAGAACCATAGGCGATTACAATCTCAATAGCAAACATTGAGAGAAACCTGGAATGGAATTATCGTCTCCGCAGCAAGGGGGAGAGAACCATAGGAAATTATAATCTCAAAAGCAAACATTGAGAAAAACCTGGAATGGAATTATCGTCTCCGCAGCATGGGGGAGAGAACCATAGGAAATTATAATCTCAAAAGCAAACATTGAGAAAAACCTGGAATGGAATTATCGTCTCCGCAGCATTGGGGAGAGAACCATAGGAAATTATAATCTCAAAAGCGGACGTTTGAGAAAAACCTGGAATGGAATTATCATCTCCGCAGCATCGGGGAGAGAACCATAGGAAATTATAATCTCAAAAGCGGACGTTTGAGAAAAACCTGGAATGGAATTATCGTCTCCGCAGCATCGGGGAGAGAACCATAGGAAATTATAATCTCAAAAGCGGACGTTTGAGAAAAACCTGATAACTTCTACTGAGTCTTCATCAGAAAAATCTGTTTGGGGCCGATTTAACTGGACCAGAGAAGGCCTTTGACTGGATAAGAAATCTTTGGGGTCGATTAACTGAACCGGTCTAGGTCTTGAAGTATGATTGAGAATTTAACCGAATTTTTCCTGAAAGGTAAAGGTCAGTCATATGCAATGCATGATATGGATCAAGCAATGATGCTCTCAACATAAATGAGATTTTTAAGATATGATGCGTCTATGCATGCTATGATGATGTATGGAAGTGCTATGTTTATGAATGCATTTTTCGTCTAGGAAAGTAAATCCTTGACGGGTGCCGGGAAGTCACTCCTGGGCTGATGTTGAAGAATAGATTCGCCTCTGCTGGGGATGATAGTTGCAAGTATACCGGTAGGAGAAGATGACTCCGTTGGGGAGTAAACTTGGCGAATGGATTACTCTGCGGGGAGAAAATTACTCTAGCGATCTGGCTGGGGAACAGAACTCTGTGGGGAGAGAGGTACTCTTGCGATATGGCTGGGGAACAGAACTCTGTGGGGAGAGAGGTACTCTTGTTGAGATGTTGGTAGTAACTTCGCTGGGGATACCGTTGTTACGTTGGAAGTTTTAATAGACTCCGCTGGGATGATAGTTGCAAGTATACCGGTAGGAGAAGATGACTCCGTTGGGGAGTAAACTTGGCGAATGGGTTACTCTGCGGGGAGAAAAGTACTCTGACGATCTTGCTGGGAAGCAATACTCTGTGGGGATAGAGATACTTTGCTGAGTGTTGATAATAACTTGCTGGGGATACCCTTTGTTGTGTTGGAAGTGTTAATAGACTTCGCTGGGGATAAGAAGACTTCGTCGAGGATGCTCTTTCCGTGGCTTTTGGCTGAGGATAACCCAGTTATATCCTGTTAAGGAAATAACTCTTTGAATAAAGCCGGACGACGCGTTCGCGCTCTGCGGGGATAAGCTTCCAGAATCTACTGGGGATAAGCTTACTGCTTGGGGGTATGAATTCCAACTTTCATGGGGAACTAGATTGGACTCTCCTGGGGAAGTTTTGAACTGCGGGGGAAGTGATTCCTTTGAATATTGGTATGCCGCCGGGGAACAATCTTTAGGTCAAGACTGCCGGGGATGCTTGTTAAGAACATATATGCTGCTGGGGAAGGTTGGGATCTGCGGGAGGATACCCAACTTCTTTAAGGTTGATTGTAACTTTGCTCGGGGAGAGTGCATTGATTTGCTGACTCACTCTCTGGGGAAGTAAGATATACTAGTTGTGTTCTTCAACTGAACCTACCTTGATACCTTGGAGGACAGAACAATTAGATTGCTTAGACAACTCTTTATTGTCCCTGTTTCTAATGTTACCTGTAATTAATCCTTTGTTTTGTATGCAAATATTCATGAGTTAGCAAATTATTGTCAATGCATATATCACAAATTGAACCTTGGACGTTCTTCGCAAAACAAAATAGAAAAAGGAAAAACAATTGGCAATTTTAACTGAAAAGTGTATTTGTATTGATTTTGAATTGCCTGTAAAATAGGCGTTTTATGTACAAGAGGCTGACGTCCTAGTAAGAGAACGCCGCCGAACAAAAGAATTTATACAAGTTTGGACAAGAGAAAATAAAACAGTTGTGTGGAATGAATGATCCACTGGGTTTCAACTCTGCTATTGCCTTTATATCTTCGAGCGTCTCATCACTTGATGACCTAGCTGAAGGTGAAGCTGACTGATCGATACCGTCTGAGCTTAATGTAGATACCGGATTCTGGATGCAAGGTGATCCAATGAGACATAGTATTACGCTTTATCCCTAACTTTTTCCTGGACTGCCCTTTCGGGTTTTCAGTCCACCGGGATACCCATTTTTGCCCAAGCCGCCTTTTCAGGTTTTCGACTTGCCGGGTGTACAGATTTTTTTCATTTCATCCATTCATTTTGCCCGAACCCTTTTGGTTCGACGGGAAGCCCTAATTTTTGCCTAGGCATGTCAGCCTAGCGGGTCTTTTTCTCATGCGTAGTATCTTTTTACTATGTCTGCATTGGCGGGGTGAGGAAGGTCGTCACCATCCATGTTGGTTAGAACTGAGAACACATGTTTAACCACGAATGGCCCTTCGTACGTAGGGGTCCATTTGCCCCTTGGATCACTCTGAGGAAGGATGATTCGTTTGATTACCAGATCCCCAACTTGATATTCCTATGGTCTGACCTTTTTGTTAAATGCCCTGATCATTCGTTTCTGGTACGTCTGACCATGGCAGATAGCAGCAAGTCTCTTTTCATCAATAAGGTTGAGCTGATCAAGTCGTGTCTGGATCCAATCATCCTCGTTCAGATTTGCATCCTTCATTATCCGGAGAGAGGGTATTTGCACTTCGATCGGTAAGACTGCCTCCATACCATAAACCAAGGAGAAAGGAGTTGCCCCGGTTGACGTCCTAGCTGAGGTACGGTACCCATGTAGAGCGAACGGTAACATCTCATGCCAATCTTTATAAGTCACTGTCATCTTCTGCACGATTTTCTTAATGTTTTTATTTGCTGCTTCTACAGCCCCATTCATCTTCGGTCTGTAAGGAGAAGAATTGTGGTGCTGTATTTTGAACTGCTCGCAGAGCTCAGTGATCATCTTGTTATTGAGATTGGTACCGTTGTCTGTAATGATTCTTTCAGGGACGCCGTATCGACAGATCAGATTATGCCGAATGAACCGTGCCACGACATTCTTGGTTACTGTAGCGTAGGAAGATGCTTCAACCCACTTTGTGAAGTAATCAATCGCTACAAGGATGAAGCGATGCCCGTTAGATGTCGTAGGTCTGATCTGACCGATCATATCAATGCCCCACATTGCAAAAGGCCAAGGTGCAGTCAGGACATTCAGAGGAACTGGAGGAACATGCACCTTGTCTGCATAAACCTGGCACTTGTGACACGTCCGAGAATATTGGTAACAATCAGCTTCCATTGTGGACCAGAAATACCCTGCCCGAAGGATCTTCTTAGCCATAGTGTGTCCACTGGAATGTGTTCCGAAGGTACCCTCATGTAGCTCCGCCATAATCCTTTCTGCTTCAGTCTTATCCACACAACGCAGTAAGGTCGAATCATGGTTTCGTTTATACAAGACGTTGTTGCTGAGGAAGAACTTTGCTGCGAACCTTCTCAGGAACTTCTTATCATTGACAGAGGCATCTTCAGGGTATTCCTGAGCTTCCAGATATCTCTTCACCTCATAGTACCAAGGCTTCTCAGTCACCAATTCAGTCTCGAGATCGCAATAGTATGCCGGTTCGTCCAGTTTCCAGATGATGACCCGGGGAGCCTCATTGTCCCACTTGACTTTGAACATAGAAGACATTGTAGCTAACGCGTCCGCTAACTGATTCTCCTCTCTCGGGAAATGTTCAAAGGTTATCTCTGTGAAGCGGGGGATCATTGTAAACACACATTCTTTGTAAGGAATAAGATTCGGATGTTTCGTATCCCACTCGCCTTTGATCTGGTTGATCACGAGAGCGGAATCTCCGAAGACACTCAGAAACTTGATCCTTAAGTCAATTGCAGCTTTGAGTCCCATGATGCACGCCTCATACTCCGCCATATTGTTGGTGTAGTTGAAACATAGCCGGGCAGTGAGTGGAGTATGAGTGCCTTGAGGGGATATGATCACAGCGCCGATACCGTTACCCAAAGCATTGGAGGCTCCGTCAAAGTGCATAGACCATCGGGACCCTTCCTCAGGTCCTTCATCCGGTCCAGGTACTTCACAATCAGTTACTATCATGATGCTTTCATCTGGAAACTCGAAGTTCATTGACTGATATTCGTCTACGGCCTGATGTGCCAAGTGGTCTGCCAATACACTTCCCTTGATGGCTTTCTGGGTTGTGTACTGAATGTCGTATTCCGTCAAGATCATTTGCCATCTTGCAATTCTCCCAGACAGAGCAGGATTTTCGAATATATACTTTATAGGATCCATCTTTGAGATCAACAAGGTAGTGTGAGTCAGCATATACTGTCTCAGCCGGCGAGCAGCCCATACCAAAGCGCAGCAAGTTTTCTCAAGCAGTGAGTATCGGGTCTCACAGTCGGTAAACTTTTTGCTAAGGTAATAAATGGCATGCTCTTTTCGGCCAGACTCGTCATGCTGCCCCAGCACACACCCCATTGAGTTATCAAGTACTGTCAGGTAAAGTATCAGAGGTCTCTCTTCAACCGGTGGCATAAGGATGGGTGGTTCTTGGAGATACTCTTTGATTCTGTCGAAAGCAGCCTGGCATTCATCATTCCAACGTACTACCTGATCTTTCCTCAGCAGTTTGAAGATTGGCTCACAGGTAGCAGTTAGGTGTGAGATGAACCGAGCAATGTAATTCAGGCGTCCTAAAAAGCCTCTGACCTCTTTCTCTGTTTTAGGAACTGGCATCTCTTGAATAGCTTTGACCTTGGCAGGGTCCACTTGAATGCCCTTATCACTTACCACGAAGCCTAGCAACTTTCCTGATCTTACCCCGAAGGTGCACTTGTTCGGGTTCAACCTCAGCTTGTATAGTTTCAACCGGTCAAACAACTTCTGCAGATGATCTAGGTGTTCTTCCTCAGTCTGGGACCTTGCGATCATGTCGTCAACATACACTTCTATTTCGTGATGGATCATATCATGAAATAAAGCAACCATGGCACGTTGGTAGGTTGCCCCAGCGTTCTTTAGTCCAAAAGGCATGACCTTGTAGCAGAAGGTGCCCCACTGAGTAACAAATGTAGTCTTTTCCATGTCTTCAGGAGCCATCTTGATCTGATTATAGCCTGAAAAACCATCCATGAAAGAGAACACCTTATGCTGAGCTGTATTATCAACAAGGACATCAATGTGAGGTAGAGGGAAGTCATCTTTGGGGCTGGCCCTGTTCAGATCCTTGTAGTCGACACACATTCTGACCTTACCGTCTTTCTTTGGTACCGACACCACATTAGCAACCCACAGAGGGTAAGAAGTCACTGCAAGGAACCCAGCATCAAACTGTTTCATAACCTCGGCTTTAATCTTCTCAGACATTTCTGGACGCATACGACGGACCTTTTTCTTAACCGGAGGACAGTCTTCCTTAGTAGGCAAGTGATGGACCACAATGTCGGTATCCAACCCGGGCATGTCTTCGTAGGACCAGGCAAAGATCTCCATATAATCATGCAGCATCTGAGTCAACTGTTGCTTCACGCTGAGCTCTAGGTTGGCACCAATCTTTACCTCTTTCCTGTCTTCTTCAGTACCCAAGTTTATTGTTTCCACTAGCTCTTCATGGGGTTGAATTACCCTTTCCTCCTGAAGCAACAGTCTTGCAAGCTCGCCAGGCACTTCGCAATCATCTTCACCTTCGTCTTCGGCTAAGTTGATCGGATTTTCGAAGTCATAACTGGCAGTAGCAGAGTCGTTATCAGTGAGATCCAGAGTGGATTGAAACCTGTATGAGTGAGTGTGTGTGTAAATACAGCTGTTTTGCAATACATCAGGAAAGGAAAGAAAAAGAGCGCAAGATTTGAAATTTGAAAAACGTCCAATGCTTTTATTTATGATATATGACAGTGACAAACAAAAGCCCTCATAAATAAGACCATGGTGCCCCGGGTAAGACACCGGGCCATAGAGTTTATTATTGTTTATTACAGATACCAAAAACATAGGAATTCATTACTTAGTAACAAGAGAAACAGTCAGATTGTCCTTTGCACTCCAATTGTTAAGTCCACTGCCGGTTGCCGGGTAGATCCAGCTATCAAACTCAGCTTCATCCACTTCCTCTTCGTCCCCAATAGCATTCACTCCATGAGCAGGCAGGGGAGCTGTCACTACATTAGGCTTCTCTGATGCCTCAAATTGTACCTCCTTAGCGTCAATAAGATCCTGCAGCTTGCTCCTTAAGGCCCAACAGTCGTCAGTGGAGTGCCCCGGGCTATCAGAATGATAAGCACAACGAGCATTCGGGTTGTACTTGGGGGATGTAGTATTTGGAAACTTCGGAGCCTCTCTGATAGTCACTAAATTGGTGGATAGCAACTGTGGCAGGATCTGTGATAAGGTCATGCTCAAACGGGTAAACTCTCTCCGGGGTCTTTCAGCCCTTTGAGGATTGGTCGGCCGAGGAGCGGCAGCAGGCTTGGCAATCATTACCGCACTGACAGATTGGCGGCGCTCAGATCTCTCTGGTCTCCGGGAGCTATATACAGCACTAGCCTCCTTTTTGAAGGGTTTCTTTTCAGCATTGGAGGAGGAAACCTTTTGTATCTTCCCCGATTTTATACCGGCCTCGATCCTTTCACCAGTCAGGATCAGATCAGTAAACCCAGCAGAGGAATTACCAATGAGATGATTGAAAAATGGACCAGATAGGGTCCCCAAAAACATATCCACCAGCTCCCGGTCCGTCAATGGTGGCTGCACCCTGCCAGCCAGATCTCTCCATTTCTGGGCGTACTCTTTAAAACCTTCACCCGACCATAGCGACATACCCTGGAGTTGGGTACGCGTAGGAGCAAGGTCGGAATTATATTGATACTGCTTGTAAAAAGCAGTGGCCAGATCCTCCCAGTTACGAATGTTGGTTCCATCCAACTGATAGAACCATTCGAGGTGAGTCCCTGAAAGACTCTCCTGGAAGAAATGGATCCATAAGTTCCTGTCTGCTGTGTAAGGCTGGATCTTCCTTACATAAGAACGTAGGTGCATCTTTGGACAGGAAGCCCCGTCATACTTCACAAAGGCAGGTGCCTTGAACTTGTGTGGAATCACCACCCCAGTAGATAACCCCAAGTCTCCGAAATCCAGTCCAGGCACACGCTGAATTTCCATAGCTTTTAATCTGTCTTCCAGCTGCTTGTATCGGTCTTCAGCAGGAGGGTACTGTTCGTCGTTGAAGTCTGTTTCAGTATTAGAGACCACAGGAGTAGGGACCTCCCTTTCTTGGTGACTACCCTCCCCCACAGATGGAGTAGTCCTCTCAGCCTCATTTTGCAAGGTGTTCCCGAGTCTGCGTCCAGTGTTAAATAGCACAATCCTCTTCTTCTTCTTATTCTTCTTCAAAAGCATAGCCTTCAGCTCTTTTTGACCTTGAGCCAAACCCATGATCAGCTCCTGAAATTGGGCGTTCTGCGCCTGAAGGGCCTTGATAGATGCCTCGGTTGATGATTCAGGATTCATGATGCTGAAATAAACAGCGAAGAACAGTCAGCAAC
This sequence comes from Vicia faba, assembly GCA_948472305.1. Lineage (NCBI taxonomy): Eukaryota > Viridiplantae > Streptophyta > Magnoliopsida > Fabales > Fabaceae > Vicia > Vicia faba. The sequence goes on from OX451737.1 coordinate 284,866,143, forward strand.
CTGAAAAGAGGGGTACCTGTGATGCATATGATGAATGGAATGCGTATGATTTATGTTTTCAAAGACAATTGGGAATCAACTTTGTAAACAAAAAGGAACACACTTCATTAGATTCAACTTTGAAACTGAAATTATTCAACAGGTTGCCCTTAGGCGTTACATGAAAGGAAATACTGAAAAGGGAAATAAAACTGTAAAAGAGCATTCAGAGCTCCTTATTGATCCCATGGTCCCCTCTTCTCAGTACGAATGTAGGCATTCAGAGCTCGCTCATTCTCCAACTGCTTTGTCAGCTTCTGGATCTTCAATTCCTGCTCGTTGAACTTTTCCCGGTAAGAATCCCGTTCTTCTCGCAGTTGCGACCAAGACCTCTTTAATGTCTCATAATCAGTGGGTATCTGAGGAGGAAGGACAGTTGGAGGAACACCATCTTTGTCAGGACACTCAAGAATGACGGGTCTGACAGCTTCATATGGCATACCTAACTTCTGAGCTCGGATGCGAACCCATTTGTAATAGGCTTCCATAGGTAAAGAAGTCTTTGGTCCCAACTCTTGTGGGTCAGCTTTATGAACTTTGTCCCAAGCCTTGATGAACCTACGACGCAGCTCGTCACTATCCACCTGAAACTCAAAACTGATGTGAGGCACTAACATTTCATGAGGCCCTGCTCTTCTTGCTCTTCCAAACTGACGGAGCGCTAGACATGGATTGTAAGAGATTCCTCCTTGGGTACCAATCAGAGGAACATTAGGGTATTCCCCGCATCGATCAATAATAGCTATCTCATCCAAACCTCTGCAAGTCCAAATGATGTCTTTATCGGTGAGAGACATTAACCTATGAGCCCAACCTCTTCCTTCTTGGTTCTTCAGTACGAACTTAGGGAGGTGCGAAATAAACCACCTCACCAACAAAGGGATACAACACCATAGGGTTCCTCGTCTTCGGGTAGTACGAGCATGAAGTTGTTGCAAGATGTCGCCCAAGAGAGTGGGTACGGGATTCTGAGACATAAAGATCCTTACGGCAGTGACATTGATGAAGTTATCAGGGTTAGGAAACAAGACTAGCCCATAGATTAAGAGAGCTAGGATGTCTTCATATGCCCTAAAGTCCAGGTCATTCCAGAAACTGTTAGCTTTACCAATCAGAAATTTGGCCAAGAAACCCTTAACTCCGCTTCTAGTTACCCAGTTGTCTGTTACCTCCTGATGTGTCAAAGGAAGAGCTGCAGCAACATCCTCAAGCCTGAGGGTCTTTTCCCAACCAGTAAAGGGAGTATGATCCAAGATAGGGATACCAAGCAAATCAGAGAACTCCTCCAGGGTAGGGACCAGCTGGAAGTCTTGAAAGGTGAAGCATTGGTATAGAGGGTCATAGAACTGGGTCAGAACACTCATCAACTGTTGATCCCGTTTTGCAGTGACCAAACTGAGAAGAGAACCATGCCTCTGAATGAAGGAAGTGGTATTTGGAATTCTGTTAATCAACTCATCAAGCAACTCAGGGGAGTGAACAAAGTTGAACCGGATAGTATTCCTTCGCACAGGCATCATGATGTCCTACAAAACAGAGCAAAGGTGAAACCCTCTTGTCTTTGAAATGGTCAGTCCTTATGCAGGATGCATGCAATGCTCATGATGTTATGATGCTATGATAAAGCATACCACAAATGGATACAAAGGCAAACATGGTAAGGCACACAAGTCACACAAAGCAAGCCCTTGAAGTTTAGGCCAGCATGAGGTCTAGGTACTACCCTCTTTCAGTTTGTTGGTTCATACCTGTCCTATCAAAGTAACCGGGTTCTTAGAGGATTCCAATATCATTCACTACCCTCAATCGGTCATAACTCCAGCATCGCAATCTTTTCTTGCGGCCAGAACCATCACGAGAGTTTAGCCTCAATGGGCGTAGCATACTGCTACTGTTCTAATGGCCAAGTTGTGTCACTTTAAGGTTCTAAGGTTGTTGGTGCTTAATGACTCCTTAGAAGACTCATATTCTCCTCGTTGCAACACAAGGGATATCGGTACAGACCAAGGTGCCACACCAACGTAGCCACTGCTTCACCCGTGTCGGTCTACGCCGGACAGGTCCCTCACAGCTTATGCTACCTAGACAGGGTGCCCCAGATCCGAGTTAGGATCTATGTAACTCCCATGCAACCCACAATAGTAAAGCAAGCAAATCAATACAATTGAAAACACAGTTATGAACTAAGCCCTAAGGTACACCTCACTTTAAGATTAGTCCCCATCAGAGTCGCCAGTTCTGTGATCGGTGGATCTGGAACTGACTGTTTAACGCTGGTTCGCGAAATATCGCAGAAGCAAGAGTCGCCACCGTCTTTTATTTTCTCCAAATGGAAAGGACAAAAGCACAGAAAAATTCCTTATAGAGATTGCTCTCGGTTCGGGAGGTAGATTATAGAAAGGGAAGGTGTTAGCACCCTTTCTATCCATGGTTATCCATGGGCTCTTAGGTACTTGCTCATTGTGTTTTCAAAATGTTTGTTTGCTTTTCAAGTGTGTGTGGGTTTTGAAAAAAAGTCTCGTTTGAAAAATTTCTAAGTAACTCTTGTATCAGTCCTCAAGAGTGTATGAAAAATTTGTTTGAAAACTTTTTGAAAGTGTGAGGTGTGAAAAGATGTTTTTGTTTTGTTTTGAGAAGAGCAAGTACTTAAGAGAATCTACCTACTCTAAGGAATTAAGCTGTGTATGAGTCCTTTAGATAGTGCTATCCCACCATTGAGAGGTAGGTAGCACCATCGTTGGAGGTGTTCGGGTCAATTCGAGGTTCGGGACATGGTGATCACCGGAGTAATAGGAAGACACCTTAGAAACTACCCTCATGCCAGGTTCCCGGATCATGAGGACTTACTAAGACATCCTCTACTCGACGATCACCTTTCGAGGCAAGGCAACAGTGAGGCGTACCCTAGGGGTGGTGTGTGAATTGTGTGTCATTTTCGGTTTATGATTTGTCTTGTCATGTATTGGTGATCTACGCTTTGATTTTATTTTTGGGCATTCATTCTTTCATGTTATTGTTTAACAGTTAAAGGTGCGGGAATTTAAAGTGCGGAAAAGATAAAGGTCCTACGCTATTACAAAGGCGCGGGTCTACATCGCCAAATTAATCCAGACCCGATTTAAAATAAAGTGCAGAAAATAAATGTCTAATTGACTATTACAGGGCTTTGGAACAAGTACATTATATTTACATCAAAGAAATAAATAAAACGTGCGAAAAGAGCATATAATCGAATGCGAGGGCGTTGAACCCTTTAAAGGAATTAAAATAAAATTAATAGAATAATTAAATTAAATAAAAAGAAAGAACTTATTTTTTTATGTTTTTTTTTTGTATTTATGACATTAAAGAAAAAATTAAATTGGAATTAAAAGTCAAATAATTCTAGTTCTAACTATTTTTTAATTTATTAAAGAAAATGCATTAAAGTTAAAACCTAGAATTAAAACTAATTAATTATAAAATTTATTTACAAAATTAATGGTTAATGATACTTATAATAAAAATATTTAATTAATTAAAAAAAAAGATAAAAAATGCTAAAGGCCTATTTTTTTTTATTTTTTTTGGTTATTGTGAAAAAGAATTAAATTAACAACCTAAAATTAAATCTAAATTAATTATGGGATTTATTTACAAAACTACTAAAATATAATATCATTATTATTTTTTTATTTTATCTTTTCTAATTTTTTTTTGTGTTTTGTGTTTTTATTATGAAAACAATTGAATTAATTTGAAATAATAAAAACTAAATAGAAGAAAAAGAAGAAAGAATGGAAAGAAAAGAAATAAAAATGCAAACTATGGGGGGGTGTATTTGATGAACTCTGGCCCAACAGAAGGAGCCCTTTTGCTGACTTTTTGGATCACATGTGGAGCGTTGACTGGAGCATTCTATGGACCTCCCATTCTGACCTTCAATGCTTCTTTCAAGACACTTGGCAAGACTTTGTATTGGGTGTATGGTGAACCCTTGGAATGTGCACTGCGTTGGAACAAATTAAACAAAATAATAGAAGTGAAGTAGGGGGACCTGGGATTCGAACCCAGGTCCCAATGATCATTGCCTATACGCCTTAACCAATGGAGCTGCGTGCGTTAGTTGTATATAATATAAGAAATAAATAATATAAAATAAAAATGGTCGTTAGTGTTAAAAATAAAAAAAAAAGCGCGCTGGATTCAAACCAGCCATTCACACTGTGCCACGCAGTCATCTTCCTCGTTGTTTTATTTTCCTGAAAATATCAAAACATTGGCAACGGTTTTTACACCGTTTCAGAAAGGGCCTTTACAAAAAATAGCGAACAGCACATGGGGGCTCATAAATTGAGCGCGAGGGTGGCACTCTCTTCGTCCAAGCATGCTGGTTCTAATGGTGGTATTCAGGCATCTTAATTTTATCATTTTAAGAAACGCCCAATTTTGACCTTCAAGAACCCTAATCTGCATCCATGGTAGAATCACATATAGCATACAAAAACGCAATTAAAGTAGATGGTTAGCATCAGAAAGGTTTAATTAGCACGAATCCACAAATAAAATGTTATGTAAATGCATAAATTGTAAAATGCGATTGTGAGAAAAAGTGGAAAGAGTCTGGCTTCTGTACAGTGATTCAAGGGGTTAGGGATTGTGTTCTTGATCCAGGAAGGTTCCTTGATGTCCCAGGAATGTGATAGGATCGTTGTTTTGGCTTGAATCAAGCTCTAACCCTGTTTTCAGTTTTGAGAAAAATGGCCAAAAAAGTGAATTTGCTTTTGAGTGTTTATGCGCAGCTTTGCTCTCAATTTGGTTTTGTCTCACTTGTATAGGCATTAGGCAATGTGTATCAAGAAGAATTATGGCCTCTTAATGCAAAGCAATCAATTTCAAAATCTTCCATAAACCTCCATAACCAAACTTCCATTTTTGACTCATTTTTGAATTCTTGCTCTTTTGGCCCTTTGCACGAATTTGGTAGGTTGCATAATGATAAATCAAAGTTAGTTAAGGCCAAATATTCCATTTAATTAAGCTTTTTGATTTTCTTTTGATTTTAAAAGATTTAAAATTAATTAAATCCAATAAAATCAATTAAAAATGAAAAAATTAATTAAAAAAATATGAAATAAAAGGTGGGACACGTGGGAAGCATGGCCAAGTTAATTCAAGTGGAAAAAGTGGGCCCCTTTTGTCAAAAATGAAATTTCAAGGATAAATGATTTTGGCCATTTCACAAAAATTTCCCAACTTCTCCAATGCATATCTTGCTCAATTTTTAAGCTTTGATCATGTTCTTAGACATTTTAGAAAGGTCTTTGAGTCCTCTAACCAATGTCTTTGGTCCCATGTCATTTTGATTTACCAATCTCAAGTTATGGCCTTTGACTTAAAGTCCCTTTTTGTTGACTTTTGAAAATGACCTATAATGTTGAAATTGATAACTTTTTGTGAGAGCATTTCTTGGATTTGGAGTGTGAAGATGAGTTGTAGGAAATGTCTTCCCCTTCAAAATGAGCTTTGGATGGAATTTTTCTGATAATCCATGTGAAAGTTATGCCCTGGTCAATTTACAGTTGACTTTTCAGCTGTCCAAAAATAGAAACTTTTGCATCTTGATGATTTTTGAGCCAAGCTTTGAGAATCATGATCAAGCATTGATCAAATGATGTTTGTGGCTTCAAAATAAGATGTTGACCAAAAATTTGAACTTTTGACTGTCAAATGACCATTTTGCCCCTACAGTTGACTGTAGTGCAATTAGGGTTTTGACTGTGCAATTTTGTGCTGAAAGTCTTGAAACTTGATATGAGGATGCTTGACCATATTTATTGGCATGTGGGACTTGATTGGACCCTTGGAAACTTCATTTTCTTGATCAGAACCAAAACCCTAATTTTGACTGCTTAGGAGGCTCTTACATTGTGCAACCCTTGGGGAATTTTGAAGCTTGACTTGGCAATTCTTGAGGAATATGGGAGGGCAAATTTTGGGGTACAACAATGTCCTTATAGGAACCATGGTTTATGCTATCAGTTATGATTGATTATGCTTAAGTGATGTGCACTTTGATTGATGCGTGAAATGTAATGGTTAACCAATGCATGTATTTAGTGTCTTGGATATGTATCCGTGGATGCTGGACTTTGAAATGTAAATGAATAATTGAGCTTTGAGGTAAACGCAAAGTGAAATTGGGTCTTTGTGGTAAATGCCAAGTGAGATTGGGCTTTTGTAAGGTTTGTTAGATTCATGCTATGGCAATAAGAATGAGGTGATATGCATGGTTCAATGCTAGAGCACAACGACTTAATGAATGCATGACAATGACTTATTATAACTTGGATGATTTTGACTGGTGCCCCTATGGTGGATCGTGGATGGTTAAGGCTTGAAGAGGTTTCTTATGTAACAAGGCCGTTTGTCACACTGTGGTAGTGATTAAGTGATAAGTTGTAAATGGGGGAGTTTAGCTTTGAATTGATACAATTTAGTGGATTTCCTTATTGGCTTGGTAGCCCCCAGAGTAGGTGTGTCGATTCAATGAACTGGGTTAACAATCCTGCGTGTTGTGTACATACTGCACTAATTGTATTATTCTTGTTCATTGTGTTGAAGTTAGATATTGGTCTCTCGACATCTTTGAAGACATCATATATTTGATATGCCAGTATTTCAATCATGATGCTTTCCCCTTGCCTCTGATGCATGATATAGATTCTTTTTATTATTCCTTCATACCATGATGATGTTTTGATGAGTGTTTTCCATGAGTTTAAGCTTCCTTCGATCACATGTTCACATGTGCTCCTAATTTTGATACAATGACTTTGTTTGATTCTAAAACTTTTATGCTTACCATATTTAAAACCTCCTAATGTTTTGAGATGATTGTTGTCATGATGAACCTATAGAATGAATGATTTGATCTTTATCTTGCCATGCTTCATTGTTTGTTATTGCTTGAAAAAATACTTGTGCTTGATGGATAATGTCATGCTTGTTTAGTTCTTTCAATATGTCGTAACCGGTAAAAAATAACGAGTCGCCACCACTATTTTTTATCCTAAGAGCGGGAAAGAACGGTAACCCTAATTGTTTAGAGATTCTAAGTTTATATGTTGGTTAGACGAAGAGAAGTTTATTAGGCATCCTTCATCTCCCTTGTTCTCAAGGGGCTCCACTTATGGGTTTCGGGGGTAAATTAGGAACATTTCTAATTATTGTGTTATTATCACATGAAAGGAAAAGATTTAATTTTGTAGTTAGAGGACTCGCCTTGTTGTTAATCGCGTGCCTACGTATCCTCTTGCGAAGAAATCAGAGACCATTTCGTAGTTCGTATGTGTTTGGTTAGTTTTTTATAGGATTGTATAGAATTGCTTTCGAGTTCTCCTTTGAACTTTGTCCGAGTTTGAAAATTGAGTGGTCCTTTACGCAATCAAAATTTAATTTTGAAAGCAGCGCTATTTAGTCCTTTTTTGAAAGTGTCTTGAGTTTTTATTATGTTAGTAAAAATAATTTGATGGGTTAGCTGTCTTGATGTTTGATTTAATTATGAGTTTTGAAAAAACAGGTAAAAATAAACAAGTAATATAAAGAATTAGGATTTGCAAAAATATTACATAGTTAGTGAATGTGTTTCATTTGTTTTTTCAAAATAATAATTAATAAGATGAATAATTAAAATTGGGGTTAGTAGATATTAATTTATTTGTCAAAATGATCAAGTAATAAGGTTAATAGTTTATAGTTTTGAGGAAAACGAGTTTATAATAATAATAGAGAATAGTTTATAGTTTATTAATGAAACAAATAAAATAATATACATAGATTATATAAAAAGCAAGTGAAAAATTTATAAAGGAAATAGAAATATAAATGAAAATAAATTTAAAATTGAAAAAATAGAGGGGGTGTATTTTAATTCTCTGACTTTTTTTATACATTTATTTTGTATTGTGATGATAATGATGATTGATATTAAATATTTAAGCAAATAATGATTTTTTTATATATTTTTTTAATAATAATTTTAAAAAAAGAAACAAAATTGCATAACAACTTAATGAAAAAAATCATTGACATGAATAAACAATATATACACCAAATACCACAATCACAAACCATATGAAATTCATAAAGATCGAATTTGCAAACAAATCAAAAATTTAAATAACACAATCATAATATTGAAGGTGTAACAGTAGTTGGAGTTATCAACCTGGAGTGCCGTTACCGAATTAAGCGGCCCCTTCCTTCTTTTTGGTCCTATAGAATTCCTTCTCGTTCTTTTGGTACAAGAGTTTCTTGGGTTGATGGAGGCTTTTAGTCGTTGTTCGTGAAGAGCAAAAACTTTTATTGTTGTTCGTGAAGAGCAACAATTTTTTTAGGAGAGAAAGTATGTAAATCTATTGATAGAAGTGTGAATTGTTGATGAATTGTTGATGAATTGTTGATGAAGATTATGAAGTGAAGAGAGCTCTATTTATAGAAAAACTTTATGTCAAAAATTAAATGTGATTCACCTATTTTTGGCAAGATTTATAGTGATTGAGGATTGATTAAAACTTAGAGAACGAGATTATGAACCTAGATAATTTTGTGACTTTTTTTCTTCAATATTGTGATTGATTCATGATGAAGATTTGATTCTAATAGGTTTGATCTATTTTCTTAATTTTAACTATTAAGTGTATAAAATCAAAGATTTAAAAAAAAAAAATTTAATGCCCCTAAAGTGGAAAAATGAAAATAATAATAAAATAATCAAAAAATGGTCTTTTTATTGAAAAACACTCAAAACTGAAAAATAAATACCAAAAGTAGTGCAATGAGACTTGAACTCACAACCTTATACTTAAACCCCCTATACATGAATCCTTACCAACTATGTTATAGTATTTATTCAAGTTTAAATGAAATTAAAAAGTATATGAATGTTGTGCTGTTTTTATTTAAAAAATAAATAAATAATTTAAAACAAACAATTATATAAACGAACTTAGATTAGTAAAAATAAATCTATTTTAACCTAAACAAATAATTCAAAATTGAACAAGTTAGTTTTTTTTTTGTTTTTTATTTTAAAATAAACTAAAAATAAATTAATATTAAAGTAAGATGTTAGTAAAAAATATAAGAACCCAATTTTGATAATAATTAAAATGTTTGAAATGGGACGGACAAATTTGGGGTATGGCATCTTCTTCTATTTAATTACTCTTTGATTGAAGGGTGTAAGAAGACGACGTTCTCGCACGTTCAGAACTGAAGGTAATTAAATAACGGAAGACCCAAAATTTGGGAGAAAAGGTTTTGAAAACATTTGAAAAAAGTTTGAAAATAAGCAAAACATGTAAAAAAAATGTGAAAAAGGGTAGGGATGACGTGAATAACTCATCAATGCCTGGAGTGTAGATTAACATATCTATCTTTGCCAAGGGACTAAACCAATAAATATGAGAAAGGGCGTCATCGCAGATTCCACATTTTTACCACAACCTAAGGGGCAGGTAATGCGGGTACCTACTCCATTTATGCCAAGGGACTAAACTAATGGAGTTGAAAAAGATCTGAAGATAAACTTACTAAAGCTTCAGAACTAACATAGTAAGCTGAAACACAGATTCACACATTTATCACAACCTAGGGGATAAACAACGTGGTATCAATCTTATTTATGTCAAGGGACTAAACCAATGAGATCGAAAATTTGGAAGATAACCTATCATTGCTCAAGGACCCATATGATTAGCTATATTTGATTTTCATATCTACCACAACCTAGGGGTAGTTAATGCGGGTATCAACTCTATTTATGCCGAAGGACTAAACCAATAGAGTTGAAAAAAGGTCTGAAAACAAACTGGTTATAGCTTCAGGAGTAACATAGCGAGTTGTATTGCACACTTGCATATTTATCACAACCCATGGGATAAATAATGTGAATTTGAAAATTTGAAATTGAAATTGGAATTTGGAATTTTGACCATTGAAACTTGGTAAGTGAAACTTGATAATTGAAACTTGAATAACTAGGCTATGGATATGAATCGTAGATATACTGCTTAGGGTAATTTTGGTTCGCAGTACCTCTAAATATTGTGTATGTTCTCCACCACGATATTCGTTGTAATAGTGTGAAAGATGCTAAGATTTGAATTTTTGATTCGGGCAGGTGACTTAGCTGGTAAATAGGCCTTAGGATGTCTCGCAGTATTCCCGGGCCTTTGTGATTGAATGTAATTGTGGTTAGAATGATTATGCTTTGATATGGTTGAGCTTGGTGATAATGCTTTTTGTGATCGGTGGAAATAGAACTTACTGTTTTTTAGCTGGTTTCGCGAAATGTCGCGGTAAGCAAGAGTCTCCATCGTCTTTTATGTTCTCCAACATGGAAAGGACAAAAGCACAGCAAAATTCCTTTTCGAGAATGTTTCTCGGTTCGAGAGGTAGATTTATAGAAAGGGAAGGTGTTAGCACCCTTTCTATCCGTGGTTATCCACGGGCTCTTAGGTACTTGCTCTTATGTTTTCAAAATATGTTTGCTTTTCAAGTGTGTGTGGGTTTTTAAAAAGTTCGTTTGAAAACTTCTAAGTAACTCTTGTATCAGTCCTCAAGAGTGTATGAAGTATTTGTTTGAAATTTTTTTTGAAAGTGTAAGGTGTGAAAAGTATTTTGTTTGTTTTGAAAAGAGTAAGTACCCATGAGTCATCTACCTACCCTAAGGAATTAAGCTGTGTAAGAGTCCTTTAGATAGTGTTATCCCACCATTGAGGGGTAGGTAGCACCATCGTTGGAGGTGTTCGGGTCAATTCGATTATCGGGACAGTGTGGTCACCGAAGCAACGGTAGGACACCTTAGAAGTAACCCTAATGTCCTAGATCCTTTTATCTGAGGCAACCGTTTCGAGGCAACTGGATCTTTAGACAAAGGGTGACCTCTAACACGTCCTATACTTGATGTCCACGTTTCGAGGCAACGAGTGAAGTGTACCCTAGGAGTGGCGTGTGCTTTGTGTGTTGTTTTTCAGTTAATTATCTTTGTACATGTTATTCGTAAGCTACGGATTAATTTTATTTACATACATTATTTCATGCATTCAACAGTTAGGGGTGCGGAAAGTAAATTGCGGAAATATAAATTCTACGCTATTACAAGGCGCGGGTCTATACATCGCCAAAAATACAAAGACCCGTTTTGATAAAGTGCGGAAAGTAAAGAAAGCAATAAACCTAATTACTATTACATTCTTGAAGCAGTTACATAATAATCAAAATAAAATAAATGCGCGCGAATAAAAATTAATCGGGAATGTCTTAAGGGTTTTGACCCTTTTAAGAAAAGAAATGAATTTTTTTGTCTTTTTTGAATTAAATGCAATTAATTAAATAAAGCCTAATTACTAATTAATTAATTTATTAAAAAAAAATATTTTTTGTGTTTTTATGTTTTTTTATGAAATAAAATAAAAGAATTAAAATTCTAAGTTAACCTAATTCTAAATTATTTTTATTGATTGTAGAGAAAAAGAAATTAAAGTTGACCTAATTAAACTATTTTATTTGTTAATATTTATTTACAAAAATAAAATGAAATTAATAATAATAATAATAATGTTAGTTCTTTTTTTGATTTTTTATGAAAATATTAATTAAGTTAATAATACTAAAAAAAGGTTATAAAAGAAAAGAAAAATAAAGAGATAAAGAGAAATAATAAAACCAAAGGGAGGTATGGGCCAGAAATGGGGTGTTCTGAATTGAATTGTGAGGTCCATTTGAATCCAGCTTTGTTTGACTTTGGAGATTGCCTGCGCCTGTGTTGACTCATGAGCATGGTGTTCTTTCATTTTCTGGCCCTTTGATCTGCTTCTGATGGACACTTGGCAAGCTGGGATGTGAGGTCTATGGTGAGTTGCTTCACGTTGCCTGCACACAAGTATGTGAGAAAAAATGGAAATAAGCATTTGGGGGACCTGGGAATCGAACCCAGGTCCCAAAGATCACCAAACACGTTGCCAACCACTGCACCACTCATGCACGTTTGTTATAATAATAAGAAAAAAACATAATATAAAATAAGCGCACTATATGCTGAACAAAAAGGAAAAAGCGCGCGCCCATTTTGAATCAGCCAATCCCATCCTTCCACGCCTCATCTTCTTCATTGAAATCTGCAGAAATATAAAACACATAGCGGAGGTTTTAAACCCCCACGAACTGGAAAAGAGAAAAATAGCGATTAGCGATAGGCACAAGATAAATTGAGCGCGAGGTATGCAATGAGTTCGTCTGGATGTCATGAGTTCAAGCATATGCGTGAGAAGGCCTAATTTTGCCTGTGCTGGAAATCCCCAATTCGAGACCTTAAGAACCCTAAAAATCTCCAATGGTGATTCACGATTCTGTACATGATAATGAAATTAAACAATGCCAAAAGCTTTGTAAAGGGTCAAGCAATGTAAAACAACGATTACAACATGTTAAGGATGCATAAAATGTGAGCTTCAATTCTAGAAAAAATTTGCAAACCGTGAGTTTATTCTGGACAGTTTCTTGAGCTTTGGCGTTTAGTTCTGATTGCAAAAGGTTCCTGGAAGGATTGGGAGTGTGTTTGGATCAAAGAAAATGTCTGAATTGCACTGGAAGATTGATTTCCGTTTGTGACTTTTCTTCCAAAATTTTGAATTTGGTTCCTTTGTTTCAGAGGTTTCTAGGTCGTGAATCATATGTGGGAGGCTTGCATATATGGTTATCAATGAGAATCAGTCACTATAATGAACCTTTAACCAATGCAATGAAGTTTGAGATTTCTCCATAACCACCATTTAAAGAACTTGCCATTTTTGTTCAATTTTGAATTTCATGCTTGAAATAGGCCTTACACGAAATTGGTAGGTGGATTATGATGTATCAAAGCCATTCAAGCCACAAGATATCCCTTAATTAATTTTCTTGATTTTTATTTGAATTTTAAGGATTTAAAATGAATTAAATCAATAAAATTAAATAAAAATAGAAAAATTAATGTTTAATTTTGAGATAAATCATGGGACACGTGGGAGGCATGGCAAAGCTGAATCAAGTGGAAAAAGTGGGCCCTTTTGTCAAAAATTGAAGTTTCAAGGATAGTTGACTTTTGCCATTTCACAAAAATTTCCCAACTTCTCCAATGCATATCTTGCTCAATTTTGATCATATGAACATGTTCTTGGACATTTTGGAAAGGTCTTGAAGTCCTCTAACCAATGCCTTTGGTCCCATGTCATTTTGAGTTACCAATATCAAGTTATGGTCTTTGACTTAAAATGCCTTTTTGTTGACTTTTGAAAATGACCTATAATGTTGAAATTGATAACTTTTTGTGAGAGCATTTCTTGGTCTTGGAATGTGAAGATGAGTTGTAGGAAATGTCCTCCCCTTAAAAATGAGCATTGGATGGGATTTTTCTGATGAAACATGAAAAAGTTATGCCTTGGTCAAGTTACAGTTGACTTTTCAACTGTCCAAAAATAGAAACTTTTGCATCTTGATGATTTTTGAGCCATTCTTGTGAAATCATGGTCAAGATTTGACCAAATGATGATTGTGGCTTCAAAATAAGATGTTGACCAAAAATTTTGACTTTTGACTGCCAAATGACCATTTTGCCCCTACAATTGATTGTGAAGCAATTAGGGTTTTTGACTGTGCAACTTGACCTTGTGAGCCTTGAAACTTGACATATGGGTGCTTGACAATGCATATGAGCATGTGGGACTTGATTGAGCCCTTGAAAACCTCAACTTCCTTGCAAGAACCAAAACTCTAATTTTGACTGGCTTAGGAGGATGGTTTGACTGTGTAGCCCTTGAGTAGACTTGAGCAAGTTGAGATGATGCTTGTCAAAACTTTGAAGAATATGGGAGGGAAAATTTTGGGGTACAACAGTTTCCCCTGTTCAATCTTCTTAGACCTGAGGATGTAGATTGGCTTGTGGGCCTTTCGTGATCCGAGGGTGGAAGATGATTGAACACTAGAGTGCTCAGAAATTTGCACTCACATAGTAGAATATCAGCAGTGTGATGGCGGGAATGGGCTTACAGATGCCATTTGGAGAGATGGTGGATAGGAGGATGGGCTTATAGATGCCATCTGGAGATGTGACAGAACTTTGTCGGGAATGGGCTTATAGATGCCATTTGGAACTGTGATGGATAGTTGTGGAGATGGGCTTATAGATGCCATCTAGGTGTCGATCGCGTAAGAGATTCCTTATTGAGAACTTGCATACCTGAGAAAGAAATATAATTACCTGGCCTGTTACAGGGGTTGATCTTCAAACTCTTTATGTAGATATGCCCCGGTTGGATACAGGAATCGAATCTACGAACTCTTCAGACGTGCCCTGGCTGGATACAGGAATCGAATCTGGAATTAGTCGTCTACAGATATGCCCTGGCTGGATACAGGAATCGAATCTTCAAACTCTTCAGACGTGCCCTGGCTGGATACAGGAATCAAATCTGGAATTAGTCGTCAACAGATATGCCCTGGCTGGATACAGGAATCGAATCTTCAAACTCTTCAAACATGCCCTGGCTGGATACAGGAATCGAATCTGGAAATAGTCGTCAACAGATATGCCCTGGCTGGATACAGGAATCGAATCTGGAAATAGTCGTCAACAGATATGCCTTGGCTGGATACAGGAATCGAATCTTCAAACTCTTCAGACGTGCCCTGGCTGGATACAGGAATCGAATATGGAAATAGTCGTCAATAGATATGCCCTGGCTGGATACAGGAATCGAATCTTCAAACTCTTCAGACGTGCCCTGGCTGGATACAGGAATCGAATCTAGAAATAGTCGTCAACAGATATGCCCTGGCTGGATACAGAAATCGAATCTTCAAACTCTTCAGACGTGCCCTGGCTGGATACAGGAATCAAATCTAGAAATAGTCGTCAACAGATATGCCCTGGCTGGATACAGGAATCGAATCTGGAAATAGTCGTCAACAGATATGCCCTGGCTGGATACAAGAATCGAATCTTCAAACTCTTCAGACGTGCCCTGGATGGATACAGAAATCGAATCTGGAAATAGTCGTCAACAGATATGCCCTGGCTGGATACAGGAATCGAATCTTCAAACTCTTCAGACGTGCCCTGGCTGGATACAGGAATCAAATCTGGAAATAGTCGTCAACAGATATGCCCTGGATGGATACAGGAATCGAATCTGGAAATAGTCGTCAACAGATATGCCCTGGCTGGATACAGGAATTGAATCTTTAAACTCTTCAGACATGCCCTGGCTGGATACAGGAATCGAATCTGGAAATAGTCGTCAACAGATATGCCCTGGCTAGATACAGGAATCGAATCTTCAAACTCTTCAGACGTGCCCTGGCTGGATACAGGATTCGAATCTGGAATTGCGACAGTTGATAGTAATTATCTTTGGATTGACCTTTTTCCTGAAAAGGCGAAACGTCAGTTGTATGTAATGTCATGATGTATGAAGTGCATGATGTCATGATGTTCTCAAAATAGATGAGATTGTGTGATATGATGCGTATGTGCATGCATTGTGTATGTAAGCAGGATGTATGAAATGTAATATGTTTATGAATGTATTTCCGTCTAGGAAAATAAATCCTTGACGAATGCCGGGAGGTTAAATCCTGGGCTGATGTTTGAAGAGTAAAGCTCTTCATTTCCGCTGGGGATGTTGATTGTAAAAATAAACCGGTAGGAGAAGATGACTGTGATCGGTGGATCTGGAACTGACTGTTTAACGCTAGTTCACGAAATGTCGCGGTAAGCAAGAGTCGCCACCGTCTTTTATTTTCTCCAAATGGAAAGGACAAAAGCACAGAAAAATTCCTTAAAGAGATTGCTCTCGGTTCGGGAGGTAGATTATAGAAAGGGAAGGTATTAGCACCCTTTCTATCCATGGTTATCCATGGGCTCTTAGATACTTGCTCATTGTGTTTTCAAAATGGTTTGTTTGCTTTTCAACTGTGGGTTTTAAAAAGTTTCTTTGAAAATTTCAGTTCGACTCTTGTATCAGTCCTCAAGAGTGTTTGAAAAATTGCTTTCGAAAGCTTTTTTGAAAAGGTGTCGGTGTGAAAAGTATTTTTGAATTTGTTTTGAGATTAGAGCAAGTATCTAGAGTCGTCTACCTACCCTAAGGAATTCGTCTGTGTAGATGTCCTTTAAAGTAGTGCCATCCCACCATTGAGAGGTAGGTAGCACCACCGTTGGAGATGTTCGGGTCAATTCGAGGTTCGGGACATGGTGATCACCAGAGCAATGGGAAGACACCTTAGAAGCTACCCTCATGCCAGGTTCCCGGATCATGAGGACTTACTAAGACATCCTCTACTCGACGATCACCTTTCGAGGCAAGGCAACAGTGAGGCGTACCCTAGGGGTGGTGTGTGCGATTTGTGTGTCGTTTTCATTTGCATTTATCTTGTCATGTTATCGGTGTTCTATGCTTGTTTTTATTTAAGGCCATTCATTCTTGCATGCTTTGTTTTAACAGTTAAAATATTTGCGGGAAAAAATAAATCTAAAGTTATTACAAATGGCGCGGGTCCACATCGCCAAAATTAATCAGGACCCGATTTGACAGAAAAATAAATAAATTGAAAGTGCGAGAAGTAATTACAAGGCTTCGGGAGAGGTACATAATTATTTAAGCGAAATAAAATAAATATGCGAAATTAAATCGAAACGAGGGCGTTGGACCCTTTTGCAAAAAATTGAATTAACGATGAACTAATTAATCAAAATTTAAAAAGAAAGCAAGAATTTGTTTTTTTTTTTGGTATTTTAGTATTTTATGACTTAATAAAAAAAAGAATTAATTAAAATTAACTACTAACCCTAATTCTATTTTATTTTAATTTATTAAGAAAACATTAGAATTAAACCTAAATTAAACCCTAATTTTTGTATACAAATTTAATTATGAAAATAAATAAAATAAATAATATTATGGTGGAAAAGAAAAAATTGAAAAGGAATAAAACATTGATTAAACCTAGTTCTATATTTTTTAGATTTTTGTTATGAAAGAAATTAAAATTAAAACCCTATTCTAAACTAATTAATTTACATGCATTTATTTACAAGAAATATTAAAATAAAATATTTATTATATTGTTTATCTTTTCTGATTTTTTATGATATTTTGTACTTTATAAAAATAATTAATTAATTTAAACAAATAATAATTAAAAGTAAAAGATTTAAATAAATAAAGAAAATAAAAAAGAGAGAAAAATTTGCAAACCTAGGGGGGTGGTAGTCCCCAAAGTGGAGGTCTGGCCTTAGTAATCTGGCCCATTTAGCAAGGCCTGGTGGACTTTTACTGGGCACGTGCAGAGGCGTTGACTCAAGCCTATGGTGCTCATCAATTCTCAGCCTTTGATCTGATCTCCAGGAGCACGTGGATGGCTGGATTAAGAGGTGTATCATGATCCTCAACATAAGCGCTGCACGTGAACGTTAAAGGAAAAATAACATGGAAATTATTGAAGACCTGGGGCTCGAACCCAGGTCATGCACTTCACCAGCCAACACGCTTGCCAACCGTGCCAATTTGCTTATCTGTATATTAAATAATCCAAGAACAATATAATAAGAAAGTAACGGTTAGTGGTGGTTAGCGCGCGAAGTTTAAACTATCCAATCATTGATGGCCACGATACCATCTTCTTCGCGTGTTTTCTTTTTTTCCTGAAATACACAAAACATTGGCAACGGTTTTCATGCGTTGCCTAAAACGTCCTACAAGAAAATAGCGATTAGGCATGGAACGCCCATAAATTGGGCGCGAGGGTGGGTTTAGATTCGTCCAGATGCGCTGATTCTAATGGTGGTGGTCTTGAGGGCCAATTTTTCCCCAGTCAAAAACCCCTAATCTGAAGCTTGCAAAACCCTAAAACTTGGCAATGGTGAAATCGTGTATACATCATAAAAACATAATTGAATCATATGGTTAGCATCAGAATGGCATAAGGAATGCAAATCAATAATTAAAATGCCCTAAGAATGCCTAAATGTCAAAACACGATCATGATTTTTTCATGAAATATTTGGAATGCTGTATACCAATTCCTTGCGTTTTGATTGTTGTTTTTGATTGGAATATGTCCAATGACCTTTGAGCAAGCTATTGAAACACAAATTCTGCCTTGAATCGCCCTGGAAGTGTACTTTCAGTTTTGACTTTTTTAGAGAAAATTTCAAGTTGTCAATGGAGTTTCTTGAGTGGCTGCGTGTGTATTTTGATTAGGGTTTCCTTTAGGCTTATGTAGTGAGTCCATTAGGTTAAGAAAAGTAGAACAAATCCAATGCAATGATGGTTTTTGAAAATTTGATTTTTAAGGATCTTTTTCAATCTTTTCCATGTGTTCTTTGTTCTCAATCATGCCA
The DNA here is from genome assembly GCA_948472305.1 of Vicia faba. Lineage (NCBI taxonomy): Eukaryota > Viridiplantae > Streptophyta > Magnoliopsida > Fabales > Fabaceae > Vicia > Vicia faba. The sequence continues at coordinate 284,884,606 of OX451737.1, forward strand.
ATCAACCCAAATCTTTCCATGTTGGGATATGCACGAATTATTGATGATATAATATGCACAAAAAGATTGAAAAAACTTAGGTTAGCATTTTTCATATATTTATTTTGATTTAAATGAATTATTATAAATAAAAATTCAAATAAATAAATAAAAAATGAATAAAGACTTCCCTTTGGGCCAAGTAGTCGTGCATATGTCATGGATGATGAATTATGGAAGAAAAATGGGCCCATTAGCAATTTTAGGTCATTTGAAGTAATGTTGACTTTTCAAAATATCCAAAAATTTCCCAACTTCCACAAGGCATAACTTGCTCAATTTTTAAGCTTTTCTCATGTTCTTGGACATTTTGGAAAGGTCTTTGAGTCCTCTAACCAATGTCTTTGGTCCCATGTCATTTTGATTTACCAATCTCAAGTTATAGTCTTTGACTTAAAGTCCCTTTTTGTTGACTTTTAAAAATGACCTATAATGTTGAAATTGATAACTTTTTGTGAGAGCATTTCTTGGACTTGAAGTATGAAGATGAGTTGTAGGAAATGTCTTTCTATTCAAAATGAGCTTTGGATGGAATTTTTCTGATAATCCATGTGAAAGTTATGCCCTGGTCAATTTACAGTTGACTTTTTCAACTGTCCAAATAAGGAAACTTTTGCATCTTGATGATTTCTGAGCCAAATTTTGAGAATCATGATCAAGCATTGATCAAATGATGTTTGTGGATTCAAAATGATATTTTGACCAAAATTTTGAACTTTTGACTGCCAAATGACCATTTTGCCCCTACAGTTGACTGTAGTGCAATTAGGGTTTTTGACTGTGCAATTTTGTACTGAATGCCTTGAAACTTGATATGAGGATGCTTGACCATATTTGTAGGCATATGAGACTTGATTGGACCTTTGAAAACTCCATTTTCTTGATCAGAACACAAACCCTAATTTTGACTGTATAGGAGACCTTTGCACTGTGCAACCCTTGGGGAATTTTGTGACTTGACTTGGCATTTTCTTGAAGAATATGGGAGGGCAAATTTTGGAGTACAACAGTTGCCCCTGTTCAATCTTCTTAGACCTGAGGATGCAGATTGGCTGACGTGCCTTTCGTAATCCGAGGGTGGAAGATGATTGAACACTAGAGTGCTCAGAAATTTGCGCTCACATAGTAGCAGTGATGATGGGAATGGGCTTATAGATGCCATTTGGGGATTGATGGATAGGGTGATGGGCTTATAGATGCCATCTGGATATTGATCGCGTAAGAGATTCCTTATCGAAACCTTGCGTACCTGCAAAACAGAAAATGAGTACCTGACACGTTGCAGGAGCTGATTTTTAGATGCTTGGTATAGATATGTCCTGACTGGTTACAGGAGTTGAATCTGGAGCTTCACAAGATGATGAATGAACCAGGGATGGTTACTACCTTAGCATGAATGGTCAGAGAACTTTGGGTGACTTTAACTTCAACAACGCTCGTTGAGAAAAATCTTAGCGGGAATTACCATCTTTGCAGTATCGGGAAGAGAACCATAGACAATTATAATCTGAAAGGAACTATCACCTCACTCACCGTCGGAGAGGGAACCCTAGGAAATTATAATCTGAAAGGAATTATCGCCTCACTCACCGTCGGAGAGGGGACCATAGAAAAGGAATTATCGCCTCACTCACCGTCGGAGAGGAAACCATAGGAGATTATCACCTCACTCACCGTCGGAGAGGGAAACATCTGAAAAGGACTTACCACCTCACTCACCGTCGGAGAGGGAACCATAGGAGACTATCACCTCACTCACCGTCGGAGAGGGAAACATCTGAAAAGGACTTACCACCTCACTCACCGTCGGAGAGGGAACCATAGGAGACTATCACCTCACTCACCGTCGGAGAGGGAAACATCTGAAAAGGACTTACCACCTCACTCACCGTCGGAGAGGGAACCATAGGAGACTATCACCTCACTCACCGTCGGAGAGGGAAACATCTGAAAAGGACTTACCACCTCACTCACTGTCGGAGAGGGAACCATAGGAGACTATCACCTCACTCACCGTCGGAGAGGGAAACATCTGAAAAGGACTTACCACCTCACTCACCGTCGGAGAGGGAACCATAGGAGACTATCACCTCACTCACCGTCGGAGAGGGAAACATCTGAAAAGGACTTACCACCTCACTCACCGTCGGAGAGGGAACCATAGGAGACTATCACCTCACTCACCGTCGGAGAGGGAAACATCTGAAAAGGACTTACCACCTCACTCACCGTCGGAGAGGGAACCATAGGAGACTATCACCTCACTCACCGTCGGAGAGGGAAACGTCTGAAAAGGACTTACCACCTCACTCACCGTCGGAGAGGGGACCATAGGAGACTATCACCTCACTCACCGTCGGAGAGGGAAACATCTGAAAAGGACTTACCACCTCACTCACCGTCGGAGAGGGAACCATAGGAGACTATCACCTCACTCACCGTCGGAGAGGGAAACATCTGAAAAGGACTTACCACCTCACTCACCGTCGGAGAGGGAACCATAGGAGACTATCACCTCACTCACCGTCGGAGAGGGAAACATCTGAAAAGGACTTACCACCTCACTCACCGTCGGAGAGGGAACCATAGGAGACTATCACCTCACTCACCGTCGGAGAGGGAAACATCTGAAAAGGACTTACCACCTCACTCACCGTCGGAGAGGGAACCATAGGAGACTATCACCTCACTCACCGTCGGAGAGGGAAACATCTGAAAAGGACTTACCACCTCACTCACCGTCGGAGAGGGAACCATAGGAGACTATCACCTCACTCACCGTCGGAGAGGGAAACATCTGAAAAGGACTTACCACCTCACTCACCGTCGGAGAGGGAACCATAGGAGACTATCACCTCACTCACCGTCGGAGAGGGAAACATCTGAAAAGGAATTATCACCTCACTCACCGTCGGAGAGGGAACCATAGGAAATTATAATCTTAAAGAAAACCCTAAAATGGAAATCTCATGCACCGTCGGAGAGAGAACCAATAGGAAATTATAACCTGGGATAACTTCTACTGAGTCTTTATCAAAAAAATCTGTTGGGAGTCGATTTAGCTGGACTAGAGAAGGCCTGGGACTGGATAAGAAATCTTTGGCGTCGATTAACTGAACTGGTCTAGGTCTTGAAATATGATTGAGAATTTCAACTGCATCTTTCCTGAAAGGTAAAGGTCAGTCATATGCAATGCATGATATGGATCAAGCAATGATGTTCTCAACATAAATGAGATTTGTATGATATGATGCGTCTATGCATGCTATAATGATGTATGTGATGTTTATGTATGTATGTTTTCGTCTAGGAAAGTAAATCCTTGACGGGTGTCGGGAAGTCATATCCTGGGCTGATGTTGAAGAATAAGCTTCTTCGTTTCCGCTGGGGGTAATAACTGCAAGAATACCGGTAGGAGAAGATGACTCCGTTGAGGAATAAACTTGGCAAATGGAAGGTTCTGCGGGGAGAAAAGTACTCTAGCGATCACGCTGGGGAGTGATACTCTGTGGGGAGAGAGATACCTTGCTGAGTGTTGATAGTAACTTGCTGAGGATGTCTTTACTGTATTGGAAGTGCTGATAGACTTCGCTGGGGATAAGAAAGATATGTGTTGACGACGACCTTTCCGCAGCTTTTGGCTGAGGATAACCCAGTTATATCCTGTTAAGGAAATAACTCTTTAAATAAAGCCGGACGACGCGTTCGCGCTTTGCGAGGGATAAGCTTCCAGAATCTACTGGGGATAAGCTTACTGCTTGGGGGAGATGGATTCCAACTTTCCTTGGGAAACTGGATTGGACTTTCTGGGGAAGTTTTGATATACTGGGGAAGTGATTCCTTTGAATGTCTGGTATACCGCCGGGGAACAATCTTCAGACCAAGACTGCTAGGGATGCTTGTTAAGAATATATATGCTGCTGGGGAATGTTGAGATCTGCTGGAGGATACTCAACTTCTTTGAGATTGGATAACTCTGCTTGGAGAAGAATGCACTGACTGCTGACTTACTCTCTGGGGAATTAGGATATCTGGTTATGTTCTTTAGCTGAACCTACCTTGGTACCTTGGAGGATAGAACAATCAGATTGCTTAAACCACCAGTTATTGCCCCTGTTTCTATGGGGGAGGCACATGTGGGATGCTGATAATTGTTGAGGGTCAAACCTTCTTCTGGTAGGCAGGTGACAAGATGACAGGACATAGTCGTACGCTTTGATCCCTAACTTTTGCCTGGACCGCCCTTTCGGGTTTTCAGTCCACCGGGATACCCATTTTTGCCCAAGCTGCCTTTTCAGGTTTTCGACTTGCCGGGTGTACAGATTTTTTTTATTTCATCCCTTCATTTTGCCCGAACCCTTTTGGTTCGCCGGGAAGCCCTTATTTTTGCCTAGGTGTGTCAACCTAGCGGGTCTTTGATTGTGCGTGGTATTTTTTCGACTATGTCCATGCTTTCAGCATGTAGGGAGTTGCCCCTGTTAGAAGTGTTTTGTCATGTCACCAGAAGATGTCTGACCGGGCAAGATTTGTTGCTAGAATTCCTGTCCAATGCCCCAAGTGACTTAGGCGGAGATTTGCCCCAGGCTGGTTGGCATCGTGAGAGATTCCTTGAATCTTGATTGGACTGCCCCAGATGATAGACCATGATCAGGTCATGCCCCTTGATTGGAGGTACTTCTGTTCATTAGGTATTCATCGTGCGAATTTCCCCGCTGTTCAAACAAAAAGTCATATGCAAACAAAGTTATGTCAAAAATGTAAAGCTTATGTCTGTCTTGAAGATTTTGAAAATGCATTCTTTTTCATAAAACAAGTGAATGTTTGTAAAACGTGATGTCAACTCCGTATTTACCGTAAGCTTTAAGGAGTCAGGATACCTTTTCGTAACAGTATGCTTTCGAACTAACCCATGCTTCCGCTAGGACTTTTTAAGGGTTATAACGTGGTCGGGTTCACGGTTCAAGAAACAAAGGATAAAGGCTCAAATTATTTGTACCCACCCGCTCTTCGTGATGTTCTCCAAACCTAAACTCAGTTGATCATACGTTAGACCTGGTTTGAGTCTTTGCTTTGATTTTCCAATGATGATTCGGATGTTGACAGTTCATTTTGAATAGGCAGTCATTCCTTTTCTGTTGAGGGTTTGTAGGACCTCTTTCTTTTTGATTTTATGATCCCTTTCTTCTTTTTTTGCCTGAACTGTTTCCTTTTTGGAATTACAGTCAGCGGGATGCCCCAGTTTTGTAAGTCTCCTTCATGGGTTTTGACTTAATGGTTTTTTTTATTTTTTGAGATAATGACTGCCTTTCTTTATTGATTATTCGGAACCATCACTGTCTTCCTTTGTTTTGTAAGGACCTCTTTGGTGCCATTCGTTATGCACTTGGATCAACTGAGAGACTACCCTGCCCCAGGTTATGATTAAGGGTTTTAAATTTTGAAAAGAAAAACTCCTACTTCTTTGGCTCAGAGGGGTTGACGAGGGATTATCATCCTTATAACTCTAGTGTTTGGGAATTGAAACAATGCATGTACCTCATCAGCGGGGTCTGTTCAAAAGCATACTGTAGATTATGGTATCGTTTTCGTCATCCTCCCTCAAGAGGCTTAGAATTTTAGATCAAGAGTTAACATCAGAAAAAATATGAAAATAATTTGCATATAGTGAATACGAATATATTGTTTCAAAATAGACATAAGCGATGCATTAATGTGATAACAATGTTTAACATGAATAAAGGTTTGAACAAAAGAAAATTGCAACTTGAACATTCGAATGAACAAAAATTTCCTAATCTCAGGGCTTGTCACTTCAAATGGTGCCTCCTGTAGGGATGGTAGAAGCACTCAGCCTGGCCATCTTGGGTGAATTCCACAGCTCCTTCCTCAATCAGATCCTGGATTTTATTCTTCAAATTCCAACAATCCTCTGTAGCATGCCCCGGGCTGTCAGAATGATAAGCGCAGTGAGCATTGGGGTTATACCTTGAAGGTGTCTTGTTGGGATTCTTAGGAGGATCCTTTCGAGTTACCAAGTTCAAACTCAGCAGTTGTTGTAAGGCTTGAGGCAGTGACACGTTGAGCTCGGTGAATTGCCTTTGGGGCTTGTCTGGTTGAAGCTGGTGAGGTTGATACTGAATTGGTGATACTGAAGCCATATGAGGAGCTTTCTCCTTACCCCTTTGTCTCAAAGATGGTCGAACGGTGATTGGCTTTTCACCCTTAGACGTTTGCCCCAGTTGGTTACTCTGAAGCAGTTGGTTGACGAGAAACCGGAGCTCATCTTGTCTTTGAGCTAGACCTTGAATGGCATTCCTCTGCCCCAGCATTTGGGCTTTCATTGCATCCATCTCAGCTTGTAGGTGTTTCAGCCCTTCATCCTCAGCACTATTCCTGACAAAGGTCCCCATGAGAAGTGTCCTTAGCTCTTCCTGTCCCTTGGATAGATTCAGGAGGATTTCCCCAAACCGAATCTCTTGAGCAAGAAGGTCCTGATTGTCTGGTTGGAAAGCCATTGCTGAAATAAACAGCGGGAAAGGTAAGTAACCTGCAACAAGGGTACCTGTTATGCAATGATATGTATGACATGCATGTAATGTTTTCAAGGACCTCGCGGGATAAACAAGAAAATTTTGTTAGCATTGGGATTTATAGCTTGATTGAAGGACACCCATGTTGTTGAGAGCTCTTCTTCGAGGGTCAAAGGCTCACCATATCCAGTGGGTCATAGCCCCTGACTTTAGTCATCATGTCTGGTTTTGATTTCCAAACAACCTTGGTTGGGGGGAACCTCCTTCAAGTGTCAAAGCTCACCATATCTAGTGGGTCATAGCCCCTGACGACTTTGGCTAGAGGAAAATAAATCCTCTTTGCCCCTTGCTAGATGTTTTGATTCATCATGACCTGCATCACAAGCCCTTGAGATCCTTGAAATAGGTTAAGATGTATGCAATGGTATGATGTTATGGTATGCATGGGGTAATGTAGGTAACCCCGTTACGAGTCCCTATTAGGGATTGCAAACCAAAACCTGCAAGACACTTAGTAAACCTGTCAGGAGTCCCAATTAAGGACTAAAACAAACCCTGCATGAAACTTGGTAAACCTTGTTATGAGTCCTGGTTAAGGACTATGACAAAAACTGCAAGAAACTTAGTAAGCCCTGTCATGGGTCCCAGTTAAGGACTAAAACAAAACCTGCAAGAAATTTGGTAAACCCTGTTATGAGTCCTAATTAAGGACTGCAAACCAAAACCTGTAAGAAACCTAGTATACCCTGTTATGAGTCCCTATTAAGGACTATAAACAAAACCTGCAAGTAGTTCATGTGTCAGATAACAAGCATGCAAGTAGTCAAGTACGAAGGCACACAAGTCACACAAGAGAAGCCCTTAGAGTTTAGGCCAGCATGAGGTCTAGGTATTACCCTCTTTCAGTTTGTTGGGTTCATACATGTCCTATCAAAGTAACCGGGTTCTTAGAGGATCCCAATATCATTGACTACCCTCAATCGGTCATAACTCCAGCATCGCAATCTTTTCTTGCGGCCAGAACCATCACGAGAGTTTAGCCTCAATGGGCGTAGCATACTGCTACTGTTCTAATGGCCAAGTTGTGTCATTTAGGGTTCTAAGGTCTGTTGGTGCTTAATGACTCCTCAGAAGACCCATATTCTCCTCGTTGCAACACAAGGGATATCGGTACAAACCAAGGTGCCACACCAACGTAGCCACTGCTTCACCTGTGTCGGTCTACGCCGGACAGGTCCCTCACAGCTTATGCTACCTAAACAGGGTATCCCCAGATCCGGGTTAGGATCTATGTAACTCCGATGCAACCCACAATAGTAAAGCAAGCAAATCAATACAATTGAAAACACAGTTATGAACTAGCCCTAAGGTACACCTCACTTTAAGTTTGATTCCCCAGCAGAATCGCCAGTTCTGTGATCGGTGGATCTGGAACTGACTGTTTAACGCTAGTTCGCGAAATGTCGCGGTAAGCAAGAGTCGCCACCGTCTTTTATTTTCTCCAAATGGAAAGGACAAAAGCACAGAAAAATTCCTTAAAGAGATTGCTCTCGGTTCGGGAGGTAGATTATAGAAAGGGAAGGTATTAGCACCCTTTCTATCCACGGTTATCCATGGGCTCTTAGATACTTGCTCATTGTGTTTTCAAAATGGTTTGTTTGCTTTTCAACTGTGGGTTTTAAAAAGTTTCTTTGAAAATTTCAGTTCGACTCTTGTATCAGTCCTCAAGAGTGTTTGAAAAATTGCTTTCGAAAGCTTTTTTGAAAAGGTGTCGGTGTGAAAAGTATTTTTGAATTTGTTTTGAGATTAGAGCAAGTATCTAGAGTCGTCTACCTACCCTAAGGAATTCGTCTGTGTAGATGTCCTTTAAAGTAGTGCCATCCCACCATTGAGAGGTAGGTAGCACCACCGTTGGAGGTGTTCGGGTCAATTCGAGGTTCGGGACATGGTGATCACCAGAGCAATGGGAAGACACCTTAGAAGCTACCCTCATGCCAGGTTCTCGGATCATGAGGACTTACTAAGACATCCTCTACTCGACGATCACCTTTCGAGGCAAGGCAACAGTGAGGCGTACCCTAGGGGTGGTGTGTGCGATTTGTGTGTCGTTTTCATTTGCATTTATCTTGTCATGTTATCGGTGTTCTACGCTTGTTTTTATTTAAGGCCATTCATTCTTGCATGCTTTGTTTTAACAGTTAAAATATTTGCGGGAAAAAATAAATCTAAAGCTATTACAAATGGCGCGGGTCCACATCGCCAAAATTAATCAGGACCCGATTTGACAGAAAAATAAATAAATTGAAAGTGCGAGAAGTAATTACAAGGCTTCGGGAGAGGTACATAATTATTTAAGCGAAATAAAATAAATATGCGAAATTAAATCGAAACGAGGGCGTTGGACCCTTTTGCAAAAAATTGAATTAACGATGAACTAATTAATCAAAATTTAAAAAGAAAGCAAGAATTTGTTTTTTTTTGGTATTTTAGTATTTTATGACTTAATAAAAAAAAAGAATTAATTAAAATTAACTACTAACCCTAATTCTATTTTATTTTAATTTATTAAGAAAACATTAGAATTAAACCTAAATTAAACCCTAATTTTTGTATACAAATTTAATTATGAAAATAAATAAAATAAATAATATTATGGTGGAAAAGAAAAAATTGAAAAGGAATAAAACATTGATTAAACCTAGTTCTATATTTTTTAGATTTTTGTTATGAAAGAAATTAAAATTAAAACCCTATTCTAAACTAATTAATTTACATGCATTTATTTACAAGAAATATTAAAATAAAATATTTTTTATATTTTTTATCTTTTCTGAATTTTTATGATATTTTGTACTTTATAAAAATAATTAATTAATTTAAACAAATAATAATTAAAAGTAAAAGATTTAAATAAATAAAGAAAATAAAAAAGAGAGAAAAATTTGCAAACCTAGGGGGGTGGTAGTCCCCAAAGTGGAGGTCTGGCCTTAGTAATCTGGCCCATTTAGCAAGGCCTGGTGGACTTTTACTGGGCACGTGCAGAGGCGTTGACTCAAGCCTATGGTGCTCATCAATTCTCAGCCTTTGATCTGATCTCTAGGAGCACGTGGATGGCTGGATTAAGAGGTGTATCATGATCCTCAACATAAGCGCTGCACGTGAACGTTAAAGGAAAAATAACATGGAAATTATTGAAGACCTGGGGCTCGAACCCAGGTCATGCACTTCACCAGCCAACACGCTTGCCAACCGTGCCAATTTGCTTATCTGTATATTAAATAATCCAAGAACAATATAATAAGAAAGTAACGGTTAGTGGTGGTTAGCGCGCGAAGTTTAAACTATCCAATCATTGATGGCCACGATACCATCTTCTTCGCGTGTTTTCTTTTTTTCCTGAAATACACAAAACATTGGCAACGGTTTTCATGCGTTGCCTAAAACGTCCTACAAGAAAATAGCGATTAGGCATGGAACGCCCATAAATTGGGCGCGAGGGTGGGTTTAGATTCGTCCAGATGCGCTGATTCTAATGGTGGTGGTCTTGAGGGCCAATTTTTCCCCAGTCAAAAACCCCTAATCTGAAGCTTGCAAAACCCTAAAACTTGGTAATGGTGAAATCGTGTATACAGCATAAAAACATAATTGAATCATATGGTTAGCATCAGAATGGCATAAGGAATGCAAATCAATAATTAAAATGCCCTAAGAATGCCTAAATGTCAAAACACGATCATGATTTTTTCATGAAATATTTGGAATGCTGTATACCAATTCCTTGCGTTTTGATTGTTGTTTTTGATTGGAATATGTCCAATGACCTTTGAGCAAGCTATTGAAACACAAATTCTGCCTTGAATCGCCCTGGAAGTGTACTTTCAGTTTTGACTTTTTTAGAGAAAATTTCAAGTTGTCAATGGAGTTTCTTGAGTGGCTGCGTGTGTATTTTGATTAGGGTTTCCTTTAGGCTTATGTAGTGAGTCCATTAGGTTAAGAAAAGTAGAACAAATCCAATGCAATGATGGTTTTTGAAAATTTGATTTTTAAGGATCTTTTTCAATCTTTTCCATGTGTTCTTTTTTCTCAATCATGCCAATCAACCCAAATCTTTCCATGTTGGGATATGCACGAATTATTGATGATATAATATGCACAAAAAGATTGAAAAAACTTAGGTTAGCATTTTTCATATATTTATTTTGATTTAAATGAATTATTATAAATAAAAATTCAAATAAATAAATAAAAAATGAATAAAGACTTCCCTTTGGGCCAAGTAGTCGTGCATATGTCATGGATGATGAATTATGGAAGAAAAATGGGCCCATTAGCAATTTTAGGTCATTTGAAGTAATGTTGACTTTTCAAAATATCCAAAAATTTCCCAACTTCCACAAGGCATAACTTGCTCAATTTTTAAGCTTTTCTCATGTTCTTGGACATTTTGGAAAGGTCTTTGAGTCCTCTAACCAATGTCTTTGGTCCCATGTCATTTTGATTTACCAATCTCAAGTTATAGTCTTTGACTTAAAGTCCCTTTTTGTTGACTTTTAAAAATGACCTATAATGTTGAAATTGATAACTTTTTGTGAGAGCATTTCTTGGACTTGAAGTATGAAGATGAGTTGTAGGAAATGTATTTCTCTTCAAAATGAGCTTTGGATGGAATTTTTCTGATAATCCATGTGAAAGTTATGCCCTGGTCAATTTACAGTTGACTTTTTCAACTGTCCAAATAAGGAAACTTTTGCATCTTGATGATTTCTGAGCCAAATTTTGAGAATCATGATCAAGCATTGATCAAATGATGTTTTTGGCTTCAAAATGATATGTTGACCAAAAATTTGAACTTTTGACTGCCAAATGACCATTTTGCCCCTACAGTTGACTGTAGTGCAATTAGGGTTTTTGACTGTGCAATTTTGTACTGAATGCCTTGAAACTTGATATAAGGATGCTTGACCATATTTGTAGGCATATGAGACTTGATTGGACCTTTGAAAACTCCATTTTCTTGATCAGAACACAAACCCTAATTTTGACTGTATAGGAGACCTTTGCACTGTGCAACCCTTGGGGAATTTTGTGACTTGACTTGGCATTTTCTTGAAGAATATGGGAGGGCAAATTTTGGGGTACAACAATGACTCCGTTGGGGGATGAACTTGGTGAAGAGATTACTCTGCGGGGAATTACTCTGTGGGGAGAGATATTTCGCTGAGGTTTGAATGATAACTCCGCTGGGGACTCCATTGATATGTTATGTTGGGAGATTTGAAGAACTCCGCTGGGGGATAGGAAGAACTTCGTCGAGGACGATCTTTCCGTGACAATTAGCTGAGGATAACCCAGTTATAAGCTCTGGTGAGAAATAACCTTTGAATAATGTCGGGGAGACGCGTTCGTGCTCTGCAGGGGATAAGCTTCCAAAATCTACTGGGGATAAGCTTCCAGAATCTACTGGGGAGATGGTACAACTCTCCTGGGGAAACTTGTGAGACTGCACTGGGGAAGTGGCTCCACTGGGATGTCTGGTATTCCGCCGGGGAACAATCTTATGTTAAGACCGCCGAGGATGCTTGCTTAGGAATGATCTGTATACTCCGCTGGGGAATATTGAGATCTTCTGGGGATACCCAACTTCCTTGAGGCTGACAGTAGACTTACTCTGCTCGGGGAGAGTGTTGATGACTTGCTAGAGATATAGTGCCTTTTCAGGGCTGACGGGAGATCAACTTTGCTCGGGGGAGAGTACTGTTGAACCCTGTCTTACTCTGCGGGGAGTGAAGGTATCTTAGTTACGTTCTTCAGCCGAACCTACCTTGGTACCTTGGTGGACAGAGCAACTAGATTGCTTAGACAACTCATTATTGCCCCTGTTTCTGATGTCACCTGTAATTAATCCTTTGTTTCGTATTCAAATATTTATGAGCTAGCAATTAGTGTCAAATGCATATATCAAAAATTGAACATTGGACGTTCTTTACAAAACAAAACAGAAAAAGGAAAAACAATTGGCAATTGGTCTGAAAAGTGAATTTGTATTGATTTTTGAATTGGCCTGTAAATAGGCGTTTATGTACAAGAGCCTGACGTCCTAGTAAGAGAACACCGCCGAACAACATAGAGTTTATACAATTTTGAAAAGGAAAACAAAACAGCTATGTGAAAAATCCCACTGGGTTCCAACTCTGCTATCGCCTTTATATATTCAAGCGTCTCATCACTTGGCTGCTTAGTTGACGATGAAGCTGACTGATCGATGCCGTCTGAACTTGGTAGTTGATATCGGATTCTGGATGCAAGGTGATCCAATGAGACATAATATTACGCTTATCCCTAACTTTTGCCTGGACCGCCCTTTCGGGTTTTCAGTCCACCGGGATACCCATTTATGCCCAAGCTGCCTTTTCAGGTTTTCGACTTGCCGGGTGTACAGATTTTTTTTCATTTCATCCCTTATTTTTTCCCGAACCCTTTTGGTTCGCCGGGAAGCCCTTATTTTTGCCTAGGTGTGTCAACCTAGCGGGTCTTTAATTCATGCGTAGTATCGTTTTACTATGTCCGCATTGGCAGGGTGAGGAAGGTCGTCACCATCCATGGTGGTTAGGATCATAGCTCCTCCTGAGAAGATATGTTTAACCATAAATGGCCCTTCGTACGTAGGGGTCCATTTGCCCCTGGGATCACTTTGAGGAAGGATGATGCGTTTGATTACCAGATCCCCAACTTGATACTCTTGGCGTCTGACTTTCTTGTTAAATGCCCTGATCATCCGTTTTTGGTACGTTTGACCATGACAAATAGCGGTGAGTCTCTTTTCGTCGATTAGGTTTAATTGATCAAGTCGAGTCTGGATCCAGTCATCTTCGCTCAAACCTGCATCCTTCATTATCCGGAGAGAGGGTATCTGGACCTCAATAGGCAAGACTGCCTCCATGCCATATACCAAGGAAAAGGGTGTTGCCCTGGTTGACGTCCTTGCTGAAGTACGGTACCCATGAAGAGCAAACGGTAACATCTCGTGCCAATCTTTGTAGGTCACTGTCATCTTCTGCACAATCTTCTTGATATTCTTATTTGCCGCTTCGACATCCCCATTCATCTTCGGCCGGTAGGGAGAAGAGTTGTGGTGCTGTATCTTGAATTGCTCGCAGAGCTCAATGATCATCTTATTGTTGAGATTGGTACCATTGCCCGTAATGATTCTTTCCGGGACACCGTATCGACAGATCAGGTTATGCCGAATGAATCGTGCCACGATGTTCTTGGTTACGGTAGCGTAGGAAGCTGCTTCAATCCACTTTGTGAAGTAATCAATCGCTACCAGGATGAAGCGATGCCCGTTGGATGCCGTAGGTCTGATCTCGCCGATCATATCAATGCCCCACATTGCAAAAGGCCAAGGTGTTGTCAAGACGTTCAGAGGAACTGGAGGAACGTGCACCTTATCAGCATAGATCTGGCATTTGTGACATGTCCGAGAGTGTTGATAACAGTCGGCTTCCATTGTGGACCAGAAATATCCTGCCCGAAGGATTTTCTTTGCCATGGTATGCCCACTGGAATGCGTTCCGAAGGTACCTTCATGCAGTTCTGCCATGATTCTTTCCGCTTCAGTCTTATCCATACAACGCAGTAAGGTCGAATCATGGTTTTGCTTGTACAGAATGCCATTGCTGAGGAAGAACTTTGCAGCGAATCTTCTCAGAAATTTCTTGTCGTTGACAGATGCGCCTTCAGGGTATTCTTGAGCTTCTAAGTACCTCTTCACTTCATGATACCAGGGTTTTTCAGTTACCTCTTCAGCCTCAAGATCACAGCAATGTGCAGGTTCATCCAATTTCCAAATAATGATCCGGGGAGCCTCGTTGTCCCATTTGACTTTGAACATAGAAGACATCGTAGCCAGCGCGTCCGCCAACTGATTCTCCTCTCTTGGGAAGTGTTCAAAAGTTATCTCCTCGAAGTGGGGGATCAATGTCAACACATACTCTTTGTAAGGAATAAGATTTGGGTGTTTCGTATCCCACTCGCCTTTGATCTGATTGATCACGAGAGAGGAATCTCCGAAGACACTAAGAAACTTGATCCTTAAGTCAATTGCAGCTTGAAGACCCATGATACATGCCTCATACTCCGCCATGTTGTTGGTGCAGTTGAAACATAGTCGGGCAGTAAGTGGAGTATGAGTGCCTTTGGGGGATATGATCACAACGCCAATACCGTTACCCAAAGCGTTTGAGGCTCCGTCAAAGTGCATAGACCATCGGGATCCTTCCTCAGGTCCTTCATCCGGTCCAGGTACTTCACAATCAGTCACTACCATGATGTTCTCGTCCGGAAATTCAAAGTTCATGGACTGGTAGTCATCCACTGCCTGGTGTGCCAAATGGTCTACCAATACACTTCCTTTAATTTCTTTCTGAGTCGTGTACTGGATGTCGTATTCTTTCAAGATCATTTGCCATCTTGCTATTCTTCCGGACAAGGCAGGCTTTTCGAATATGTACTTGATTGGATCCATTTTTGAAATTAACAGAGTGGTGTGAGTCAACATATACTGTCTCAGCCGGCGAGCAGCCCATACCAAAGCGCAACAAGTTTTCTCAAGCAGTGAGTATCGGGTCTCACAGTCGGTAAACTTTTTGCTAAGGTAATAGATGGCGTGCTCTTTTCGGCCAGACTCGTCATGCTGCCCCAGCACACACCCCATTGAGCTGTCAAGTACTGTCAAGTATAAGATTAGAGGTCTCCCTTCAACAGGTGGCATAAGAATGGGTGGTTCTTGGAGATACTCTTTGATTCTGTCGAAAGCGGCCTGACATTCATCATTCCAACGTACTACTTGATCTTTCTTCAGTAGCTTGAAGATTGGTTCACAGGTAGCAGTTAGGTGCGAGATGAATCGGGCAATGTAGTTCAGCCGTCCTAGAAAGCCTCTGACTTCCTTCTCTGTCTTGGGAGCTGGCATCTCTTGTATGGCTTTCACCTTGGCAGGGTCCACTTGAATAACTTTGTCACTCACGACGAAGCCTAGTAATTTTCCAGATCTTACCCTGAAGGTGCACTTGTTTGGGTTCAACCTTAGCTTGTACAACTTCAGACGGTCAAACAGCTTCTGTAGATGGTCAAGGTGTTCCTCCTCAGTTTGAGACCTTGCAATCATATCGTCGACATACACTTCGATCTCATGATGGATCATGTCATGAAACAAAGCAACCATGGCACGTTGGTAGGTTGCCCCAACATTTTTCAATCCAAAAGGCATGACCTTGTAACAAAAGGTGCCCCACTGAGTAACAAAAGTGGTCTTCTCCATGTCTTCGGGAGCCATTTTAATTTGATTATATCCGGAGAAACCGTCCATGAAGGAGAACACCTTATGCTGAGCAATATTGTCAACCAGAACGTCGATATGCGGTAGGGGAAGTCATCCTTGGGGCTTGCCCTGTTCAAATCCCTGTAATCAACACACATTCTGACCTTACCATCTTTCTTTGGCACTGGAACCACGTTGGCAACCCACTGAGGGTAAGAAGTCACTGCTAGAAACCCGGCATCAAATTGTTTCATAACCTCATCCTTGATTTTCTCGGACATCTCTGGACGCATACGGCGGACCTTCTGTTTTACCAGAGGGCAATCTTCCTTAGTAGGCAGGTGATGAACCACAATGTCGGTATCCAACCCAGGCATGTCTTCGTAGGACCAGGCAAAGATTTCCACATAGTCATGCAGCATCTGAATCAACCGCTGTTTCACACTAAGCTCCAGATTGGCACCAATCTTGACTTCCTTTATGTCTGTCTCAGTACCCAGATTTACCGTTTCCACTGGCTCTTCATGTGGCTGAATGGCCCTCTCTTCCTGGAGTAGCAGTCTTGCAAGCTCACCAGGCACTTCGCAATCATCTTCACCTTCGTCTTTGGCTAAGTTGATCGGATTTTCGAAGTCATAACTGGCAGTAGCAAAGTCGTTACCAGTGAGATCCAGAGTGGATTGGAACCTGTATGAGTGAGTGTGTGTAAATATAGCTATTTTGCAATATATAAAGAAAGAAAGGGAGTGCAAGATTTGAAATGTGAAAAACGTCCAATGCTTTTATTCATGATATATGAAAGTGACAAATAACAAGCCCTCATAAATGACGCCACGGTGCCTCGGGTAAGACACTGGGCCATAAAGTCTCAAATTATTGTTCGTTACAAATTCAAAACAAAGAAGTTCATTATTGAGTGACAAAAGTAATAGGTGTAAAGTCTTTTGCAGTCCAGTTGCTAGGTCCACCGTTGGTCGTTGGGTAGATCCAACTGTCAAATTCGGATTCCTCCACGTCGTCCTCGATAGCATTCACTCCCGGGTTGGTGATGAGCACAGGAGGTCTTCCAATCCTTGCCTTGCGCACAACCTTCTGAGCTTATGCAGTGAAACCCAAGCCAAATTTGTCAGTCTTTAGAGTGAAATCAGGAAGTCTGCCCCATTTTGCACACTCACCCTTCTCAATCACAGCCCGGGCATCCTTTAAGGAAGTCATCTTCAAAGGAGAGTCTTCTTCAGTCATTGTCTCTGCTGCGGCCAATGTCTGAGGCACCTCTTCAAAGTGTTGAAAAGGGGTCTCAATGAACTCCCCATCCATTTCTATGTATCGGAACGAGTTGAGGTGGCTGACCATGTATTCCTCTTCCCCTTGCACTGTAACAATCTTCCCTCTGACTGGGTACTTAAGCTTCTGATGCAATGTGGAGGTCACAGCTCCTGCCTTGTGGATCCAAGGACGACCCAGAAAACAAGAGTAGGACGGTCGGATATCCATCACATAGAATTTTGAATCAAAGACCTGTGAACCAACCCTGATGGGGATGTCAACCTCACCATGTACCATCCTTTTGGACCCGTCAAAGGCCCGGACAACAATGTTACTTGGTTTGAGCTCTAAACCCTCACAGTCCAGCCTGTCTAGAGCTTTCTTGGGTAGCACTTTTAATGAAGAACCAGTGTCAACCAGTACATGGGCAAGAGTAGTGCCCCTGCATTCAATGGAGACATGCAGGGCATCATTATGGTTCTTCCCCTTGGCCGTCAGATCAGCGTCAGAGAAACCCAGACCATTATCAGCAGTTAAGTTGGCCACACAATCAGTGAATTGATCAGCAGACGTTTCTTGTGGTACGTGGGCCGTCTTTAGGAAAGCAATCAGGGCCTTGGCATGGGCCTCTGAACACAGCAACAGTGATAGCATAGAGATTTTAGAGGGGGTGTGCCCCAACTGTTCAACGACGTTGAAATCACTCTTCTTGATAATTTTGAGGATCTCTTCCATCTCTTGCTTGGAAGCCTCAACAGTGGTCTTCGGTGCCTCCATCCAGGCAGGCACATCAGTAGCAACCCCTTTGCCCCGAGTGTCAGATGACTCGGCAGTAGGGGTAGAAACTTGATCAGGAGGGGAAACAGGCACACTGGCAGGTGTGACGACAAGAGGTCTCTGAATTACTGGAGGTGCAATGTCTGGTGAGAACAGTCTTCCACTACGAGTGACTTTAGCAGGCCCGGTGATGTTGGTGACACCGGTACTAGTATTGAACTCTTGTTTCACTCCCAGAACATAAACATCTGCCCCATAGTGCCACGGGACAGCTTTTTCAGACTTATAGGGGATGGGCCCCGGAATAGTGATGGTTATAGGAGCAATCTTGTGAACATGCATAATTTTGACAGGCTTCTTTGAGGGAGCCTTATGGGGGTTGTTGAAAATGGTGACAATTGACACTTCTTCAGCAGGAACAACAGGAACGACAATCTTCTTGAACAAGATCTCTTTGCTATCCATCAGGTTTTAGACGCCTGACTTCAGCAACGAACAACCAGTAGGTGAAACATCGCATAGATGACAACCTTTACTACATCCCGGAAATAAACCGGCTAGCAACAGGTTCCTCTTAACGGTCAGCAGCGGAGTAGCAACATCATCCACATAAGCTACATACAGATCCTCCTCAACAGCATTCACTCCATGCTGGGGCATGGGAGCGGTCACAACATTTGGCCTTTCGGGCACCTCGAACTGTATTTCCTTGGCATCAATAAGGTCCTGAACCTTATTCCTTAGGGCCCAACAATCATCAGTAGAATGCCCCGGGCTATCAGAGTGATAAGTGCAGTGGGCGTTGGGGTTGTACTTCGGAGATGATGTGTTACCACCTTCGGAGCTTCCTTGACAGTTACCAGGCTGGTTGACAGCAGTTGCGGTAATATCTGAGAGAGAGTCATGCTGAGCCGAGTATACTGCCTTTTGGGCCTCTCAACTCTTGGCTGGTTGTACTGCTGAGGAGCAGCAGCAGGCTTAGAAATAACCACCGCATTGACAGCTTGGCGGCATTCTGGTTTGTTCTGTCTCCTGGGACCATACACAACACTAGCTTCCTTCTTGAAGGGCTTCTTTTCAGTATTTGAGGAGGCACCCTTCTGTATCTTCCCTGATTTGATACCAGCTTCGATCCTCTCACCAGTCAGGATCAGGTCTGTAAACCCAGCAGAGGAATTACCAATGAGATGGTTGAAGAATGGACCAGATAGGGTCCCCAAGAACATGTCCACTAGTTCACGATCCGTCGACGGTGGCTGCACCCTGCCAGCCAGATCTCTCCACTTATGTGCGTACTCCTTAAAACCTTCACCCGTCCCCAGTGACATACCCTGGAGTTGGGTACGCGTAGGAGCGAGGTCGGCATTATACTGATACTGCTTATAAAAAGCAGTAGCCAAATCCTCCCAGTTACGAATGTTGGTTCCATCCAGCTGATAGAACCATTCGAGATGAGTCCCTGAAAGACTCTCCTGGAAGAAATGGATCCATAAGTTCTTTTCTGCAGTGTAAGGCTGGATCTTCCTTACATAAAAGCGGAGGTGCAGTTTAGGACAGGAAGCCCCGTCGTACTTCACAAAGGCAGGCACCTTGAACTTGTGTGGGATCACCACCCCAGAAGATAACCCCAAGTCTCCAAAATCCAACCCAGGCACGCGTTGAATCTCCATAGCATTTAACCTGTCCTCCAGCTATTTGTACCGGTCCTCAGCAGGAGGGTACTGCTCATCGTTGAAATCTGTCTCGGTGTCAGAGACCACAGGACTAGGAACCTCTCTCCCTTGGTGACTGCCTTCCCCCACAGATGGAGTAGTCCTCTCAGCTTCATTTTGCAGTGTATTCCCGAGTCTGCGTCCAGTGTTGAACAACACAGTCCTCTTCTTCTTCTTCTTCTTCTTCTTCTTCTTCAGGAGCAAAGCCTTCAGCTCCTGTTGTCCCTGGGCCAAGTTCATGACCATCTCCTGAAACTGGGCGTTCTAGGCCTGGAGGGCCTTGATAGCTTGTTCGGTAGTTGGTTCAGGATTCATGATGATTGAGTGCTGAAATAAATAGCGAAGAAGATTAAGCAACCTGTAGAAAAAGGGTACCTGTTATGCACATGATGCATGATATGCTATTTATGAAATGCATTCAAGGGTTCAAAAGTTCAAATTCGTTGTAGACAAAAAGGAACACACATTGTATTAAGAAATAAGCTGTTCAGTACATCAGGGCCTCACGGGCAAAACATTACAAAATAATTAATCCCAAAAGACACTGCGCATCCTCTTAGGAGAAATGTAAGTATTAAGGGTCTTTTCCTCGTGCAGTAGGCATGTGAGCTCCAAGACCTTCTTCTCACTGGCATGTAGACTGGTTTCAAGAGAATTCCGTTCTTCCTTGAGTTGGATCCAGCTTTTCTGCATTTCTTCCCAGGATGTAGGCATGTAAGGATGTTGAATGGTGTAGGGCACCTCTCCTTCCAAAACTGGCTCTTTGATCACGGGGAGAACATGAGGATATGGCATCACCAGCTTCAAGGAGCGGACTCGTACCCACTTGAGATAAGGCTCCAGGGGGATGGAGTTCTTGTGCCCCAGCGTCTTGCTATCTACCCTGTTGGGCATTCTCCAAGCTCTGATGAATCTCTGGCGAAGTCCTTGTGCATTGTTGTCGAAGTCAAAAACTATGTCAGGAATCAACATATCATGAGGGCCATCCCTCCGAGCATATCCAAACTGCCTCAAAGCCAGACAGGGGTTGTAAGTAATACCTCCTCTGATTCCAAGTAAAGGAACATTAGGAAACTCCCTGAAACGATCAATGATAGTGACATTCTCTCTGGACCGAGAACACCAATGTATATCAGCATGTGTAAGAGTCATCAATCGTCGTGACCATCTCAAACCCCGCTCGTTCTTCAAAACTGGTTGTGGAAGGTGCGAAATAAACCACCTTGCTAGGAGAGGAGTGCAGCACATAAGAACACCTCTTTTTCTCATGGTTCGAGTGTAACATGAGTGAAGGATGTCCCCAAGCAATGTAGGTATAGGATTCCTGGACATGAAGATCTTGACAGCATTGATATCTATAAGCTGGTCTGGATTCGGGAACAACACCAACCCATAGACAAGGAGGGCCACAACTTCTTCAAAGGCTTGTAGGTCAAGGGAATTCCAACACTCTTGGGCCTTCTCAAATAGAAACTTGGCCAAGAACCCTTTGATACCACTTCTAACTTCCCAATGTCCCTTAATGTCAGATGGTTGTAGGCATAATGCTTTAGCAACCTCTTCAAGTTTTGGCTCCTTTTCTGTACCGTTGTAGGGTAGTTGACTAAGGATAGGAATCTTCAGAAGCTAAGAAAACTCTTCCAAAGTAGGCACCAACTGATAATCCGGGAAAGTAAAACAGTGGTGCAGAGGGTCAAAGAACTAGAACAACACTTTCACCATATCCTCTTCAATGTTGGTATTGACCAAGCTGATGAGTCTACCATGCCTTTCACTGAATGAAGAGTTCTCGGGAATCCTGGATGTAAGCTCCTTAAGCTGAGGAGGGACCCTTACAAGGTTGATCTGAATTGTCTTTCTGCGGATAGTTTCCATGTCCTACAAAACAAGAACAAAGATGAAGATTCGAACCCTTGAAACGGTTAGTAGATGCATATGATGTTGTATGATGCTATGATGTTATGATAAGGGCACACCACAAGTATTCACAAAAAGCAAACATGGTAAGGCACACAAGTCATACCACAACCCTTAGAGTTTAGGCCAGCATGAAGTTTGGGGTACTACCCTCTTGAAGTTGGTGGGCTCAAAAACCTGTCCTATCAAAAGTAACCGGGTTCTAAGGAGCTCAATATCATTGGGTTGTTTTCTGTGTTCATTGTTTTGATTTAGCCACTGAACTGGCGATCAAAATATTCCAAGAAAACAACCCTCCACGAGTGTAGTATCGAGTATCAACCAACTTCGAACTGCACCAAAGTCGGTCATCTCACTACCCCTAAAGAGGCCAGGATGGTTCAATTAAGGTTCCTAAGGTCAGTTGATGCTTCACGACACCACGCAGTGGCCCCGTACTCTCCTTGACTTGACTCAAGGGTTACCGGTACTCACCAAAGTGCCACATCAACGTAGCAAACTGCTTCAACCGTGTTGGTATACCCCGCACAGTTCCCTCACAGTTTGTTGCTACTTTCTAAGAAGGTATCCCCCAGATCCGGGTTAGGATCTATGAAACTCCCAAAACAGGCCCACAATGTTAAAGCAAACAGGTCAAGCAATTGAAAACATGATGATGAACTATTCCTAAGGTACACCCCACTTTATTAAAATCCCCAGCAGAGTCGCCAGTTCTGTGATCGGCGGAAATAGAACTGACTATTTTTTAGCTGGTTTCGCGAAATGTCGCGGTAAGCAAGAGTCGCCACCGTCTTTTATGTTCTCCAACATGGAAAGGACAAAAGCACAGCAAAATTACTTTTCGAGAATGTTTCTCGGTTCGGGAGGTAGATTTATAGAAAGGGAAGGTGTTAGCACCCTTTCTATCCGTGGTTATCCAAGGGCTCTTAGGTACTTGCTCTTATGTTTTCAAAATATGTTTGCTTTTCAAGTGTGTGTGGGTTTTGAAAAAGTTCGTTTGAAAACTTCTAGGTAACTCTTGTATCAGTCCTCAAGAGTGTATGAAGTATTTGTTTGAAAACTTTTTTGAAAGTGTAAGGTGTGAAAAGTATTTTGTTTGTTTTGAAAAGAGCAAGTACCCATGAGTCATCTACCTACCCTAAGGAATTAAGCTGTGTAAGAGTCCTTTAGATAGTGCTATCCCACCATTGAGGGGTAGGTAGCACCATCATTGGAGGTGTTCGGGTCAATTCGATTATCGGGACAGTGTGGTCACCGAAGCAACGGTAGGACACCTTAGAAGTAACCCTGATGTCCTAGATCCTTTTATCTGAGGCAACCGTTTCGAGGCAACTGGATCTTTAGACAAAGGGTGACCTCTAAGACGTCCTATACTTGATGTCCATGTTTTGAGGC
The DNA here is from genome assembly GCA_948472305.1 of Vicia faba. Taxonomy (NCBI): domain Eukaryota; kingdom Viridiplantae; phylum Streptophyta; class Magnoliopsida; order Fabales; family Fabaceae; genus Vicia; species Vicia faba. The sequence continues at coordinate 284,907,564 of OX451737.1, forward strand.
AACGAGTGAAGCGTACCCTAGGAGTGGCGTGTGCTTTGTGTGTTGTTTTTCAGTTAATTATCTTTGTACATGTTATTCGTGAGCTACGGATTAATTTTATTTACATACATTCTTTCATGCATTCAACAGTTAGGGGTGCGGAAAGTAAATTGCGGAAATATAAATTCTACGCTATTACAAGGCGCGGGTCTATACATCGCCGAAAAATACAAAGACCCGTTTTGATAAAGTGCGGAAAGTAAAGAAAGCAATAAACCTAATTACTATTACATTCTTGAAGCAGTTACATAATAATCAAAATAAAATAAATGCGCGCGAATAAAAATTAATCGGGAATGTCTTAAGGGTTTTGACCCTTTTAAAAAAAGAAATGAATTTTTTTGTCTTTTTTGAATTAAATGCAATTAATTAAATAAAGCCTAATTACTAATTAATTAATTTATTAAAAAAAAATATTTTTTGTGTTTTTATGTTTTTTAATGAAATAAAATAAAAGAATTAAAATTCTAAGTTAACCTAATTCTAAATTATTTTTATTGATTGTAGAGAAAAAGAAATTAAAGTTGACCTAATTAAACTATTTTATTTGTTAATATTTATTTACAAAAATAAAATGAAATTAATAATAATAATAATGTTAGTTCTTTTTTTGATTTTTTATGAAAATATTAATTAAGTTAATAATACTAAAAAAAGGTTATAAAAGAAAAGAAAAATAAAGAGATAAAGAGAAATAATAAAACCAAAGGGAGGTATGGGCCAGAAATGGGGTGTTCTGAATTGAATTGTGAGGTCCATTTGAATCCAACTTTGTTTGACTTTGGAGATTGCCTGCGCCTGTGTTGACTCATGAGCATGGTGTTCTTTAATTTTCTGGCCCTTGGATCTGCTTCTGATGGACACTTGGCAAGCTGGGATGTGAGGTCTATGGTGAGTTACTTCACGTTGCCTGCACACAAGTATGTGAGAAAAAATGGAAATAAGCATTTGGGGGACCTGGGAATCGAACCCAGGTCCCAAAGATCACCAAACACGTTGCCAACCACTGCACCACTCATGCACGTTTGTTAAATAATAAGAAAAAAACATAATATAAAATAAGCGCACTATATGCTGAACAAAAAGGAAAAAGCGCGCGCCCATTTTGAATCAGCCAATCCCATCCTTCCACGCCTCATCTTCTTCATTGAAATCTGCAGAAATATAAAACACATAGCGGGGGTTTTAAAACCCCACGAACTGGAAAAGAGAAAAATAGCGATTAGCGATAGGCACAAGATAAATTGAGCGCGAGGTATGCAATGAGTTCGTCTGGATGTCACGAGTTCAAGCATATGCGTGAGAAGGCCTAATTTTTCCTGTGCTGGAAATCCCCAATTCGAGACCTTAAGAACCCTAAAAATCTTCAATGGTGATTCACGATTATGTACATGATAATGAAATTAAACAATGCCAAAAGCTTTGTTAAGGGTCAAGCAATGTAAAACAACGATTACAACATGTTAAGGATGCATAAAATGTGAGCTTCAATTCTAGAAAAAATTTGCAAACCGTGAGTTTATTCTGGGCAGTTTCTTGAGCTTTGGCGTTTAGTTCTGATTGCAAAAGGTTCCTGGAAGGATTGGGAGTGTGTTTGGATCAAAGAAAATGTCTGAATTGCACTGGAAGATTGATTTCCGTTTGTGACTTTTCTTCCAAAATTTTGAATTTGGTTCCTTTGTTTCAGAGGTTTCTAGGTTGTGAATCATGTGTGGGAGGCTTGCATATATGGTTATCAATGAGAATCAGTCACTATAATGAACCTTTAACCAATGCAATGAAGTTTGAGATTTCTCCATAACCATCATTTAAAGAACTTGCCATTTTTGTTCAATTTTGAATTTCATGCTTGAAATAGGCCTTACACGAAATTGGTAGGTGGATTATGATGTATCAAAGCCATTCAAGCCACAAGATATCCCTTAATTAATTTTCTTGATTTTTATTTGAATTTTAAGGATTTAAAATGAATTAAATCAATAAAATTAAATAAAAATAGAAAAATTAATGTTTAATTTTTAGATAAATCATGGGACACGTGGGAGGCATGGCAAAGCTGAATCAAGTGGAAAAAGTGGGCCCTTTTGTCAAAAATTGAAGTTTCAAGGATAGTTGACTTTTGCCATTTCACAAAAATTTCCCAACTTCTGCAATGCATATCTTGCTCAATTTTGATCATATGAACATGTTCTTGGACATTTTGGAAAGGTCTTGAAGTCCTCTAACCAATGCCTTTGGTCCCATGTCATTTTTAGTTACCAATATCAAGTTATGGTCTTTGACTTAAAATGCCTTTTTGTTGACTTTTGAAAATGACCTATAATGTTGAAATTGATAACTTTTTGTGAGAGCATTTCTTGGACTTGGAATGTGAAGATGAGTTGTAGGAAATGTCCTCCCCTTCAAAATGAGCATTGGATGGGATTTTTATGATGAAACATGAAAAAGTTATGCCTTGGTCAAGTTACAGTTGACTTTTCAACTGTCCAAAAATAGAAACTTTTGCATCTTGATGATTTTTGAGCCATTCTTGTGAAATCATGGTCAAGATTTGACCAAATGATGATTGTGGCTTCAAAATAAGATGTTGACCAAAAATTTTGACTTTTGACTGCCAAATGACCATTTTGCCCCTACAGTTGATTGTGAAGCAATTAGGGTTTTTGACTGTGCAACTTGACCTTGTGAGCCTTGAAACTTGACATATGGGTGCTTGACAATGCATATGAGCATATGGGACTTGATTGAGCCCTTGAAAACCTCAACTTCCTTGCAAGAACCAAAACCCTAATTTTGACTGGCTTAGGAGGATGGTTTGACTGTGTAGCCCTTGAGTAGACTTGAGCAAGTTGAGATGATGCTTGTCAAAACTTTGAAGAATATGGGAGGGCAAATTTTGGGGTACAACACTTTTGATATGATTTTCATATATCCGATGCACCAAATGTTATGAATGGTCTTGATACTTCGATATGGTCATGTTCGATTTATAGGTTAATGCATGGTATGTTTTTGTAATGTATGTTTGGTATGATCATGATAATGTTATAAATGAGATACGTTTGGCTGCTTACGCTTAGATGCTAGTGGGAAATGTATGAGAGTGTTTATACTTGAATGAAATTCTGATGGAACTGCATGAGGCTGCTGATGCTCGTAGGGATTCCTATGAATGAAATGATGATAGACATGCATGAGGCTTCTCATGCTCGTAGGGTTTCCTACAATGAATTGTTGGTGCGAATGCGTGAGGCTGCTCATGTATTAATGATGGTAAAAATGTGTGACGCTCCTCACGTCTTTATTAAATGCATGTGGTGAATGAGGCTGCTCATGCTTTGTAAGGCTGCTTTTGAATGAATTGATTGATGAAGTTGTGTGAGGCTGCTCACATCTTGAATTGTTGAAAATTACATAAGGTTATTAACATCGGTAAGGTTACTGGATGAAAAACAAAGTAAGGTCATTAGCATCGGTAGGGTTACAGTAAAGTAATCAAGATACTAAGGTTACTAACATCGGTGGGGTTACCGGGAGACCTCAATCAGGTGATTGGGAAAATGAACCAACATTAAGGTTAGTGGCATCGGTAGGGTTACCCGGAAACATCAATAAGGTGATCGAACAAATAAACAATAGTAAGGTTACTGGCATCGGTAAGGTTACCGGGAAATGTTAATCAGGTGATTGGAAAATGAACAATTAGTAAGGTTACTGGCATCAATAAGGTTACCAGAAAACCTCAATCAGGTGATTGGAAAATGAATAATCAGTAAGGTTACTGGCATCGGTAAGATTACTGAGAAACATCAATCAAGTGATTGGAAAAGGGATCTATGAGAGGTGGAGCAAAACCAATTTGATTTGCAAAAGGCGACAACAAAAATGTATGATTTGAGGAATTACCTACTGTTGAGGTTCAACATGGAGTAGAAAACTTAATGATAATGTCCTTATAGGAACCATGGTTTATGCTATGAGTTATGATTGGTTATGCTTAGGTGATGTGCACTTTGATTGATGCGTGAAATATAATGGTTGACTAATGCATGTAATGAGTGTCTTGGATATGTATCCATGGATACTGGACTTTTAAATGCAAATGAATAATTGAGCTTTGGGGTAAACGCCAAGTGAAATTGGGTCTTTGTGGTAAATGCCAAGTGATATTGGGCTTTTGTAAGGTTTGTTAGATTCATGCTATGGAGATATGAATGAGGTGATATGTATGGTTCAATGCTAGAGAACAATGACTTAATGAATGCATGACAATGACTTATAATAACTTTGATGATTTTGACTGGTGCCCCTATGATGGGTCGTGGATGGTTAAGGCTTGAAGAGGGTGCTTATGTAACAAGGCTTCTTGTCACACAGTTATAGGGTGTTACACTAGCATGAATTCCTAATACTCGTTTCGAACTCGAAGATTACTGATGTAGGAGAGAGCTTCATTGGGGATCATGAAAGTATGAGGAGAGATTTCCATTTGTGGCCTGCCTTTCCCCAACATTTGAATTTGAAAGGTATGCCTCGATATTTAGAGTCTGAATAAATTTCCTGAGAATGAACTTGGATCTCACCATGATGTGATATGAATTTTAGATGGACTGCCCCAAAAGTTGGATCTTCAAAAGGTATACCCCTGATTATTATGGTCTTGGAAATGTATGCCCCTGATTGACTAGTGCCTTGAGATGTGACCCAAGTTGACTGAATCTTAGAATGACCTTAGTTAATATGATATGCCCTTATGATCATTAGGATTTTCCCCTTATATAGAGTGTCCTCTTAGATGTTTTCCCCCTAGTTAGAAGCTTCTTGAAATGGTTTGACTTTGATCGAACTATTGTTGAAATTCCCTTGATGCTAAGTATTGATTTGTGCATAAGATTGTACATTTTGAAATGTAATTCTAATGCGATGCACATGTAAGTTTTTAAAACTTAAGAGAGTTATTTAAAATTGATGTGTTAAATTTTTGATATGGAAAATAGATATGGTGTACAATGGATGAGTATAAATGAAGATGTTAAAAAGAAATGTGGTTAGCGATAAAGTAACAAACATTAAGAGTCAGCTTAACACAAATTTTTCCGAGTATGCTTTCATAGTGAACCTAGCTTCAATTACGACTTTTGAAGGTTGTAACGTAGCCTGGTTCACGGTTTAAGAAACAAAGGATAAAAGGCTAAAATTTTATTTAACCCACCCCATTCTCCTTGATATTCTCCATTCCTAAATTCAATCAACACAATTGATGCATTTAGTCTACATGAGAATTTACGTAGTCGTAGTGATTATGAGAAGCATTGACAAGGTTCAAGCAATTGATTAAAAGTTTTGGTGATTTTTGAGGTGGAAGTGACCTACTTTCATTTACAAGCTTGTTTCCATTTTTTTACTTCAATCCCTTATTTATGCATGGATCGATTCTTTTGAATTTTTCGGTCCATCAGGATGCCCTAACTTTTGCCTAAGTCGACTTTTTGGATTTTTTTTCTTTTTAACTTAGCAGGCTCTTTTTTTTTGGGAAACAACTCTTGAGATTTTTTTCTTCTTTTGGTTTGGAATGGTTGTGACTGCAATGTTGACTTTTTAAATATTGATCTTCTTTGCTTCCTCGATCTTGGATGATGTACATGAGGAAAAAGATGTTTTGAGCTTTATCTTTATTGCTTCCTTGACCTTGGATGATGGATGTGAGGAAGAGAATATGCTTGAACCCCTTGTTTGGATAAACTGATTCTCTTGAGATTAGAATGCATCATTGAATTAATCGAAGTCTACCCTGCCCCTGGTTAAGATTAAGGTTTTTTTAAATAGAAAGAACATCAACTTCTAGCTCGAGGGGGGTTGACTGCGGATTATCTCCTTATATCTCCACTGTTTGGGAAGTGAAACAATGGCTTACATCGCCAACTAGGTCTTACTATTAAAAAGAATATGTCAGCATAACTCAATTATTTTGTTATTTACATCATTTTCCCTCAAAGTTTGTTAAAGGTGAAAGATGAAAATGAAAAGTTGAAAATGGAAAAATATTGATTTTTTTTGTATGGAAATCAATGGCATAATAAAGAGTGGATACAAATGGATTGGTTTTAAAAACATGCATGATTATTTTATTAGAATTATGATTAAAAGTACAAATTTTCGGTAAATATAACTTAGCAAAATGGAAATTACAAATTGAAATGATAAAGGCCTAATGATCTAGGGATGAGCCTCCTTATTGATCTAATGACTTTGAGAGATCTCCTTGATGATCTTGGACTTGTCAAAGTAAGGGATGACCTTTGTTTTTCTTATATTGAGCCTACCAATTTTATTGACAGGGAAATTGTTGTAGTTGACATTGTTGCTCTTGATATGGGGGGAATCACCCACGGTAGTTGTATCTGAGACATTATGTCAGCATGTTTTGCATAATGAAGGGTTGCCTTATCTCCTAAATATTTCTTGAGTTCCTTCTCGAGACTTTCTTTGAGTTCTTTTGCGAGTCTCGAGAAATAACCTAGCATGGATGACAGTTGGATATGGGTGAAAGTGGAAATGGATATGAAGTTTATGATATTCAAATGTGCGTACGTATGCGAATGAAAATGTATGGATATGCAAAAATGATTTTTTTTTTTTAAGATATGCTAAAAGTTTCTCATGGAAATGCAATGCAACATGGGGTTAGGATAAACCTAAGGACAAACATAATGAAACCCTTGCAGGTTTAGGGACAAGAATAGACATAAGGAAACCCCACAGGTTTAGGATTTATGACAAACCTAAGGAAACCTAAGTGAGTTTAGAGATATATATGAGAATGATGATACCCTATACGGATTTAGGTATTATGACGTACAAAATGAAACCCCTACAGTATAGGAATTATGACATACCAAGGGTAATCCCTACAGGCTAGGGATTATGACAAACAAAAGGGACTCCTACAGGCTAAGGATCGAGATATACAAAATGGAACCCTTACAAGTTTAGGATAGTGAGTAAAGGGAAGCTTAAAAGGAGGGGAAAAATATAACCCTAGGGTTGTGTCTCTAGTAGAGTCGCCAACTATTATAACCGGCAAAAAATAATGAGTCGTAACCACTACTTTTTGTCCTAAGGACGGGAAATAACGGATAACCCTAATTGTTTAGAGATTCTAAATTCATGAGTTGGTTAGACGAAGGGAAGTTGTTAGGCACCCTCCATCACCCCTTTTCTCAAGGGGCTCCACTTATGGGTTTCGGGGTAAATCGAAAATATTTCTAATTATTGTGTTATTATCACATGAAAGGAAAAGATTTAATTTTTTAGTTAGGGGACTCGCTTTGATTTTAACCGCATGCCTACATATCCTCTTGCGAAGAAATTAGAGTCTATTTCGTAATTCGTATGTGTTTGGTTAGTTTTTTAAAGGATTGTATAGAATTACTTTTAAATGCCCCTTTAAACTTTGTCTGAGTTTGAAAATTGAGTGATCGTAGACGTTGTTAAAATTTAATTTGAAAGAAATGATATTTAATCCTTTTTTGGAAGTGTCTTTAATTTTTATTATGTTAGTAAAAATAATTTGATGTGTTAGTTGTCTTAATGTTTGATTTAATTTTGAGATTTAAAAAAATAGGTGAAAATAAACAAGTAATATAAAGAAATTAGGGTTTGGAAAATTATTATATAGTTAGTGAAAGTGTTTCATTTGTTTTGTCAAAATAATAATTAATAAGATGAATAATTAAAATTGGGGTTAGTAGATATTAATTTATTTGTCAAAATGATCAACTAATAAGGTTAATATTTAAAATAAAGTTAGTATTTGAAATAAAAATAGTATTTGAAATAAATTTAATTTAAAAAAAGATTTTATTTATAGTTTTCAAAAAAACGAGTTTATAATAATAATTGAGAATATTTTATAGTTTATTAATGAAACATTTAAAATAATATACAAATATTATATAAAAAGACAAGTGAAAATTTTATAAAAGAAATAGAAATTGAAAAGAAAATAAATTAAAAATTGAAAAAATAGAGAAGGCGTATTTTAATTCTCTGACTCTTTTTCATGCATACATTTATTTTGTATTATAATGATAAATGAAATTAAATATTTAAGCAAATAAAAGTTTTTTTCATGTAGTTTTTTTTAAAATAATTAAAAAAAAAAACTAAATTGCATAAAAACTTAATAAATAAAAAAACCATTGACATGAATAAAGAATATATACACCAAATACCACAATCACAAATCATATGAGATTCATAAAGATCGAATTTACAAACAAATCTAAAATTCAAACAACGCAAACATAATATTCAAAGGTGTAACAATAGTTGGAGTTACCAACCTGGAGTGCTGTGACCAAATTAAGCTTCCCTTTCCTTCTTTTTGATCCTATAGAATTCCTTCCTCTTCCTTTGGTACAAGAGTTTTTTGGATTGATGAAGATTTTTAGGATTTTTAGTCGTTGTTCGTGAAGAGCAAAAACTTTTATTGTTGTTCGTGAAGAGCAACAATTTTTTTAGGAGAGAAGGTATGTAAATCTATTGATAGAAGTGTTAATTATGGATGAATTGTTGATGAGGAATATGAAGTGAGGAGAGTTCTATTTATAGGAAAACTTTAGGTCAAAAATGAAATGTGATTCACCTATTTTGGCAAGATTTATACTGATTGAGACATGATTGAAACTTGGAGAACAAGATTATGAACCCAAACACTTTTGTGACATGTTTTCTCAATATTGTGATTGATTCATGATGAATATTTTACTCTGACATATTTTATTTATTTTCTTAACTTTAACTATTAAGTGCATAAAATCAAAGATTTAAAAAAATAAAAAAATAAATTTTTTAATGCCTCGAAAGTGGAAAACTAAAATAATAACAAAATAATAAAAAAATGACTTTTTTTATTCTTTTTAGTTGAAAAACACATAAAACTAAAAATAAATACCAAATGTAGTGCAATGAGACTCAAACTCACAACCCTATACTTAAACTCCTTGTACATGTCTCTTTACCAACCATGTTATATTATTTATTCAAATTTAAATGGAATTAAAAAGTATATGAATGTGGTATTGTTTTTATTTTTAAAAATAAATAATTTAAAACAAACAATTATACAAACGAACTTAGATTAGTAAAAATAAACCTATTTTAACCTAAGCAAATAATTCAAAATTGAGTTAGTTATCTTTATTTTTGTTTTTTATTTTAAAATAAATTAAAAATAAATTAATATTAAAGTTTGATGTTAGTAAAAAATATAAGAACCCAATTTTGAAAATAATTAGAATGTTTGAAATGGGACGGATAAATTTGAGGTATGACACAGTACCACGAGAGTCATTTTGTTTTAATGGTTTATCTTAACATGTTTTGATATTTCCTTCATAAACTCTTGATAGTTAAAAACATGCTTGATATTTGTCCATCTTTGATCCTTTCTATGTGTTACTTTGAGATTGTTAAAATATAGTTTCTTTGTCTTTGACTTGTGGTTTGATTGATTAAACCCCTTAGTTTGGTATTTTTCTTAAATGACTCTCTTAAAAGTAGGAAAGAAATTTTAATTATTGACTTGATAGTCAAATGCATGTGTTTGTCTTAGATTCATCTTTATGTGTTTATCTTTATATATTACCTTAATATTTATCGATCCTTTTTTATACCTCTCAAAAGTTTTCACATTCCTAAAACTTCACGAAATCTCCACTCTATTTTTATCTCTCTAAGTTTTTCTATCAAGATTGTCACTTTTTTTTTTAATTTCAAACTACATTTTGAGGGTTATTAATAATTGTCGAAGTCCAGCAAATTCATGCCAGACCCGAAATAAGTCTCATTAACTAATAAATCCGTGTACTGAAATGACTATAAATCGCTCGGATCAAACCCACAGCTTGAGGTCCAATGCAGCCTTCTGCCGCACGTGTTTGAATTCTTCTTATCAGTATATTAGTATTTTAGATTTTCACTGCCTTAAAGAGGTAAACAAACTCAATTATTTGAGCCATGTCATTTCCTTCTTTAATTTTTCAGTACACTTCCCCATCTGCTATTAATATTAGGATAGAAATTCAAAGAATTGGGACCCCATAATATTTAGTATTTCACAATATCATTATCTCTCTCTTTAGTAACACAAACCTACACTTCTCTTGTCTTATCTCTCTTTCCAAACTAATTTGTCCATATCAGTTCTACATATGGGAGAAGAAGCACAAGAACTGCAACTTCAACAAGAAAGCGTAAAGAGTCCAACAGAGGCACTTAGTGCTATTTATAGTGATTGAAAAATCACAAGGCTCGAGGTCATTTAATGCCACAGACAAGAGTGGGGCACGTGGCACTCATTTGGTGTTGTAACCGTTCTGAAGAACGGAAATGTTGTAGCGTGCGTCCTCGATTTCGGGAAATAGTCATGATGACGACATTTGAAAGGACATCGTGCGTGCAAAAATGCCTTACTGAAGTGACGTCTTGGGAAAAGGTGAAATGATGACTTTTTGAGATTGTCAGTTGGTTGGTAGGAGACGAAAAGCACACAAACTAATTTGTGGCAGAGAATGAAGGACAGGTGTCGAATGGAATCTCAAAGAATGCCTTTTTCTTTTCAGTGTCGAAATAAGACATTCTTGGGGGGCAATTTGTTGGCTCCTAAATTCGACACCCATGTTTACTATCATATAGACCATTAATTATGAGTCAGAAGAGTTTCCTACATAAGAAGGCTTCGACCAGCTGATCATGTCGAAGGCTCATCAAAGAATGACAAGATACTTAGAGAAATTCCTTTAAGTTGGAATCTTGTTGTCTTCGACGTCGAAGGAACCTCTCGACAAAGGTCCCTGATGCCCAAGGTCGAACGGTTTGAGATTTGAATTGTTGGAGGGAAAACGGTTCCCAGCAGTTACCAAGTGCAACGTGTCGAGAACATAGGCGTCGAAGGTTGTGAGCGTGCCATGTGGCGTCATCTCGAAGCGGTGTAACTGCCCAACGGTTACTTAACATTTTTCTTAGTATAAATACTAAGTTTTTATGTAGTTATTAGGGTGTTCATCATTTTATACAAGTCACTCATTTAGATTCAAGTACCCAGCGTGAGAGAAAGAATCATTGAGAATGTATGTGTGAAACACCATTTAAATTAATCAAAATCTTTTATATTCAAGCAATTTACCGTTGTTCATTTATTTACTTCCGTCGAAGCCTTTTATTTAACAATTCCTTAACGCTTTTATTTATTCTATCAAGCTTTTCTCCATGCAATTTACTTAAAGTGTCTTTACTTTACTGGCATTAATCACCATTAGGATTAGTCGAACTACAAAAATCAACCATGTCTTAGGATCAATCTGATCGATCCTGCGAGTCACCAAATAAGTAACTTTTTGGAAGATCAGCGGTTGTTTACCATTTTTCACGGTAAACACATGGGTAACACTTAATGGAATAGGATCAAGGGTCTATCTTAAGTGGAGCCTCTATGTAGACCGAGACTTTCGTCTCGTAGGTCATACAAGGTCTCACCATGAGATTTTATTTTGGGTTATATAAAGAGTCATTGGTCAAATTCGAAAGTCCTACCTCCTAGAGACTCTAGCCCTCTAAAAGACATTTCTTGGAATTCGACTTATTCTAGACAAAGTCGTCACAAAAATTCATAGGGATTTTAAACCCCCTTGGCCAATTGACAATCCTTCTCCTAAGGTTATTATTTATCTGTAATAAAATCCCACCAACATATATATACGACAATAATATGATAAATAAAATAACAAAAAATAAACAAATAAATATGGAAAAAAAAGACATGCCATAAATAGAAACAGCCCAAACACCCTAGACCTAAAAGGAGAGGAAAAATATAACCCTAGAGTTGTGTCCCCGGTAGAGTCGCCAACTATTATAACCGGCACAAAATAATGAGTTGCAACCACTACTTTTTGTCCTATGGACGGGAAAGAACAGATAACCCTAATTGTTTAGAGATTCTAAATTCATGAGTTGGTTAGACGAAGAGAAGGTGTTAGACACACTTCATCACCCCTTTTCTCAAGGGGCTCCACTTATGGGTTTCGGGGTAAATCGAAAATATTTCTAATTATTGTGTTATTATCACATGAAAGGAAAAGATTTAATTTTTTAGTTAAGGGAATCGCCTTGGTTTTAACCGCGTGCCTATGTATCCTCTTACAAAGAAATCAGAGTCCATTTCGTAGTTCGTATGTATTTGGTTAGTTTTTTTAAAAGATTGTATAGAATTGCTTTTAAATGCTCCTTTAAACTTTGTCTGGGTTTGAAAATTGAGTGATCGTAGACGCAGTTAAAATTTAATTTGAAAGAAATGATATTTAATCCTTTTTTGAAAGTGTATTTTATTTTTATTATGTTAGTAAAAATAATTTGATGTGTTAGCTGTCTTAATGTTTGATTTAATTTTGAGATTTAAAAAAAAAGGTGAAAATAAACAAGCAATATAAAGAAATTAGGATTTGGAAAATTATTATATATAGTTAGTGAAAGTGTTTCATTTGTTTTGTCAAAATAATAATTAATAAGATGAATAATAAAATTGAAGTTAGTAGATATTAATTTATTTGTCAAAATGATCGACTAATAAGGTTAATATTTAAAATAAAGTTAGTATTTGAAATAAAAATAGTATTTGAAATAAAGTTAATTTTAAAAAAGATTTTATTTATAGTTTTCAAAAAAATGAGTTTATAATAATAATAATAGAAAATATTTTATAGTTTATTAGTGAAACAATTAAAATAATATACAAAGATTATATAAAAAGACAAGTGAAAATTTTATAAAGGAAATAGAAATTGCAAAGAAAATAAATTGAAAATTGAAAAAATAGAGGAGGCGTATTTTAATTCTCCGACTCTTTTTCATCCATACATTTATTTTGTATTATAATGATAATGATAAATTAAATTAAATATTTAAGTAAATAAAAGTTTTTTTTATGTAATTTTTTTAATAATAATTAAAAAAAAGAAGAAACTAAATTGCATAAAAACTTAATGAAAAAAAACATTGACATGAATAAAGAATATATACACCAAATACCACAATCACAAATCATATAAGATTCATAAAGATCGAATTTGTAAACAAATCTAAAATTCAAACAACGCAAACAAAATTTTCAAAGGTGTAACAATAGTTGGAGTTACCAACTTGGAGTGTCGTGACCAAATTAAGCTTCCCCTTCCTTCTTTTTGATCCTATAGAATTACTTCCTCTTTCTTTGGTAGAAGAGTTTTTTGGATTGATGAAGGCTTTTAGGATTTTTAGTCATTGTTCGTGAAGAGCAAAAACTTTTATTGTTGTTCGTGAAGAGCAATAATTTTTTTTAGAAGAGAATGTATGTAAATTTATTGATAGAAGTGTGAATTATGGATGAATTGTTGATGAGGAATATGAAGTGAAGAGAACTCTATTTATAAGAAAACTTTAGGTCAAAAATTAAATGTGATTCACCAATTTTGGCAAGATTTATACTAATTGAGGCATGATTGAAACTTGAAGAACAAGCTTATGAACCTAGACACTTTTGTGACATTTTTTCTCAATATTGTGATTGATTCATGATGAATATTTTATTCTGACATATTTTATTTATTTTCTTAACTTTAACTATTAAGTGCATAAAATCAAAGATTTAAAATATAAAAAAATAAAAAAAAAATTTAATACCCCAAAAGTGGAAAACTAAAATAATAACAAAATAATAAAAAATGACTTTTTTATCCTTTTTAGTTGAAAAACACACAAAACTGAAAATAAATACAAAAAGTAGTGCAATGAGACTCAAACTCACAACCTTATACTTAAACTCCTTGTACATGTCTCTTTACAACCATGTTATATTATTTATTCGAATTTAAATGGAATTAAAAAGTATATGAATGTGGCATTGTTTTTATTTAAAAAAATAAATAATTTAAAACAAACAATTATACAAACGAACTTAGATTAGTAAAAATAAACCTATTTTAACCTAAGCAAATAATTCAAAATTGAGTTAGTTATCTTTATTTTTGTTTTTTATTTTAAAATAAATTAAAAATAAATTAATATTAAAGTTTGATGTTAGTAAAAAATATAAGAATCCAATTTTGAAAATAATTAGAATGTTTGAAATGGGACGGACAAATTTGAGGTACGACACAGTATCATTACCATGAGAGTCATTTTGTTTTAATGGTTTATCTTAACATCATTACCATGAGAGTCATTTTGTTTTAATGGTTTATCTTAACATGTTTTGATATTTCCTTCATAAACTATTGATAGTTAAAAATATACTTGATACTTATTCATCTTTGATCCTTTCCATGTGTTACTTTGAGATTGTTAAAATATAATTTCTTTGTCTTTGACTTGTGGTTTGATTGATTAAACTCCTTAGTTTGGTATTTTTCATAAATGACTCTCTTAAAAGTAGAAAAGAAATTTTAATTATTGACTTGATAGTCAAATGCATGTGTTTGTCTTAAATTCATCTTTATGTGTTTATCTTTATATATTACCTTAATATTTGCCGATCCTTTTTTATTCCTCTCAAAAGTTTTCACATTCCTAAAACTTGACGAAATCTCCGCTCTATTTTTATCTCTCTAAGTTTTTCTATCAAGATTGTCACTTTTTTTTTAAATTTCAAACTACATTTCGAGGGTTATTAATAATTGTCGAAGTCCAGCAAATTCATGCCAGACCCGAAATAAGTCTCATTAACTAATAAATCCGTGTACTGAAATGACTATAAATCGCTCGGATCAAACCCACCGCTTGAGGTCCAATGCAGCCTTCTGCCGCACGTGTTTGAATTCTTCTTATCAGTATATTAGTATTTTAGATTTTCACTGCCTTAAAGAGGTAAACAAACTCAATTATTTGAGCCATGTCATTTCCTTCTTTAATTTTTCAGTACACTTCCCTATCTGCTATTAATATTAGGATAGAAATTCAAAGAATTGGACCCCATAATATTTAGTATTTCACAATATCATTATCCCTATAAATTTTCATATATAGAACTAAACACTTCTCTTGTCTTATCTCTCTTTCCAAACTAATTTGTCCATATCAGTTCTACATATGGGAGAAGAAGCACAAGAACTGCAACTTCAACAAATAGGTATGTCACACAATTTTAGTTTCAAAAACACAAACACTGACTTTTAACATCTTTGTCGAATATCAATGATATAGTATCATATCTAAGTTGATGTATTGAACAATTTGTCTGAATTTTGTAGATGCTAATGAAGCAAAACAAACATTTTCGTCGGAGGAAAATAGCTTTCCAGATCAAGTAATGAATGGATCAATTATGATGAGAAAAAAAAGTAGATATTATTTGAAGATAGCCATTTATGCTGCACTTGTGTTGGTAGGCCAATCAGCTGCAACACTTCTTGGAAGATTGTATTTTGTAAAAGGAGGAAAGAGTAAATGGATGGCAACAGTTGTTCAACTTGCTGGCTTTCCAATTCTATTCCCTTATTACTTTTTCATCTCATCAACAAAAAAACTCACCAAAAATATAAATAGTAACATTATTGATCCAAATCAAGCATCTGTTTTCATGCTAGCTTTTGTCTATGTCTCAATTGGTCTATTTGCTGGATTACTTTGTTACTTGTTTTCATTTGGGCTGTTATACCTACCTGTCTCTACTTTTACACTTATTTGCTCATCACAATTAGGTTTCAATGCTTTATTTGGTTATTTCCTGAATTCACTCAAGCTTACACCTTGTATAATAAACTCCTTAGTCCTTCTAACAATCTCTTCCTCCCTCCTTGTGTTCCAAAGCGAGTCATCAAGTTCCACAGATGCTTCAAAGAAAATGTATGTGATTGGTTTCATATGCACTTTAGCTGCATCTGCAGGGTATGGATTGGTCCTTTCCCTTACACAACTAGCTTTCAAGAAGGTAGTGAAGAGTGAGAGTTTTAAAGCTGTTATGGATATGATAATTTATCAGTCATTGGTAGCTACATGTGTTACTCTAGTAGGACTTTTTGCAAGTGGAGAGTGGAATAGTTTAAAGAAAGAAATGGAAGAGTATGAGATGGGGAAAGGTTCTTATGTTCTTGATCTTACATTCACAGCCATAAGTTGGCAAGTCTTTAATATTGGTTGTGTTGGACTTATTTTTGAGTTTTCTGCCCTATTTTCTAATGCTATAAGTGTTGTGGGTTTGCCTATTGTTCCTATATTAGCTGTGGTTTTCTTTCAAGACAAAATGCATGGGATTAAGGCCATATCTATGGTGCTAGCTGGTTGGGGGTTTGTATCTTATATGTATCAGCAGTATTTGGATGAGAGCAACGTCGAGGCTAACAAGAGAGATACTCCTCACGTTACTAATACTAAAGGTAATTCACCTTTAGAAGTGGATGATAGAAGAGGGTGATCACGGACACAGTTTAACACAATGATCCGGCCCAAGAAGAAGTAATTCAATATGTATATTAAAAAATTTGAGTTGGTTCATATCATTGGTTCGTTTTATATTGTTGTGAACCATATATGATTAGTTTGTATATTGAGTTAAGATGATATGGGATAAATGATAGATTATACATTTTTATATATTTAAGTTTATTTAGTATTTTTATTTGTATGGCTATTCATTTGGACTCTTATTAGTATTTGGACTTTTGACTTTTATATTTATGATCCAGTGTTATATAATGTAGTCTCGTAGAGACATTTGAAATCAATCAAAAATGAAGTGAAATTTATTTTTCTTAGTTATTTTTTATTGTCTTTTATTTCTTAGCTTTATTTAGTTTTTAGGGTTCTAGTTTTTAGCATCCTAACATTGGCGCTTTCATCTTGAACTTCAATCCTTCCTTCCATGGCATATCCATATTATTATTCATACATCCCATACACTTCATACATTCCATATCAACCATAACAACGCACAATTTCTACTTCACCTCAACAATCATCTTCCACCTTCCATGAACATTCAAGTTACCATAGCTACCAACCTCAATATCAAGATTTCTATTCACAACTAGAAATTATAAAACAATTTTTGATTGAAACTCAGAAAATCCAAAACAAATCTATAGAAGAGTTGAAAGAACAAATCTAAGCTTTAAGTCTTTCTCTCAAATCTTCAACACAAACATGTTCAAAACAATGTTGAGATTTCAAACAAAATTGAAACAACCACTTCTGAACAGTATTTTTGTGACAAAGAAGAAGCAGGTCTGAAATCATAACTTTTTGTTTCACTACCGGATCCACCATCATTAAAACAAACAAAATATGAATCGTTGAAGTCCAAAGAGTTATCTTCCTTCCTTGATAAATCTGTAAGCAATACATCAATTATTCTTGAGGAAAACCCATAAGAAATACCTTATGAGTTGAAAGAAAACTCCTTCCAAGGTTCTGTTGCTGAAACAATAGAATTTTTCTGGAACAAGTTGTTCTTGAAGAGTAAAGAGGTGTATCAGATGCTGCAGAAATATTTTTTTCCAAATCTAACCCTGAAGTAACTCAATCTCCATAAAACACAATCAAAGCTACTCAATCTATATGAAACCCAACAACCACCGTTCATATGGGAGTCAGATTCGGAGTTGAAGTAATGTTTCACTTTGTCGCCACCATTGAAACCACCATATCAGATTCTCATTCACACATCATCATTATTCCTATCATTTTTTTCAAAACAATTCATTCAACATTGTCTGGGTAAGGAAGAGAAAGAGCTCCACTCGACGGGTGACGACGATTCCTTGGATTTGCCAAAGATTTGAAAGGTGTTGGATGTTGTTAAGAGATTTTATGAGCTTCGAGATGATCATCCTATGATTTTGGCTTATTTGCCGGAATGTGAAGAGGAATTTAGCCCTACTGATGATGTTAGACTGCTAGATGCTTCAACGAATGATGTCCCATCTAGTATTTATAACTATAATATTGATAATAATACTCCCGAGATCCATCTAGATGATTGGAAAAGAGAGGATAAACATATTTGTCACAAGGAGAAAACCAACATTAATGAAGTTGCATCATGTAAGAATATATAGAATGTCTTTAAAAGTTGTTTGTGTTTCTCTTCCATAAATTTTTCAATCGTTGAAACACGGCGGGAGAATTGACTTGGGATGTTTTGCGTTTGATCGCAATTATTGTGGATAGCAAGAGTCACCACCGACTTTTCTTTTATCTAATAAAGGAAAGGGTGAAAAGAACAGGAAAGACCTTTGAGATTATTTTCTTGAGTTCGGGGGGTAGATTATGAAAAGGGAAGGTGTTAGAACCCTTTTTATCCATAATTATCTATGGGCTCTTAGTTGCTTGCTAGATCATTGCTTTTGTTTGAAAAGTATGCTTCGTGGTGGGTTTTGAAAGTATTTTTTTGAAAAGCGCCTTCGTTTAGGCAAACTTTGTAATGATTCTCGTCTCTATAAGAATGTATACAAAGTGTTGGACTTTTTGAAAATATTTCTTGGAAAGTGTTGGTGCATTTGAAAAGGTGTTTGTTTTGAAAAATGAGCAAGCAACTAAGAACGTTTCTACCTACTCGAAAGTCTTTTGTTCTTCTCTTCCTCCTTTATATGTTTGCTATCTTACCATTGATTTGGTAAAAAGCCACATCGTTTGATGTAAAGGGACGGGCGTGGGTCATCGTATAGACATGATAGCAATGTTGTGAGATAACTTAGCATTTCTCTTGAGGAACTAAGATCACCTTCAAGGCAACATTTGAAGCGTCATCGAAGGACTATGATCTTGTATTTTTTTTATTGTTTTTGCTAAGACATCTCACATGCATAACATGATCATTTTCATAAGACAACAAGTGGAGTTAACCTAGGGGTGCATGTGTGAATAGTGTGTTTGATTTACATGCATTTAGTCTTTGATTAGGGGTTGTCTACTTGTTGATTTTATCTTCTCATACAAATCCTACTTTACTAGCATTTATATGAAAGCGATAAATTGCGGAAAGTAAATATCCTACGCTATTACAATCATTAGGGGGATGGGGTGTACAAATTTACAAATGGGAGTTGCAAGAAATTAAAGTCCTAATTATCTATTACAACCATATTGAAATAATGTACAAGAATTGAAATGTAAAATATATTTGTTTTGTTTTTGTTAAGAGAAGAAATAAATTTGCTTAAGAAAATATTTTTAATCTTTTTGTTCTAAAAGAAATAAAGCAAAATGTATGAATATAAAGTATTTTTGGTGTTTTTGATTAATGAAAATAGAAGTGATAATAAAAATAATAAGAGGAAAAAGAATTAGAATCAGCGCGTTGCTGAAAAAAGGAGAGAGCAGAAGTTCTGACTCAGGCGCGCTGCACATCAGAAAGCAAATGTTAGAAGAAATAGGGAAGGCCAGAAGTTCTGGATCCATACGCACTGATATTCTGAGGTTGCTGGGAACAAAAGAAAGCCTGGAAGTTCTGATTGCTGAGAGAGTCTAGAAGTTCTAGTGTACAGGAGGGATAGAAGTTCTAATTGTTGAGGGAGTCTAGAAGTTCTAGTTGTTAAGAGAGTAAGGTAATAATGCTGTTGGATGAGAGTGCCCAGAAGTTCTGATCCAGGAATATTGTTTGACCAATAATGGGGTAAAAATGTCAAGGAATAAACATAAAAGGTGTTTCTGGGGCTAGAACTCAGGACCCTTAACACTAATGCCTTATGTGTGTGCTCTCTACCACTGGGGTGGCGGTACATCCGATATCAGAAGCAAAAACATAAACATGTATCATAAATGTAAGTTCTGATGATGAACTTCATCTCCTTCTCCATGCCAAACAGAGCATCTACAACTTAGTCATTTCTCAACAAAAACAGAAAATGAAAACATAGCAGTTATGGAAAATTTCATCATGTTTTCAGAAATACAAAGCATCAGAATTGTAAATCATAAGCAAGCATGAATTTTGCTAATCCTAATTATGAAATCTAATCTCCTTAAGAAGTTATGAACTGAAATTCTCTCTACTTAGGCCATATAAATGAAATCTATAAATATGTACAGAATCAGAGCCATGATATCTACATTGTATTTTTGAAAAGGGCAAGCCTAACAATGCCTAAGTAATGAGATAGAAATCAGAAGAAACTTACCTTGTTACTGGAGATTTTCCTGTGAGTTAGAGCTTGGTTCAGACTACTGTGACGTTCTGGCCAGCTTCCTCACGTTCTCAGAAAGCTGGAACAACCTTTAACTTGAGTTATGAACGGATGGAATATTCTGGAGCAGCCAAGAAGCAAAGTTCTGATTTTTTGAAATGGAGATTGGTGAAGATTGTGTTACAGTCTGAAAGCAGAAATTGGGATGGCTTCTAAGTGTATATCAGAAATTGTGTGGGTGATTTGTCCAAGAAATGCACAAGGAAAATTAGAGCTTGGATGCAAAAACCAGAAATTAGCAGGTTTTGTGTTTATGTTTGCAGTTTCAGGTTCTTGGGAATTTTCAGCAAGGTTTCAAGGCTTTTTATAATCTTCTCCCCCCCTCCCTTGATGTTTGCAAATGAAGTTGAATTTATAGGCCAAGGATTTAGAAGCTTGGAGAAATCAAGAGTACAACCATAATGTGTTATGGATAGTTAACTTGTTTTTGAAGCAAGTTTAGACAAGTACGGTTTAAGGCATAAATAGAGTGGTTCGCAGCTTTAGCCGCGCCTAATCTGATTTTGTAGGCATGATTTATGGAGAAGTACATTCAGAAGCAAAAGTAAAGCATGGGCCCAACATAAACATTGTACAACAGTTTACTTTCCAAGGACAACAATGGTACTTCTATGCCACACATGGGAAAATCCTTTGGATAAAGACTCAAAAGTGGGTGTGAGCATTAAATGATGATGAGATTTAACAAGCTAGAAAGCCTGCAACATGAGATTATGCAGCCTAGCTTGAATCTGGATCAGAAGTTCAGCGTAACTTAAATTAAGAACAAATGTCCAACTTCTGATCTTTAAATTTCCCTGCTCCAACATGATCTGAAGGAGTTCTCAGACTTTCCAGAAATCTTGTAACATGCTTTGTAAGCCTTCTTTGAATCTTTTTGAAAACTCTGATTGAACCCATGTGAAAATTGGCCCAGAAGTTTCTAAACAAATTCTGACTTGGAAACACTCAGAGTTTACCAAGTGTTTTAGTTTCATGGACGTGTCTTCAAAGATTTTTAACTTGAAATCCCATCATTTCTAGGAGAAGATATGTTCTGCAATGTTTTAGATCTCATTGAGATCTACAACTCTTGTGTCAGAAGTTCTTCCTGAATCATCTTGCATCACGATGAAAATCTAGCCAGAAGTTCTGAACTTATCATATTTTCTTAACACTTAGAAAAATTTCTAAGTGTTTAGAACTTTGACTTTTCCAGAGTAATTTTAACTTTTGACTTTCTTGATGAAACAAACTTCATATTCTAACATGTCTTGATAAAATGTGACTCTTAAAACTTGATTTTGATCCAAAAGTCAAAGTTTAACTTTTCAGTGTGCATTTTGACCATTTTGCCCTTGTGCCAATTCTAAACCTAAATTGATGTATTAGTGTTGAAAACTTGATGTCATTGGAGATTTTGGAAGGAAATTCTTAAGAAATGAGAGGGAAAATTTCGGGGTACAACAGTTACCCCTGTTCAATCTTCTTAAACCTGAAGAGTTAGATTGGCGAGTCCTCCATTCGTGACTTTAAGGTGGAAGATGATTGAACACTAAAGTGCCCAGAAATTTGCACTCGATGATATGGTGGTTGATTATGTAGGTAATGGGCTTAAAGATGCCATTTGGAGAGATGATGGAGAGTTTTCGGAGATGGGCTTATAGATGCCATCCAGAGTGACCGGGAAAGGTATCAAGATAAATATTTCAGTTGTTTTATACTGAAATAGTAGATGTCTTTTGCCTGTTTTTAACTGGAAGAAATGAATCCACTCAGAAGAGGTCTTTGGTTCTCCTGTCATTAACTGGAAGAGATGAATCTAACCAGAAGAGGTCTTTAGTCGCCTGTCATTAACTGGAAAAAATGAATCTAAACAGAAGAGGTCTTTAGTCGCCTGTCATTAACTGGAAGAAATGAATCTAACCAGAAGAGGTCTTTAGTCGCATGTCATTAACTGGAAGAAATGAATCTAACCAAAAGAGGTCTTTAGTCGCATGTCATTAACTGGAAGAAATAAATCTAACCAGAAGAGGTCTTTAGTCGTCTGTCATTAACTGGAAGAAATGAATCTAACCAGAAGAGGTCTTTAGTCGCCTGTCATTAACTGGAAGAAATGAATCTAACCAGAAGAGGTCTTTAGTCACCTGTTATTAACTGGAAGAAATGAATCTAACTAGAAGAGGTCTTTAGTCGTCTGTCATTAACTGGAAGAAATGAATCTAACCAGAAGAGGACATTGGTCGCCTGTCATTAACTAGAAGAAATGAATCTAACCAGAAGAGGACTTTTGGTCGCCTTTGTAGGGTTTCTTCATGATGAGTCCATGTAAAACTTCATCTGGAAATGAGAAGGAACCTGGGTAGGGTTGCTTTAATGATGAGTCCGGGTAAAACTTCATCTGAAATGAGAAGGAACCTGGGTAGGGTAACTTCATGATGGTCATGTGGATAGCTGCTCTATCTTGTTTCAGGAACTAGTCTTAGACCTCTTCAAAATTGTTGATGATAATTATCAGTCAATTGATCTTTCCTGAAAAGGTAAAGGGTTAACAGTATGCAATGTCATGATGGATGAAATTCATGTCGTAACGATGTTTCCCAAAATAAATGACGTTATGTTGTATGCATTTATCACATACGTAAATATGATGCATTAAATGTATGTTGGAATGTAATTTTGTCTTGGGAAATAAATCCTTGAAAAATGTTGGGGAGTCATTAAATACCGGACTGCTGTTGAAGAGTAGGTGTGTCTTCAAACTTTGCTTAGAATGTTTCCACTAGGGGATTCTTATTGTGTCGTTTGAAAAGAACTATGATGGGGGTGTTGATTTTGGCCTGAGAAATCTTGGTGGAGAATGTTGATTTCTGCTTGGGGGAATAAAGTTCAGGAATTTTGGTTGTCTATTGCTCTACTGGGGAATTATCCCTGACTGGAGAGCATTAGAAGTTACTTCTTTATCTGGTTGAAATCCAGGCTTGGTAGCAAATTATTGGGGATAATGAAGTTGACTGTTATCTGGTCGTATTCTAGGCTTCACAGTGACTTACTGGGGAAGATTAAATTAACTCTTATCTGGTCGCATTCCAGGCTTCGCAGAATATTACTTAAGGGAGTGAAGTTAAACTATTATCTGGTCGAATTCCAGGCTTCAAAACAACTTACTGAAGTTAATTGTTATCTGGTCAGTTTCCAGGCTTCACAGTAACTTACTGAATTTAAGTGTTATCTGGTCAGATTCCAAGCTTCACAACAAATTCCTGAGAGAATGAAGTTGAACTGTTATCTGGTCGAATTCCAGGCTTTGCGATAACTTACAGAGAGAATGAAGTTGAGCTGTTATCTGGTCGAATTCTAGGCTTCAAAACAACTTACTGAACTTAACTGTTATCTTGTCGGTTTCAAGGCTTCACAGTAACTTACTGAATTTAATTGTTATCTGGTCGGATTCCAGGCATCACAACAAATTCTTGAGAGAATGAAGTTGAGTTGTTATCTGGTCGGATTCCAGGCTTCAAAACAACTTATTGAAGTTAACTGTTATCTGGTCAGCTTCTAGGATTCGCAGTAACTTACTGAATTTAATTGTTATCTGGTCAGATTCCAGGCTTCACAACAAATTCCTAAGAGAATGAAGTTGAGTTGTTATCTGGTCGGATTCCAGGCTTCAAAACAACTTACTGAAGTTAAATGTTATCTGGTCAGTTTCCAGGCTTCGCAGTAACTTACTGAATTTAATTGTTATCTGGTCAGATTCCAGGCTTCACAACAAATTTCTAAGAGAATGAAGTTGAGTTGTTATCTGGTCAGATTTCAGGCTTCAAAACAACTTACTGAAGTTAACTGTTATCTGGTTGGTTTCCAGGCTTCGCAGTAACTCACTGAATTTAATTGTTATCTGGTTGGATTCCAGGCTTCAGAACAAATTCCTGAGAGAATGAAGTTGAGTTGTTATCTGGTCGAATTCTAGGCTTCAAGATAACTTACTGAAGTTAAATGTTATATGGTTGATTTCCAGGCTTTGCATTAACTTATTTAATTTAATTATTATTTGGTCGGATTCCGGGCTTCACAATAAATTCTGAATTTAATTGTTATTCGGTCAGATTCCAGGCTTCACAACAAATTCCTGAGAGAATGAAGTTGAGTTGTTATCTGGTCGGATTCTAGGCTTCAAAACAACTTACTGAAGTTAACTGTTATCTGGTCGGTTTCCAGGCTTCGCAGTAACTTACTGAATTTAATTGTTATCTGGTCGAATTCCAGGCTTCACAACAAATTCCTGAGAGAATGAAGTTGAGCTATTATCTGGTCGGATTCGAGGTTTCAAAACAAGTTACTGAAGTTAACTGTTATCTGGTCAGTTTCCAGGCTTCGCAGTAACTTACTGAATTTAATTGTTATCTGGTCAGATTCCAGGCTTCACAATAAATTTTGAATTTAATTGTTATCTCGTCAGATTCCAGGCTTCACAACAATTCCTGAGAGAATGAAGTTGAGCTGTTATCTGGTCGGATTCCAGGATTCAAAACAACTTACTGAAGTTAACTGTTATCTGGTCGATTTCCAGGCTTCGCAGTAACTTACTGAATTTAATTGTTATCTGGTCGGATTCCAGGCTTCACAAAAAAAAATGAGAGAACGAAGTTGAACTGTTATCTGGTCGGATTCCAGGATTCAAAACAACTTACTGAAGTCAACTATTATCTGGTCGGTTTCTAGGCTTCGCAGTAACTTACTGAATTTAATTGTTATCTAGTCGGATTCCAGGGTTCACAACAAATTCTGAATTTAATTGTTATTTGGTCGGATTTTAGGCTTCAAACTAACTTACTGAAGTTAATTGTTATCTGGTCGGTTTCAAGGCTTCGCAGTAACTTACTGAATTTAATTGTTATCTGGTCGGATTTAAGGCTTCACAACAAATTCTTGAGAGAATGAAGTTGAGCTGTTATCTGGTCGGATTCCAGGCTTCAAAACAACTTACTGAAGTTAACTGTTATCTGGTCAGTTTCCAGGATTCGTAGTAACTTACTGAATTTAATTTTTATCTGGTCGAATTCCAGGCTTCACAACAAATTCCTGAGAGAATGAAGTTGAGTTGTTATTTGGTCGGATTCCATACTTCAAAACAACTTACTGAAGTTAACTGTTATCTGGTCAGTTTCCAGGCTTCGCAGTAACTTACTGAATTTAATTGTTTTCTGGTCAGATTCCAAGCTTCACAACAAATTTATGAGAGAATGAAGTTGAGCTGTTATCTGGTCGGATTTCAGGCTTCAAAACAACTTACTGAAGTTAACTGTTATCTGGTTAGTTTCCAGGCATCACAGTAACTCACTGAATTTATTTGTTATCTGGTTGGATTCCAGTCTTCAGAAAAAATTCCTGAGAGAATGAAGTTGAGTTGTTATCTGGTCGGATTCCAGGCTTCAAGACAACTTACTGAATTTAACTGTTATCTGGTTGGTTTCTAGGATTCGCATTAACTTATTTAATTTAATTGTTATTTGGTCGGATTCCAGGCTTCACAATAAATTCTGAATTTAATTGTAATTTGGTCGGATTCCAGGCTTCACAACAAATTCCTGAGAGAATGAAGTTGAGTTGTTATCTGGTCGAATTCCAGGCTTCAAAACAACTTACTGAAGTTAACTGTTATCTGGTCGGTTTCCAGGCTTCACAGTAACTTACTGAATTTAATTGTTATCTGGTCATATTCCACGCTTCACAACAAATTCCTGAGAGAATGAAGTTGAGCTATTATCTGGTCGGATTCCAGGTTTCAAAACAACTAACTAAAGTTAACTGTTATCTGGTCAGTTTCTAGGCTTCGCAGTAACTTACTGAATTTAATTGTTATCTGGTCAGATTCCAGGCTTCACAATAAATTCCGAATTTAATTGTTATTTGGTCAGATTCCAGGCTTCACAACGAATTCCTGAGAGAATGAAGTTGAGCTGTTATCTGGTCGGATCCCAGGATTCAAAACAACTTACTGAAGTTAACTGTTATCTGGTCGATTTTCAGGCTTCGCAGTAACTTACTGAATTTAATTGTTATCTGGTCGGATTCCAGACTTCACAAAAAAATTCTGAGAGAGTGAAGTTGAACTGTTATCTTGTCGGATTACAGGATTCAAAACAACTTACTGAAGTCAACTTTTATCTGGTCGGTTTCCAGGCTTCGTAGTAACTTACTTAATTTAATTGTTATCTAGTCAGATTCCAGGCTTCACAATAAATTCTGAATTTAATTGTTATCTGGTCGGATTCCATGCTTCACAATAAATTCCTGAGAGAATGAAGTTGAGCTGTTATCTGGTCAGATTCCAAGCTTCAAAACAACTTACTGAAGTCAACTGTTATCTGGTCAGTTTCCAGGCTTCGCAGTAACTTACTGAATTTAATTGTTATCTTGTCGGATTCCAGGCTTCACAACAAATTTCTGAGAGAATGAAGTTGAACTGTTATTTGGTCAGGTTCCAGGATTCAAAACAACTTACTGAAGTCAAATGTTATCTGGTCGGTTTCCAGGCTTCGCAGTAACTTACTGAATTTAATTGTTATCTGGTCGGATTCCAAGCTTCACAATAAATTATGAATTTAATTGTTATCTGGCCAGATTCCAGGCTATACAACAAATTTCTGAGAGAATGAAGTTGAACTGTTATCTGGTCGGATTCCAGGCTTCAAAACAACTTACTGAAGTCAATTGTTATCTGGTCGATTTCCAGGCTTCACAGTAACTTACTAAATTTAATTGTTATCTGGTCAGATTCCAGGCTTCACAATAAATTTTGAATTTAATGAATTTAATTGTTATCTGGTCGGACCTAGGCTTCAAAATAACTTACTGAAGTTAACTGTTATCTGGTCGGTTTCCAGGCTTCGCAGCAACTTACTAGGGATTGTAGAGCAGTCTACTTGGGAAGAGGAGTTGTGGTCCCTTGATTTGTAGCAGTCGGAGAGGCAAACTCAAGCTGGGGAATCTGTAGTTTGTTGGGGAAATAAACTCTGTTTCCAATCTGCTGGAGAGGGGTTTCTTTTGGTAGAACTCCTCGAGGATTCTTGAGATCTACTCAGTTGGGGAGAAGTATTCAGAGATTGAAACGCTGGCTGGGGACCACCCAATGAACATGATTTTGGGGGAGACTTGTCACTTCCCCGAGTAACAAGTGTTGTAGAATTTCTAGGAAATGTTTGACTGTACGTAACCCTTTGATGGGATTTGCGTTCAAAGCCCTAAGTGAATCAGATACATACCTACCTCTGATTATTCAGCGATTCTTGAGAGATTTCTTGGAATCTTGACTGGACTACCCTAGGTGTGTTAGATAGTGACACGTCATGCCCACTTGTTATTGGAAGCGTCATCCCACTTGAAGTGATTTTGTTTATTGAGAGAGTTATTATTCACTGGATAGTCCTCGTGTGAATTTATCTGCTATCAAACAATTATCCATATGCAAACAGCGATATTCAAATAATGCAAAGCTTATGCTTGTCTTGAAGTTTTGAAAATGCGTTTTAGCAAGTAAATATTTTTTGTCATAAAATTCAAATTAGGATTTGGAGTAAAGCCTTCTAGGAGTCAGGATACCTTTTGTAACAGTATGCTTTCGAACTAACCCATGCTTCAATTAGGACTTTTGAAGGGTTGCAACGTGGCTTGGTTCACGGTTTAAGAAACAAAGGATAAGGCTTAAAGTGTATTTATACCCTCTCATTCTTCGTGATGTTCTCTAGTCCTAAGCTCAGTTAATTGTGCATCTGAACTCCAATTGAGCCTGGAATGATGTTTTGGTGATGGTTCAGACAAGTTAAGTTTATCGGAAGACAGTCACTTCTACGACATTTTTCATGTTGTTGTTGAGGATTTGTAGTGACCTCTTTTTATCCATGATTTTGCCTAACTACTTTTGTTTTGAGATTACAGTCAACGGGATGCCCCAGTTTTTCTTAAGGCCCCTTCGTAGGTTTTGAATTAATGGGTTTTTCTTTTGAGAGATAATGACTGCCTATGTGATAGAGATGCATCATTGTCTTTTGATCCCAGAGGGAAAATTTTGATGTCCTTCGTTGTATACTAAATGAAAGTTTGCGACTGAACGCGCGTTTGAATTAACTGAGAGACTACCCTGCCCCAAGTTTTGATTAAAGGTTTCAATTTGTGTAAAAAGGAAACTCCTACTTCTTTGGATTAAAGGGGTTGACTAGGGATTATCCTCCTTATAACTCCAGTGTTTAGGATTTGAAAGAACGCTTGTACATCATCAGCAAGGTCTGTTCAAAAGCATATTGTATGAGATTAAGGCATTGTTTTCGTCATCCTCCCTCTAAAGTCTTACAACTTTTAAGACAAGAGTTGAATATAAGGGGACTAAAAAGCATAGTTTAAATGTAATGAAAACGAATGGTTCAATTCAAGACAAACATATGCAATACATTAATGAAACAGAGTTTGACATAAATAGTTGTTCAAAAAAAATAAAAATTACAACTTAAAAATTCAAATGAACAAAAGGCTCTTTATCTGAACTTGTTACTTCAGGTGGTGAGCCTTTGAGGGATGGCAGAAGAATTCAGTCTGACCATCTTGTGTGAACTTCAACACTCCTTCGTTGGTTAAGTCTTGAATCTTATTTTTCAATGCCCAACAGTTATTCGTATCATGTCCAGGACTATTGGAATGGTATGCACATATTGCATCAGGATGATAGCTAGGAGCAGAGGTATTGGGATTCCGAGGAGGATCCCTCAACGTAATCAACTCCATCTTCAACATGTGTTACAATAATTGAGCCAAGGACATGTTGATGTTAGTAAACTGTCTCTTGGGCTTAATTTGCCTTTGCTAATTTTCCTGTTGATGTTGACGAGGTCGTTGTTGGGCTCGTGATGTAGCGGTAGTTTAGAAAGGTCTGTTCTCCCTCCGACTGGCTTCTTGTCTCATGGGGGGATGAGTATTGACTTGATCCCCAATCTCGACTGTTTGTTTCATACAGTTATAACTGACTTGATGAAGTTTGTTGACGAGGGCTCTCAGCTCTTCTTGTCCTCGAGCTAAGTTTTGGATGAGAGCCATTTGTCCCAACATCTGGATTCTCATTGTTGCTACCTCCGCTTGTAAATGTCTTATATGACTTTCCTTATTTCCTTCAGGATCGTCATTGGTCACATTCTCAATGAACAGTATTTTCAACTCTTCTTGCCCCTTGGACAAGTTCAAGAACAACTCTTGTAGTTGAGCATTTTGAATTTGAACGTCCTTGATAGTCAGCTCTAGGGCTATCTTTACTGAAATAAACAGTAAGAAGATAAGGAGACCTATATGGGAGAAACATGTCATGATATGATGCATGAAAAATGTGCATGCAAATGATTTCAAGGATTTATGAGATTTAAATATGTATAGACAAATAATGAACAAACGTCAAATTGCATTAATCAATTCAAAATGGTCACAATGTGCCTCTTGGTCTTACAAGATAAATTCCTAAGACAAAAAGGTAGAACGCATCCTTTTTGGTGCAATGTAGGCGTTCAAGCTTTGTTCTTCATGAAGTTGCCTCGTAAGCTCCAAAACCCTTTTTCTCGCTCGCGTAGAACTGAGCTTTGAAAGTATATCGCTCTTACTTTAGCTGAATCCAACCCTTTTGCAAGTCTTTGAGAGAAGTGGGAATGTTGGGATAGAGGACAGTATATGGGACATCTCCTTCAACAACAAGTTCCACGATAATAGGCAGGATGGAGGGGTAAGGCATTACAAGTTTATGAGCACGAGCTCGAACCCACCTAAGGTAAGGCTCAATGGGAATAAAGTTCTTGTGTCCCAGTGTCTTACTATCTACTTTGTTTATCATCCTTCAAGCTCTTACAAACCTCTGATGGTAGCCTTGATTGTCGTTGTCGTAGTTGAACACCACTCCTTGGATGAGCATATCATGAAGACCATCTCTTCGGGCATACCCAAACTGTCACAGAGCTAAGCAAGGGTTATAAGTGATACCTCCCATAATGCCAAGCAAAGGGACATTAGGGAATTCCCCATTGCGGTCGATGATAGTAATGTTCTCCAAGGATCGAGAACACTAGTGAATATCCGAATGCCTGAGTGACATCAACCTATTGGACCACCTCAGGCCTTGTTCTTTCTTCACCACGGATCGGGGGAGATGCGAAAAAAACCACCTAGCCAAAATAGGAATGCAACACATGAGGGTTCCTCTTTTCCTTGTGGTGCGAGAGTGGAGATAATGTAGGATATCTCCCAACAAGGTAGGCACCTGATTGCGAGACATGAAGATTTTGACAGCATTCACATCTATAAGTTGGTCAGGACTTAGAAATAATACCATCCCATAGATGAGAAGGGCCAAGATTTATTCGACGGCTTGTAAATACAGAGTGTTCCAACAATCTTGAGCTTTCTCCAACAGGAACTTGGCTAGGAACCCTTTGACACCACTTCTTGTTTCCCAATTGGCCGTGACATCGAATTGCTGCAAGTGTAGTGCTCGGACAATCTCTTCAGGGCTTGGTTCTCTTTCAGTGCCGTTGAAAGGTAGTTAATTGAGAATAGGAATCCTCAAGAGTTGAGGGAATTCTTCCATAGTAGGTACAAGCTGGTAATTAGGGAAGGTAAAGCAATGGTGCAAAGGGTCGAAGAACTAGAACAGCACCTTCATCATGTCTTCATCAATGCTTAAGGTAACCAAGTTTAGGAGTCGAACATGTCTTTCGGTGAATGAAGAACTCTCAGGAACCCTCGATGCTAACTCTTTTAGTTGAGAAGGAATTCTTACGAGATTTACTTGGATAGTATTCCTGCGGGTGGAAGCCATGTCCTACAAAATAGAACAAAGATAAATCCCAATAATCCTTGAAATGGTTAGTGCAAAGGTGCAATGGTATGATGTTATGATGTTATGTACAAGTTAACATATACACACAAAGCAAACAAGTCCTTAGGTTTAGGCTTGCATGGAGTTTATAGGTAAGTACCCTCTTGAAGTTTAGTTGGCTCAACCTGTCCTAGTTATAGTAACCAGGTTCTAGGGGATCTCAATATCACTGATCTTTCTTCATCGGGAATTCTTTCAGTGCAAGCCTCTTTAACAACGACCGAAATATCCCAAAAGTCTGATATGAATGAGTGTAGTATCGAGTATCAACCAACTTCGGACTGCACCAAAGCCCCCTTTATCATTGTCTTGTGATTGGAAGGGATTTGAAAAGGTTCTCATGCCTAGGTGAGTCTTAGGTAGAAGTTAAGCACGGGTAGTGATTAAGTGAGTAGATTGTAAACTAGGTAAAATTTTTTTGTGGATCTATAATTTGATACTATCTAGTTAACTTCGTCCCTGGCTTGGTAGCCCCCAGAGTAAGTGTTGTTGCACACCGAACTAGGTTAATAATCCTGCATGCTATTTACTTTCTACACTATTGTTTTATATTGTTCATTTTGTTGTTGTTCAGAGATTGGTGTCTTGACATCTCATAGGACATCTGTGATCTGAATACCAGAATTTCATATTTGTCATCTCATTTTCATTAAGATATCTCATAACCAACATTATGATTTTGTGAAACCAACAACCTCCAAATTTTGAAAACTCAAAATCTCTTACAAACATAATTTCTTTCATCTTCAACTTCTACTTTGATTTTCGATCTTGATTATGGATGTAACACTCTTCTTATGCCACATGTATTTCTCATATAATTTACAGAATAATTCAAATAAATATACCACTCAAGGATGTCACACTTCACATAAAACATCATAATAACAATCTTGCTCCGTAACACGGGTTACATCTTTAGTAATAACATATTATCATAGTTCAACAAATCATTTAAGTCATCACATTGGATTTATCCTCATAAATAAACCTCTTCATAAAAAAAAACTCATAGTATCTTAATTTCATCATGAGTTGGAATTAAAACCAGTTTAATAATCAAAACCGTCATAAATTATATCATCATAAAAAGGAACATAACACTCGCAAAACAAAATGTGCCCAACCCGATGTTACACATCAGAGTAAGACACATCTAATAACAAAAGCTAATAAAATACTCCAAAGCTATCTTTGATGCTTCTATAAGCTACTTCTGAGCATCTGTGTGTTATCCACGTGAAGGCAACATTCAAACAGAAAAGATGAGTAATCATGATTCATTATAAAAGATATAAGGAAAAGATTAGTAGTTGTAGACAACAACATTATTTAACAACACTTATCATTCATAAATAATTCACACTCACTGATACATCATAATAATACCTATGCATCTTTAATCATCAAATAATCAGATAATCATATAGTTCACAATTAACAATGTTCGTGCAATGACACATAGAATATTAATGAAATAAAACTGACATAATTCATGTGGTACCGAAATTTATGAACACCTGGTTCATCATCCTCCATGATATCTTCCACATGATCGATTCCCTCTTGGAACCGTAACACATCACAAACGCATTCAATCCGCATAATGGGATTGAGGCTCATTACAAGCGGACCACCGTCTAAAAATGCTATGAATGTATTATGCACAACAACATCATATAAAATCAGGCAATGACTATTCAATTGCATCATCATTCACATAATCATCATCACAAAACATGTATACACATTAAACATGCACATCATTAAAGCATCATCACAGATAATATCAATTACATCACAACAACAGCATCATATCAACTTCAAAACGTCATTAAACTCATAATTAAAATAGAACATATTAACATATCAAACATATAATAGTTAAATCTCATAAACACATAGGTACTGGAATCATGCATCAACAACTTATATAATTATGTCATAATATAGTTATGCGTGTTGGCTTCCTAATGCTTCGAACGACGCGTAAAACAGAGTTCAGAAACTCAAGTTATGACACTTTAAAGTTACTGCCAGGTTTGCTCGCTTAAGCCTCGCCCGACGAATCGGTTGGCGCTCTACTCACCTCATCCTCTCTAGAGAGGAACATATAAACAAGCTCTTACTTCTTGAGTTACAAGGATATACCAGAAACCAAAAAGATTTCTTCATCAGATGCAGCGGAACAAACAAAAACTCCTCAACAACATTCAAGCACGGCTTAATCACCCTTGCACACAAGCACCACAATTCAAATGCCAACAAAACAATATAGGTTTGAAAATAAATCAAACCCAACAAATCAATTCACCATCAAAGCTACAAACCACACTTTGTTCCTTCAAGTCCATGAACAAGAAAGTATCTTCCTTGATCTCACCCAAAAATAGACAGGATGCCTGCTCTGATACAAATTGAAATTCTGGTATACAGATTACAAATGTCGTAACACATGTTGAGACATTGATCTCTGCATAATCATGCATGGATAGAATACAGCAAACTGATATAACCTTATCAATTCAAAACTGTAACAGATTTTACAACATCTGTTATACGGCATGTTAATCAATCAAAAACAAAACTGAGCAAAACATAAAGATAAAAACACACATATATGATGACCCAATTCGGTGGACACACACCTACTCTGGGGGATACCAAGCCAGAAAGGAACTCCACTATAAGCACTATTAGTTCAAATCTAAGCTTCCCCATTTACAACTTCTCGCCTAATCCCTACTCAATGAAACTTCTACCTAGGAACATCCTAAATATGAGAAATCGACATCCCACTTCCTAAATCACCTCAGTGATATCTATATCAACTACAACTTGTCCAGTCAAGACTCTTGACTACTAACCATACTTAGATTTTCTTCAAAGCTTCATCCAAGAACAATACAAGATCTATTACCTAAAGGCTTCTGAATCTACATAAAACTATGTCTACCACATTGTACCAAATTGATACAAAGGGTGACTTACAACTCAAGAAAGTACACGACTTTCAAAACCCTAAATCCTTATTTTTCTTTCTAAGTTTGTTACACCTGATTTAGTTATCAAGCCCTAAGTCTAAGTCTTCCTTTTATAATCTTCAATGTGCTGGAATTGGGCTTCAAATCACTACTGACCTGTTGTAGATGAGGCAGCAGAAATGTCTCCTAAATCATAGGACTTCAATCATTAGTTCTGTAATTTATCTTCTTGATTTCAGCTTGAATATCTTCAACCTTCAAACTGTTTGCCACATAGGATTACACAACATTCCATAATATTCTGCATCTAAAATATATCAATTAAATCCAAGTGTCCAGCTGGTCACAAACGCTATGTCAAATGACTCTTCATAGGACATCTTGTATGACATGTTGCTTCTGATGATAAAACTTCTTTGTTTGACATGCTGATCTTCACATATATTAACATCCTTGCTTACCAACTAGTTTTACCAAAATTAGTCAAATCTTTAGATCTTTCAAAAATAATCATACAAACAAGACCTACATCTACCTTAACCCCTTAGCAATTATAATAAATCGAGATTACACCCCTTACCTCGAATTCCTAGCAATTTGATCACTTAGAACTCTAAGGAATGAATCTCTTCTTCTTCTCTATATGCCCTAGCTCTTCTTCACGTTATCCTGAATTCCATGATCGTAGCGAATGATCTATATTCCTCTTATTTTATCTTTTTACCCCTTGGACCCCTTTCTTTGGTTTTCCTTGTATGCCTTCACTTATCTCACACATTTACCACCATGCCATTATTCTCCTTTTCACCTTAATATACTATTTAATTATTTACATCTAAATAATATAAACTAAGTTATTTAAATCTACATTATTCTAATTAGCACCTTAGTCCATCACTACCCCACAACATACAACACACATCACACAAATAATCACCAATAATTTACAAATAATTAATTCTAAATTCTGGAGTGTTACAACTCTGCCTCACTTAAAGAATTTTTTTCCTCGAAAATTACCTGAGGAAAACACAGTCGGGTACGACTCTCTCATTTGATCCTCACGCTCCTAAGTCAAACTTCTACCAACTGATCCACCCCACAGTACCTTCACCAAGACAATCTCAGGTCCGAGCACAACACTCTCGCCCGACTCATACCAGCACAACAGAGTCCTACACCTCATACCGTACAACTCTTAATATGGTGTCATCATAATACTAGAATGGAAACTATTATTATAAGTAAACTCAATCAACGACAAGTGCTTGTCCTAAGTATCTCCTTGTTCCAACAAACAAGCCCTCAATAAATATTCCAAATATGGGATAGTCCTCTCTATCTGAGCGTCCATCTGTGGATGATAAGCAGAACTCAACTTCAACTTAGTACTAAAGGAATTCTGCAAACTTTCCCAAAACCTCGACGTAAATCTCAGATTTCTATCTGACATTATACTCAAAGATATTCCATGCAATCTCACAATCTCCTCAATATACATCTCAGTCAACTTCCGCATGGGATGATTAATCTTCATCGGAAAGAAAAGAAATGAGTCGATTTAGTCAACTTATCCACTATCACCCAAATCGAATCATTGCCCTTAGAAGTCTTCGACAAACCTTACACAAAATCCATGGAAATGTTGTTCCATTTCCACTCCGAAATATTCAATGGCTGCATTAGACCCAAAGGCTTATGATGCTCAATTTTTGTTTTCTGACACGTCAAACAAGCATAAACAAATTCAACAACTTCCTTTTTCATACCAGGCCACCAAAAAAATTTCTTCAAGTCCTGATATATCTTTGTAGCATTGGGATGAGTACTTAGACAATTTCAATGTCCCTCCTCAAGAATACTCTTCTTAAGTTCTGGAACATCCGGAACACACACTTTATCACCAAACCTCATTTCACCATTTTCATCAATTAGAAATTCACCTCAAATACCTTGGTTAATTAACAACAATCGGTCAACCAAACTCAGATCATGTTTCAGTCTTTCTCGAATCTCTTCAAGAATATCACTAGTCAGTTTCAACATTTCCAACTTCACACTGTTAGGAGTTTCTCCACACACTAAGCTCATGTATCTGAATTTCTCGATCAATTCTAACTCGCACACGATAAGCATCAACATATGCAAGGACTTCCTACTCAAAGCATTAGTCACAACATTTGCTTTACGAGTATGGTAACTCAAATCAAAATCATAATCTTTTAACAACTCAAACTATCTTCTCTGCTTCATATTTAAATCCTTCTGATAAAACAAGTACTTCAGACTCTTATGATCACTGAACATCTTGAATCTGGATCCA
Source organism: Vicia faba (assembly GCA_948472305.1). Taxonomy (NCBI): domain Eukaryota; kingdom Viridiplantae; phylum Streptophyta; class Magnoliopsida; order Fabales; family Fabaceae; genus Vicia; species Vicia faba. The sequence continues at coordinate 284,944,014 of OX451737.1, forward strand.
AACAGATAATGTCTCCAGATCTTCAACACATATACCACAACGGCCAACTCTAAGTCATGTGTAGGATAATTTCTTTCATGAAATTTCAGTTGTCTAGACACATAAGCAACAACTTGACCATTATGCATCATCATGTAACCAAGACCCATCTTCGACGCATCACAATATACTACGAAAGATTCACTCGGATTAGGCAAACCAATACTGGAGCAGTCGTCAACTTCTTCTTTAGTTCTACAAATCTTCCTTCACATGCAACATCCCACACATAAGCTTGACCCTTTCAAGTTAACTGAGTCAAAGGTAATGCCAACTTAGAAAAGTCTTCAATAAACCTGCGATAATAACCCACTAAACCAAGAAAACTTCTTATCTTAGTTGCAGACTTTGGAGTCTTCCATTGCAACATAACATCAACTTTAGAAGGATCAACAACGATTACACCACTTGAAATCACATGGCCAAGGAAACTCACTTCCTTCAACCGAAACTCACACTTTGGCAACTTTGCATACTAATTCTTCTCTTTCAACACTTACAACACAATTCCAAAATGCTCAACATACTCTTCTTCTGATTTAGAATAGATCAGAATATCATCAATGGAGACCACCACAAACTTATCTAGATAAAAATGGAAAGTTCAATTCATATACTCCATAAAAACACCTGGTTCATTAGATAGCCAAACGGAATTACAGTGTACTCATAATGACTATATCTTGTTTTGAAAGTCGCCTTTAGAGTATCATTTGATTTAACACGAATCTGATGATAATTGGGCCTCAAATCAATCTTACTAAACACACAGACACCTATCCACTGATCCATCCAATCATCAATTCTCCAAAGTGGATACTTATTCTTGATAGCCACCTTATTCAATTACTTGTAGTCCACACACAACCTCATGCTACCACTCTTCTTCTTAACCAACAACATAAAAGCACCCCAAAGAGAAATACTCGATCGAACAAACTTCTTCTCAAGTAACTCTTCCAGTTGTTTCTTCAATTCACTCAAATTTGAAGCTGACATCCTATAAGGAGCCATCGACACCAGACTTGTACCTGGTACCAACTCTATAGAAAACTCTACCTCACACTCTGGAGGTAAATCACTGATGTCATCTGAAAACACCTCAGAAAAATCACTAACCACAGGTAACTCAACACTTACAGCTCCACGATCGACTTGAAATGCAATAAATATTGCAAACATCACTTCTTCATCTTCAAAAAGTTCTTCCACTTGCTTAGCAGACAAGAACATCAGCTCCTTACTATCGCCAAACTTAGGGAACCTCACCGTATTATTATGACAGTTGATATGAACATAGTTAAACTCCAACCAGTTTATTTCAAGGATAACATCAATTTGGTGCAAGGGTAGAAACACCAAATCTATCACTAAACTCTTACCATAATTGCTACATAACCAACCCACTCATGTACAACAATATTAATAAATGGCCATGATCATTCTTATATTTCTTGTGCAGTTTCTTAACAAATAACATTGTTGTTTTAAAAATTTCTAAAATTTAATAAAGAAATACTATCTAGTTTTTCAATTCTCTTAATAGGGCAGTGTCGTCTTTCCATCTCTCTTCCTAGTGAAGACTTCCATTCCCTTAGAAAATGTCCAAAAGACTTTGGCATTTTATGTTGCTTTGGATTTAGGCAACTTGTTTGGAAGTTTGGAGTTTTGTAGTTTTGCAATAATGGAGGACAATGGCATATGGTTAGTCATCATGAAACATGGAACTTGTTTGAGTTGCGTTTTAACTTTGTTCTTCTTCACAAGAGTTCTTATCTCATGGAAAATAGACATGTTGAAAGCAAGGTAATTGTTATCACACCAACTAATTGGTAATGAATATCATAACATTATTTGAATTTAAGGGTTTACTCTTTCTCTTTTTCTAATAGTTTTCCTATTCTATTTAATTTGAATACACCACTCCCACTAGATACACAAAACAACCGCTAAATCCAACATAATCTTTGTATTAAAATTAAAATCCATAATTTTTTTTTTATAGATTATATATAAATTTTAACTTTAAAAACTAAAACTAAGAAAATTTTAACATTTAATTATCATTCTTTTTAAAAGAAAGATAGAGAAACAAAAATAAAAAACATGTCAACTTAAAAAAGAAAATTATAAATTTATGTGAAATTATTAAAATATCTTATAATATAGAATGGAAAGAGAGTATAAGAGATGAGATTATTATATCTATAAAAGTTTTAGATGGAAATGTCTAATCCATCTTGTAATCTTGGAACATTGCCATAATTATTGTTCTTCACTCCTTTGATTTCTGAGTTTAAAATCATGATTGTTCATAAGATAAATGATATCTTGACATTAAAAAATTACACTACATTATATATATGAATAATATTTTTATATTATTTTGACTTTTTAATATATTTCTCTCTAAAATTAATTTGATTAATAAAATATTAAAACTTGATTAATATAGTTTAAAGTTTGATTAATATATATTTCTGACATAAAAAAGTTAATATATATACTGTTTAGATTTTAGTTAATTTTATGTATAAAATTGGTTATTACAATTCATAACTTGATTAACGAGTTTTTTCGACATAAAAAAATTATTAAATAGTAAAATAAAATTGATTAGTGAAATATAAAAGTTGATTAATATATTTATAATTTAGTGTCAGAACATAATTAATATTATGTGTTTTATTGATTAATGAAGTAATAAAAGTTATTAATGAATTATAAAGTAAAAATATATGATTAATAGCAAATATTTTTTATAGTTAATACAATTATAAAATTAATTAATGACATAACTGTAAATTTATATTATAAAATAAATTTAAAAAATATATTTTTTTTTAAAAATAATTATTTATTTAAAAAATAATATTATTTTAATAAAAAAATATTATTTATCGTATAAATACGATAAACAATATATAACATAAATATTTAGTGTCATTTGTGGTGTCAACATTTCAATCCTCTTGTTCATAATTATTATACGACTATAATACTTAAGTTATTATATTTAGATTTTATTATTATTTATGTAAAATTTAGAATGAGTTTTCAAATAAATCTATGCATGTTGGTAATTTTTTAATTCATATTAGCTTAAAGTTAGACAAACACATACACACTTTTCAACAAAGTTAGGTAAAAGAAAAAATAAAGTAACCAAATCACACACACATGGTTAAAAAATTTCGGTGGAAAGCAAAACAAACAAATTAAGACATCTACGTTTAACCACTTCAGCACAACGTGATTGGAATCACTCAAAATTATTCCCTTCTAGTTTGAAAATTCCCTCAAAAAAGTCCAACTAGTCGAGTTTCATATTTTAAATCACCAAAGAATCTCTGTCCTACTCCAATGTGATTTCAAGTTTACAATTTCCAATCCATTCACACTTTCAAAAATAAATATTTAACTATCTTTTCACAACATTCCAACTCAAGGATATAAGAGAAAATATGAAAAATCAAATACAATTTTACATTTTTTCGATTAATGTATTTTGTAATGAATAACTTGAATCAATTATATAGTATTAGACCCTTTCCTCCGTTACAAAATTAAGCAGTGTGAGACTTATTCAATATATATGTTTTCAACCACCACCAACAATCTTTACTCTAATTAAAATTAATACATCGGTTTCCATTGTCCCTCACCGACAATCATAGTTTAAAAGAACTACCGCACTCTGCCATTAATATTCTAGTCACTTGAGGCTACATCACTTTAAAATTTTCATATTTTCTTCACTAACAATTGTTGCTAAAAAAAACTATCATACTGCACCGGAGAGCATATTTCACTTGAAGTTAAGCCACTAAAAAAATTTCACATGTGAAAAACTATATTGAAAATTTATGATACAACTTCCATATAAGTAGAAAGTTTTTTAACCACCGATATAATCTCACAACAAATTTTGCATCAATACTCATGTATTAATCCGCTAGCTAGCAATGACTCGTCCTTTTTCATGACATCAAAAATGTCATCAAAACACACTTCTCAACTTTTAAAAAAGACCATCATCTCTCGTAACAAAGGAGAATTTAATAACATTTAATTCAAAGCCCTTATTTAACACTGCCTCATGAGGACAATTATTTTTTTACATGCCCAAATTGTCACCATTTCTAAAATCTCTCACACATTTCATTGTTTTCCTTTACTTAATACATTCTTCTAGCAACCAACACAAATTTTGATGAAGTATCATCCTCTCCTCTCAATCTTCTTTCTTCAAAAATAATTTTAC